>WACJ01000136.1:600000-918339 GCA_008973525.1 Stenopsyche tienmushanensis
ATTTGAAGTGCTGCAAAGACGATATGCAGATTTATCTATCGCAATAAGCAAGTAGAATCTGCAAACGAAGATGCAGATGGACCCCAATGCAAGATACAAAAAATGACTGCGTAATATTGCCATCAATAGGTTAATGCATTTAGAGTAAAATGGTCAAATAAAATAAAAACCGCGTGCAGCTCTCAATCGGTCGGTATCCTGCTTTTTGCGCCCCAAGCCCCATTGCGCCCGTGGCAGGCGCCCGCTTTGCCACGCCCTAGTTACGGCCTGCCTACAGGTCAGATCTTAATAAAATTATTAAATGTTATTAACCCCTAAAGGAGTACTATCCCAGGGCCTGGGATTCCCCCTCCATTTATTCGAAAGAGCACGCACAGAATGTAACGCAGCTCGGGAAACAGAGACGGAGAGCTTCCCCACACACATCGCACGATTATATAGATCGTTAGCCCAAATTTATCGACTAATAATGATTTCGATTTCAAGTGTGTTATTCATTTACGCAAAGAAATGACCGAATATTTTATGCTATCGACAGTGTTTATTTATTTAATTACGGCGTTACGGCATTAACGATTTTAAATTTGCTCACTCCTCAAAAGGTTAACGATACAATAATATCGTAGACATGCACGCAATTTAGATCCAGATCTGATTGCACAAAATCCGTGAAAATTAAAGAGGATTCATTTTGATATAACAGTGTTTTTCAAATTAATCAAATGTATTATTCATGTTTTTTTTTTAAATTCTTTTTATGGTGCCATATCTATGTTATTATCAATGTTGACAGTTTATAAAAGATACTTTTCTTAGTGTCATGTAGAAGCTTTTAACATGTTATACTTTTAAGCTCTATCCTTCGCGACTAACTCAAGCATTTATAGTTAGTATTCAAGAATTATTCTCATTTGCAATTGATTCAAATTGTATAATACTTCAACACAAAGTAGTCAAGCATACGGCCCGCGGGCCGCATGTGGCCCACAATGGTTATTTTTGCGGCCCAGCCAACAAAAAATACACAATAATGCATTATTAATGTTACAAAAATTGTTCATCCAGGAAATGTGAAGCCTTCATTAAGCAATCTCTTTAAATCGAAATTGACGTAGCTGAATTTTACAAACATTCACTAGTGATTTGAAATATCCATAGGTGACTTCTAGGGACGGGATTTTTCATGTGGTGTTAACATTATTAATCACCGTAGTATTTACTTTTTCTAGTCCAAGAAATCAGGATAAACCTGGATTGATTAGAAATATTTATTTCACAAAGATTTGCATGTAAATTATATTTATTTAAAAAAAAATAAGCTGATAAAGTGTAAATTTAAAAAATCTTAATTATTAAAGACCTCGCTATAACTTCTACCTCTGAGAAGAGAAATAATTTTGTTTTGACAAAATTGCAAATATTTAAAAAAAAAAACATTTTTTATCTTTATTTTTTCAATTTTAATTTTTTTTTAAACAGTTAATAAACAAATTTTAATATAAATCTGGTAGGAACGATAGATAATTATATTAAAAAATGTATGTATTAAATTTGAATTAAATCAGTTGATTAAAACTTGAGATATCATGTCAACCGTGTTGAACAAAATAGTTTCGGAAAAAATGCATTTAAAGATTTCATTCTGGTGCTTAGTTACTGCGTCGCCAAAATAGCTATAACTCCGTAAATATTTAGAATTTCGAAAATTTCTTTTGAAGATATATTCTTAAAAGTCTAAACTTTTAAAATATGTAAAAAAAATAATAAATATTTTATATAAAATATGTAATTTTTTTGCTGTCCACGCAAACTAAAACATTGTTATTTTGGCCTTTGAGTCTAACGCTCCTGCTCTATTATATTAAACTTTTTTTTAGAGAAATAGCGATACAATTTGGCAACATGTTTATAAATATAAATAACAAGCCTTATGGCAACCAAATAATTTCAAAGGCATAATGATGTACGTTGATATGCCAACGCAATATTCCAAAAATAAAATTCTTAAAAGGATGTGTCCTCGTGGAAATCTCTTTCCTCCGAGGCGCGTCAGACAATGTGCGCTAACGATTCCCGGTATTCGTTAGCCGGGATCCTGACGGCAGGACGAATTTCCAGTTTAAAAAAAAAAACACCCAGACGAATTACAGCCGGCATAAGAAAACATCCATTTCTACTACTCACCAATTTCGCCCCCGGAACTCTGCCCTCGGCACACATCTCCCTGCGAAAATATTTTCACATTAAACATACACCTGGTATTCCGGAAGCACTTGCATACCGTGGTGGTATTCAGTATTCATGGAAACATGCCGGTCTCTATAGAGGGCTCCCTTTACATTTATCTACATCTGCTGTGTGTTTGGGTAACGAGCTATTGTAAAACAACAACACAAACTTGGGGTTTCTGCTTCCAAACATAACGCGAATGTATTACAAGTATTATCCTCCCCGAGTATCACTTTCCCTGGCGCAGGTAGCCGGGGGTAGGTGCCAACTTGGAAAACTTCAACCCAACTTTGTCTGTGTACATTATCACATTTCTCAAATTGTTCCCGCCGGTCTTTATAAGTCAATGTGGGTCTTTATTAAAAATATCAATTTCGATTGATGAAGGATTTCGATGCTTAAATATACATCATTTCGTTCGATCGTAAATCATCCATTTTTTACAATGCATATTTTGGATCTTAATGCAGAATCAACTGTCATTTATATAATATTATACAAAAAAATGATTCATTAGATTACATAGTCATCTATAAACAATAGCACATTCTATTTAAATTCATATTAAATGCAACAATGGATAAATATTATTTTTATAGTTAGTTCCATATTATAATCGAGCAATCATATATTTCATCCCTTGTATATATGAAAATTCAGATTTAACCCATTTATAACATGACCCACATGTTCAACGAGCTAACCTCAAAAAACCACCCCATATGATTTCTATTTACAATATTCAAAACATCAAATACGATGCATTAATTCAATCGATTAGCATATTGATATAAATAATAAATCTATGTAAATGCATAATAAAATTAATTATTAATAAATTCAAATTTATCAACATTTGGCTCTGAATTATATATGATTTATACTTATTCATTTTATATATAAATATACATATTGATATAAATAAACACACGCTTTTATATCAAAATAACACATTGAAAATAAATGGGATTTTTTATTATAAAAATATTTATTTATTTAATATAGATTTGCATTATTTTTAATATTCCAATATAAAAATATTATTTTAAAATAAATTCGTTTAAATTAAAATATTAACCCCTTTAAGTTAAAATATTTCAATGCAAATATTTAAATATTCAAGCAATTAATGTAGATTTATTATTTAAATCAAATATATTTGCAATATTTATGCAATATTGATTATTTATTATTATTTTAGAATTTAAATCCATCTGCCAAACTTTAATCAAAGTTGATTTTTTATCGTCCAGGAGTTATTTTAAAAGAGGGTGTCTTATTTCGACAAAGGGGGGGTGATTTTTATAAAAGTTGACAAGTGTCAGTACAGTTCGTCGTGATGCCGGAAGTGAGGAAGTGTCACGTGTCGGAAGGCGGGGGGCGGTCACGTGCGCACAGACCGACGTCGCGAACGCTACTGAGCCTCAGGACACCAGGACCCCTCATGCGCCCCACAGTTTCAGAACTATCCGCGGCATGTCTTCGCGTAAAAATAAATAAAAGGGCACCGGATGTAATGGTGCCTCCCAGATGATATTGGAAAATAGACAGGATGTATCGAGTCAATTTCGACGCGGGTAGCTTTCATTATATGGCCTTTGAGCGAATCCTAAAGGACGCCAATTCACCAAAGATCGAACACCCAATCAATACCGACTGAGCATCCCGAATGCTCGTATACTATTTATACGACCCTCAAAATTAATTCCATACAAATTTTTTTTTTTTAAATTATGACGTTATCACGCCCTACTTATCAGGTTAAACACCTGCTTTTTTGTTATTTTTTAATTAAATCAATTTACCAATATCTTAACCTTGAAAATACAAATTCATTTTCATATTTTGACACCCATCCATTAAGGTGGATGTACATCACGAAAATCTTGGAAAATCAACAATTGATTCCCACATTACTTAAATCCATAACCCAATTTAAATGTTACGTACAAGTAAGCTAATTGCCGACAGAAGTTGAAGGTCTTTATTGATTGGATTATAGTATTCCACGTATAGGTGTGACTATCATTTATTCATAGGCTATGTTGTTTTTTTTTTTCCAGTATCATTGGGTTAATAGGCGACGTTAAACCTCAAATATAAACAGCCCTGTTTTACAAGAAAAGTGAAACTGACTAATCGATTGTAATCGGATTTGCGCTGCGATGTAACAATACAAAGAGGGAGATTTAACATGGTCGAAAATCGTGATTTAAAATCATTGCAATATTTAAAAAAAAAATACATAATAAATCATAAACATTTTTGCACTATTTATGCTCTTAAATCAACAATAATTAAATTATGTTATGAATGCAAGCCTGAGTTGAGTAGCATAACAAATATTTTCAAAAATAGTACTTCATTTAAGTAACACTAAGGATATAATTTTTACTACGAGCTACGAGCCTCACAGCGCATGCCACGATGAACATTCTGCATGAGCGATTTGAGAGCATGGCGAAGTGGCCACCGAGATCTTGTGATTTAATGCTTTTAGACTTCTTCTTTTGGAGCTATCTAAAATTGCAGATCTATGCGTAAAAACTGCAAACAATTGATGCCCTCAAAGCCTACAGAACGAACGCCATTCAGCAAATTTCGCCAATTTATGCGACATTGTCATCAAAATTGGACCTCAAAATAAGAAATTGAGTAGATATCTTACACAAAACTTGTTTTATTTTCATTTAAAAATCGAGCGTCTTGAGATTAGATTAGAATCAATTACATAAAAGTGACGGATATGTATGCAATGGTACCCAAAAATATAGTTCATCGTCTTTTATTTGTAAAAAGCAATCAATAAAATAAAATAAAATTTCTTCTTAGAATCTAAATATGCACATTGTCCTATATATAGAACAACTGGATAAAATCTTAAAATTTTGCATCAATAAATGTGTAAATAAAATGCATGCGTAGCGTAGGAGTGGGGGCGCTCTCGGGGCAGAATCCCTGGGCCGCTCCCACATGCTCATCGGGATTCCGTCCGTTCTGCTTTCGGGCCATTATATAGCAAGACGGATGGGGGTGGACGGGTGTCAAACAAAAAGACTTTCGTCTTAGATAACTCTTTATTAAACACGGGAGAGGGATCTGGCCGCGGGAAGGACATCCTCCCGCAGCCAAGGCTAACCGACAACTCATTTTTACTCCCGCCTCTTGCGTGCGCCAATCGGCAAAGATGCACGCGCAAGAAACGATCGGCGTCGTTCCTTCAGTCGCAACGTGTCGCCACGGAAAATGTCGCTGTTAAATGAATTTCCCGAAAAATGAGAATTTTCAATTTCAATTCTCAAATTTCTCAAAAGTAAGTAATTTATTTACATTACGTTATACTTTTTCTTAAAATAACCATTTAAAAACATATTCCATCTAAAGTAGAATCGGACATCCTAGTTCTTGTTTTGGTTAAAAAAGCAATAAGCTGCAAAATATTTCCATCTTCGAACGCTTAAAACTACAAACAAATTCCGACAAACAACTTATTCAACAAAAACGAAAAACATTCGTACAAATTTTATTTTATACAATTAAAATTATTTTCTAAAAAATATCCTCAGAAAGATCCTAAGAAATCCTCAGACGAACGACTTTGATATTTATTGCATGATGCATTATCATTTACGGGCTTTGAGCATTTTTTGTTCAGGGTTGTCACAACATATAATTATTTTTTTAATAGTACATGCCATTAAAATTGATTCTTAATTTAGATTTGTCTCGATTTACTGATAATTCTTATAAGAACAATCATTTACAATGCATTTTGATTATTATATCTCAAAATGGATTCAGTTACGTATTACAGGAAAGATCATTCAAAGGGTAGCCATAATGACTACTATAAAAATACTTGATAATAATTGGATTAAGTACGATCATTCGAAATATGTTTGTACTTTAAAAAATCTTTTAATAAAGATGTGTATACAATATACAAAAAGGAGTTGAATGAACTAAACATATTTTTAAATAGAACGTGTATCCTTTTCATCGTACCTTTTTGCTTTTTTATATTCATGGTGTATAAAATGATTTTCGCTTTGAAAAATTGCGAAGTTTTTTTTTGGTACGAGTTTTAAATATCGTTATTATAAGCTCGAAAGTATTTTCCATAAGCGAAGATGGGAAGGCATTTAAAAACCGATTTGAAAAGTTGGATTTCTCTTATGCACTCTCCATCATTTAAGATTTTAAAGAAAGTCTTCTTACGTTATGACGAGAAGCAAACGGGCTTCTTCGCTCTACTTCCACGTAGATTCTTGGGGCCTCTTAGGATATCACCTTCTACCCTTGTGTGACCCTTCGCCCACCCCCAGAGTCCTCCCCCCGGCGCGATCTTGTGGAGTGTCACAGCAGCGGCCTTAATGAGGGCCGTAGCCTCTCCTCTCTGACGACTGTCGACAAACGTTCCTCTCTCGTGTATATTAAAAAATACGAAACGTTTAAAAAAGGCTTCCTTTGTTCGAAAGCCATTACTCTCTATTGGAAAATGAGAATAAATTTAACGAGATACAATCCTTGACTAATGAGAATTGTCCAAATATCTCCAATGCGTCCCGTATATTTATGCAAAAAAATACGCAAATTCGTTGAGAAACAATATATACAAGGATAAAAGTTGCGAACAGCTGCCAAAGATAACGTAGCTATTACGCAGGAACCCAATTGGTTTTGTAATCCTGTAATAAGGGAAATATCGGAAGACCTTATCTCCTGGGGGTCCCTTGTCGCATTTTTCAGCGTTTTACGACAAAACGATTTCCTGATCCTATTATCACTACGGAACTTTTTCTAAAGAAAACAGTCATAATTCTCCTACTTATTCTTTTTTAAACATCACAATTCACGTTATCCGAACTTATCATACTAATCCTTTCACCTTCAACAGAACGAGACTCCCTTCAGACGCCATCAAGGAATAACTCATTGATATGTGGACGCACTTAACCCATCTATGAATCATTATTATACGCCAAATTGTTCTGTTGCGAGTTTCGTCAGATATCGATACATTGATTTTTGCCGCTGCTCTGAAAGCTCTTGGCGGCTGTATAGAATATTAAATTTGCCCATGATAAAGGACCTCGTAAAATCAATTTATGAGGAAGCAGTACGTGTGTTCTGGATGGAACTCAATTAGCATGCTATTAAAATCGTCTAAGCAAGTAATGGTTGTACGACAGGAGTAGCAATATACTGTAATTACGGTAAATTATCGGCGAAATCGCAAATAAATACCTAATACGTTCTGAATGCAGATTCAATTTATGCGGATATCTCGATGTGAAAATTATTGCACACGTGCTAATGGGGTTAATCGAAAATCCACCCACTATACCATGCTGGGAGGTTGCATATTAAACTTTCAAAAATTTATTAACCATAAAATCATAATTCAAATGGCGAATAGGAGATATCTTAGTGGTCAGTTTGTTTGATCTCGCGTGTTTATCGGCCATTAAGTTCAGGCACAGTAAATTCTTCCGATGGAGAGGTCATCACACGCTCCCGCCATCTCTCAAAGCTCGTAGAAGTTTATAGTAGTGATGTAATGAGTCGACAACATGTCACGAAGCGAATTCGGTTAATCAGAGAAGACCGTACACAAGATTGAAGAACAAGTGTGAAATGACAGCCGTGTAACGCTTGACGACCTTCACGAAAAATTTCCTGACATTTCTTAGAGTCTCCTCGATAATATTGGGTCGAAAAAACGAGAGAGAGGCGCTCCTGTGCCGTATCAGAGGTCCTATTTCTGGACCTCTTGGCCACAGGGACTTTGCCAGCCCCGGTACCTTTTCGGCGTTCAAGGTCTTCTGCCATAGCTTCGGAGCCAAATGCGCCTTGGACGGATACTATTTATAGCATCCGTCCTCTCCCATAACATGTCACTACGGGTTGACTATATACTTGTATCAACCTAGGTGTGAATAATAATAAAAAAAATCTCAGAAATATTGAAAAATAGTTTAACATATTTGTGAAGTATCGGTGAATTTCAATTAAATACAAGCATTTTTTGTCATACATGTTGTAAACTTACATTCTGGACGAAAAATCAAAGATAAACATCATTTATAAAATATATTTTCAGCAGACAGTTTTACATATAGCAATGCTACTGTTGCGTGGACCAAAATGTTCTGTCGTCGACAGTTTGGTTGGCTTTAAGCTGGTCATACTTTTTATAGTTAAGACCCGCTCGTATTAACGGGAAGGATAAGTAAGAAATAAGTAAGAGACCGGCGTTGAGGCTAATCCGTAACGCTCCGGCGCTGCGTGCGACCCGCGGTGCTGTCTTCGAAACCGGAATCACGTCACGGTTGGTAGCCGTGACAGCGGCGAAGGCGTCAGCACGGGGGCTCGCGAAGTCGACGGCGCCCCCGCGCTGTTACCTTACCATATTTAGTTAATGAGGAAGTTCACTAATGATTTGGAGCATTGATTGACTAATAAATCAAAAACCTATGCATTTTTTATAAAATTTGGCAGGCAGGTGTTCAACAACCGTTCCTGTAGGTAGTCCCGCGTTAAGCGGTTGGACTCATAACTCGATCATCTCGGGTTCGAATCCCACAGGAGATGTGGCTGGCAACCACATTTTTAAAAACATATATATGCCATGAAAAACCATGTCAAAATGGTTGGTAATGATTCCATAAAAGGGATCGCTAAAAGCCACCGCAAAAAAAAAAAAAAAAAAAAAGGTGTTCAACAAGCGTCTTCATCATTTGACTTATAATTATCTAAAAATATTTAATTTTTTTTATTTAATGAACAAAAAAAACAAGGTAGAAACGTCCCTTAATTCCTTTAGAGTTATCTTAAATCACTGGTGTATGTGTATAAACCACAAGAAATTAGTATCCTCAAAATCAACATAACGAACGCCATCCAGCAAATTCTGCCAGATTTATGCGACAGTCATTGAAAATTGGACCGCCCGAATACGTGCCACCAAGCGAAGACGCGGCGGACATTTGAACGATGTTATATTCCAACTTAATTTTTTACATTTAAAAATCGAACGACCTTATTAAATTGACTTATTATATATCAGGCAAAAAAGAAATTCAAATATAATTCCAAATATGCGGAAAATCTTTATTTGACAAGCTTTGATTATGCTAGTATCTATTCGGAAAGGTCCGATGAAAGGTTTGTAACTTTGCAATAGAAATTTTCGATCGCTTAACGTTCATAAACCTGACCCAATATAGTAGGAAATCAAATCAGCAGAAACCCTTTTACGTTAAAGTGTTCCAGTGTATTACGTACGGGTACTTTGTCTTTGGGCTCAAGTTACGTTATTTGACAAGCTACACCTTGTCCAGGTATGGCATATTATATCAAGGGGGTTGTTAAGATACGTGAGTACAAACACGGGGGCATTTTCGCCAAAATTTTCACACGTACAACGTGACGGGCGGAGGAAGTCAATCCATTTTCCAATTACTGATGGTACGTCATGTATGCTTCGAATTAATCATTGGCATTATCAGCCGAAGCAATTTTCTTTGGTATGTTCAAGCTTTTCGCAGTATTTTTATCTTCGGCAGAACCAAATCTATCAGTGGCTTTACTGCTCAATATTGAAATCTTTATAGTTTTGGGCCACGCATGTATACCGATCATTTTAAGCCAGTAGGAATGTGATTGAAAGTAAGTTGTATCTCGATAGCTACGGTTTATAGACTTTCTTTATCTCAGCCGATTTTCTTATATTGCCTCATCGAATGAATACACTTAATCCATTCAATCTGAAGAAAACTTTTTCATTGTGCATTTCTGGAAAGTATATAAAAAAAAATGGAATGCAATGAAATACATCATCTTTCTCTTTAAGTTAACTCGACAAAGGATGTTAAAAAAACAGTCGGTTTTATATCAAATGCTTTTAGAATATTAACATCTCCAAGGAAGTTGAAATTTATTCATTTTCACCGCAGAAATTGGACGTACTTCCTCGTTAATACCTCGCTTCAGTTTCAGAGATGAACGAGCATCAGGCGTACAATTAATTTTACTATAAGCCAGATAAAAGTGCAACGGAGACTCATTATTCATTGCAGAATGCTTGCGGGCATCGGGCTTAAAACAAGCTCACCTTTATAATAATATGATAATTTTTGGTATTTACCAAACGAGACTGAAGAGGAAGAATTAAATATTTTCCGCAAAAGGTGCGGACAAAAGAGCGAAAAACCTGAAATGGAGGGCCTTCAAATGTAAGCATATCTCTTTCAATTTGTAATGAGCATGCTTTGTCCGCAACGCTACGAGGACTTCTTGTAAAATGTTCCATTTAAAAATATTTTCTGCCCAACATTTAATATGTGAAGTCAAAAGTAGAAAAATTACAGGAGCGTGGACTGCAGCTTTATGATCTCGCATATACTGTTCATAGCGAACTTGGCAAATATTCACACGTTCCCCGCAAAGCACTTCTCGCAAAAATTGTTACAACATCCATACGGCGAAGAAAAAAGACGAAAGCTGAAGAATAGAGCAACGTGACTCCTTCAACGTCGTGCTTATTTGGTGACAACCGGGAAGATTCTTTTGCACTGCAAGCGCTGCATCCTTGGAAAAAGACGAACATGACATACAAATGTGTGCACTTTAAAAATATTGAAGACGTTATTGACCTTAATATCTCTTGAATTCAACGTATAAAAATAGATTAAATCTGATGCCATAATTTATCAAAATGTGCAAATTAACACATCCAATACAGAGTGCGGCAGGGAAACTACCTTATTTGAACCACGTGCCATAAGGCGACTTTCGCTATAGAAAAAATCTTTTTTTTTCTTTTACATGAATACCATTTCAATCTTTTGGAAATAAAAATTGCTACATAGCACGAATTTCAAATAAGGAAGTTTCCCTGCTGCATCCTGTATATAATTGCTAATAGATATTTATTAAAAGCACCTACAGATTTGAACCCAAAATAATTAGGTTTCTAGTCCAACTAATAATCAAAAACATAATACAATCAAAAAATATCCATATGAACTTAAAATGAGAAAAAATTCATAAACACAGAAGTATTCTTATAGATTTTTTAAAAAAATATTTTTGTATTTATGTAATACAGAAAGTCTCTTTTTTAAAGATTTCGTTCGTATATTGCAACTTATTAAATACAGTCAACACTCCTATAACGTCCACTTCGTTTGCGGTCTTTTATTTCTATAGCGTGGATCTCAACTTGACGCTATAAAAGGGTTAACTGTATTAAAATCGAATTTTTAGTAAGATAAAATTTTGATAAAGTGTGTTAAATCCTGAACTAATAGGGTGAAAGTTTGAGTTCAAATTCAACCAGGATGACTACAAATCAATTTTGAGTTTTCAAACAACCAATATAATTTTAGGTAAATGAAACAGTACATAAGTAACATTTTTTTGTTATGTAGATATCAGCAACAATTTATAAACAATTGGTTTGCAAACCTTTGTGTGAAAAAATTGGACATCATTGCGTAATATTATACAATACTTTTATTTGAAAGATCTCAGTCCGACCAATATCAAAGATAAGCTAGATTCTACTCTGAAGGCGTCTGCTCCTTCATTTACAATAGTAAAATATTGGGTGGCAGAGTTTAAACGAGGCCGTACAAGCTGCCAAGATGAACAACACAGTGGTCGACCAAATGAGGTGACAACGCCAGAAATTGTGAATGACCGTCAACTGAATATGTGCTAGCTATCAGTTATGGCAGACATTTCAAAAAATGCCATATATTGACTAAAAATTGCACATGAGAAAGCTGTGCGCAAGATAGGTACCGCGTTTGCTCACAATGGAACAAAAACAGCAACGATTAACTATTAATTGGACTTCATGATCTGCCTATCGATAAGGAAAATAAATGATATAATCTAGAGTTTAATTTTTAATTGTTTTCCCCTTTTTATTTTTTCAGCCCTCCTTTTGGACATCAAAGAAATAGTAAAAACCAGACCCTCTCTAAAATAAGACGTCTGTTATTGATCGGCGCCAAAATCATCATCGATGCTAATAGTACAAAGTGCTTTATGCTCCAAGTAGCCCCTCCAGTGCAATTTCTGCAACCGAACAGCATCAAATCGACAATTATCGTAGCGACGAAGGTAACGAAGGACTCGAAAATATTGCCAAAAGCCCTTATTAATAAGTTTCACTTACATGTTATTATTTTTTTTCTTATTTGCAAAATTATATTTGGTATTATTCTGTTGCAGCAATATTTTTTCAGCTATTTATTGTACTAAGACTGTCTTACATCATGCCATCACTGTGATTTTCTGAATTGATCCAAACAATTCCAAATTAATTTTCTAATTGATTTTCCATTATAAAATGAGGAAGCTTTCTTTCAATGGGGATAGAAACAGATGCCTGATACTAAAAAAGCAATTGATGAGGATCTGGTTCCATCAATGACCTTTAATGCATCATTAAATTGAACGATGACGTACTTATTTCGAACTAGATCCTACTCCTAAATCATAATTATCAATGAAGAACCTTTTTTTTGTAATATGGAATATCAGAATAGATGGAACTGAATACTATAACTTTAGGTTTTTAGCACACAAATATGACCCAAATTGTGGGAAAAAATATATATAAAATGAGGAAGATGAAATTTAACCATTTGCAAGATGTATTTATGTCAATGGCATTGGACAGATTTATTTTAATGTCGAAAGGTTCTCTCTGAGGTTTAAAGAGGGTGGAGTTTAATCAATCAATAGTGGATCTAAAAAAGAAATGGTTCCGAATTCACTCCTTTTATTGATGTTGTGCTAAATCACCCTCAATAATTTTCAGTAAATAAAGATTGGGGTGAACCGCACGGTGGTGCGATTGTTTCGACCAAACACGACCTTTGGTCCCGCTTGACTGAATCACGGTCTGAATGGCGTTGGATGGACCCGGGGGTGGCGTTTAATCCTCAGCTACTTGACAAATGGAGTAGCCACCCCCGCCCACCCAGTCACACCGAACAACAGCTTCCCACCCCTGCCATCCGAGTTATTAGCCGGCCCGATGCAATTATCTGCCCACTTTTCAAAACCCCTCGACTGATCGATGACTCTGCTGATCCAATTTGATGCTACGCTAAATGAAATCGCGTTAATTAAATCAGGCCGTTGAAGCAACACTTGTGCACACTTTCCTCAATGGTCGAAACAACATTTGGCAGATGTACGTTTGAACAGATCCATTAAGTGATGACCCGCTTTTACAGCATGCTCGAAATTAGTTTATGCGAATTTCATATGAATTTTGCGAATCAAAAAACATGCACGAAAAGAAAAATGAATGGATGTAAACGAGTAACGCAACCGAAACACAGTTTATCCATTCGTGCTCCGCGGAAAATCCTATTACTGAATGGAAGAGAGCTTTCATTAAAAGCTTTTAGATACAAAAAAAAATGTATACTACTGACGATCGAGCATGACGTATAGCTCGAACTAATCATATTTGCAATAATTTCGATTTTAATGTATGAAAAATCATTATTTTGCATCATCAAAAGATCACGAATATTAGATCAATTTTGATGAAAATGTGCCTTTATATACAATATTAAGCAATGTATCATCAATTTCATATAAATATACAATAAATCAACTTTATGATAAATTATTAAAATTGAAAAAAAGCACGACTATAAGAAAGCACCCAAAGATAAAGATCGTGAAAACAATGGCGTGTGAAAGTGATGATTTTGTAGATTTTATATGCAGATAAGGTTACAATTTACGGTGTATATAATGAGCAATTGTATAATTTTATTATAATTATAAAAATTAATACTCTTATCCCGTTGATTAGGAATCACGCATAAATGCGTTTGTACTTGGGTGGAAGGGTATTTTCGCACATTGAATGCGGAGATTAATGATTTGGAGACAGAGACATAAACAGTGTCTTGCGTCTCATCGTACAGTGGTGCATAGGGAATCCAATCCCGAACCAAAATTACGATCCCGGGATTGCATTAGACCATCCTGGGATCAGTCCCGAGATCCCGGGATTGGAATTCTCAATGGTTTCAATGGAGAAATGACATTGTATAAATTTGATCAAAAATTACTAATAAGTCCATTTGTTTAATGTCAAAAAAATTTGAAGGCGAAAGAATTTTATTTATTTAAGAAAAGATAAAAATACAATTCAAAAATAGATAAATAAAACTATAATAATAACATTAAAGCATCGAGTATTTCGTCATTTAGTTTGAATTTTGGTAGCCAAGCAACCTGCTACTGAAAATGCATGCTCAGCCTCCACACTCGTTGGAGGTATCGTCATCACATATTTAAATGCTAGTTCGATTTGATGACCGCGTGAGCCCCCATTTTCGTATAACACCATCAATGTGACTGATAAAATTCCTTTTTGCTGAGACACGGACTAAAACTCGCAAAATTCCCGATTTCCCGACAAATTATTTATTTCCGTCACTGCAGATGAATATTTATATACTATAATACTTTGACGTGATTTGTAATTATATTACGGATGAATGCAAAAATTCTGAAGCCCGTCTCTATTATATTTCATAACGATATTTCCATTATTAGAGTCGAGGTGTAGTAAATACATCACCGGTAGAGAATAGTTAATATAACAATTTGAAAAACATACATATACTCTATATAGATTTGACAGCTATTGCCTCTAAGCATCGCCTAAGCTCGCCAATTAGTAGTTACGCCACTGTTTCGTTACCCTTAAACGTCTAAATATTGCGAGAAGCATTGTGGATGGTAAGTGGTGGACATACGAATATAGCATCTATGTTTACCTAAATTTAAAACAAACTTACTGATCAGTGTTAAAATTAGCATTAACACGCGCTCAAGAGTAAATTACACATAAAAGTGCACAAATTAAAACCATGTTACAGATATTGAGCCGCAGAGATGATTTTAAGTCCTGACATAAAATAATGTTTAGTTAGACAAAGTTTCTATCGTATAGTTTCGTTATTTCGCAAACTTATTTGTATCCGAGATTAAAAGCGAACAAATAATACAAAGCAATGTATTGCATCGATGAGTAATTTATTAGAGTGTTTCACATGAACGTTCGGAATTAGTATTTGGGAATCATACAGCCTAATTTTAACAAAATAAAGTAAATATGATACAATCTCATAATTTGACGTATTTAATTTTGAAAGCGTTGCCCTTGCTTGTTGCCCAATAAAATCAATTTTTCATCACATTAGATGTTAGATGCCATTTTAAAAATGGGATTTTATATTTACCCACATATTTACCTTCTGATAATTTATGCGATTCCCAGTTATCTAGCTTTTTATCATTTTAAATGTCAAAAAATAAACGTGATACTAACACTAAACTCACAAGCACTTGCTCGAACGATTGTATGTGGATTATTGCACAAAACCATTCTCAATCACGGTCGAACTTTGACTGATTGAAATTCCGAATCTTCATGTGATACTATGTAATATATTGTAAATTTGCATTTTAACTAATATTAAATCCACTAACCGAACAAAATTGAATGTAATTAGTCGCATACGACGTAATTGGCATTAAGAGCCATTATGCGAGCTACATTCGCGGAAGCTCAGCGAGACATGATTGAATTAACATATTACAATATTTGTGTAGGTTCATAAGCATTGTATACATGCATTAGGGTCGTGGCTTTCGGATGCAGCCATGGTCGTAGGAAAGTAACAAATTCGAGCAAAGTTAGGAAGCACTTCAGACTCGGCGCAGCAAGGTACTTGTTAGTTCCAGTGGATGGCTCCGCATCTACGATACATGCTCCATGCTTTCTCAAGTAAAATGCCTTTGTAGCCGACGTCCTAACTCCCAAAGATTGTGTAAACTTACTATTCCAAATGCGGTGTCTGTTTCCAGAGCCTTTCACCTTGCGACCGAGGCTTTTATGCTACGTTGGAAATACCACGCCAAGTGCTAATTTTACACTTTGAATAAACGAAACTGTCCTACGAGCGCAATGGAAGCATTTCGAATATTTTACCTTAATCTCTAGAAGATATCCTCGATTTAAATACACTTATCATATCCATTGGGCCATACAAATATACAATTCTACCTTAATCCGTATAAAATATGTGCCATGGCGAAGAGAGCATTCGTTGAAGAGAGATTGTTTGTGATAAGTACGCGATTTCGGTTCTATAAATGCAAATCTAGAAATCAATACTGAACCAATCATACAGATTTCATTAGAATGAATAATACATTTCAAGACTGTCAATAAGCAGCAGACGTTTATTCGAATGTTGACATAGATTCAGATAATTTTCTATAAAGTGAAAAAAAATAATGTAAAAAGGCCGCACCCAAGAAAAGTATATAATTCAAACTCCCCACAGATTAATTCTTATGATTGAAATAAAAGGCGAAATGGCAAAAAAATTTAACATAAGCAATAAAAAAAAGTTTTTTAAATATAAACAACAACAATTGTTGGTTAAAGATATTTTAGACCCAATGGATCTTCAATTGTATAAAAATATACATATCTCAATATACCATGAGGCTAATAATTTTGTTCGAAAATGGAAGGCTTTCTTTAAAAAATACATAACTTTATCTACACAAAGAATTAAAGACCATTTCTGTTGTATTTACGTGTTCAAGCTATCATAATAGAATTTAGTAAATTTATCAAAATCAATCAAAAAATATATTGAAAATGTGTTCGAAACGGAAGATGATTTTTGATTTCTTGAAATATTTACATGCTTAAAGGCCCTCCCACAACAACAAAAAAACCAACTATCTTAATAACTATACATATTAAAACATGTTAATATGTACCTTTGCATATATTTGGACCAAATGAAAACAATTAGGGCTAAAACTATAACATTTACCGGCTTGGGAGTCGAATATCCAAACTATCCGTGAATATTAAACTTTTGGATTTGAATCAACTTACGGGGTACAAATTCTGAAAAATTTTATGCGATTTGTTGTTGAAATTTTCGTGAAGGTCTGAAAGTCAAGAAACAGTATATTGGAAAAGTAACTACGGTATTTTGGGACTCGAATGGTATTTTATTGATTTAGTTTGTACATAACAGACGGTGAATGCGACGCTAAGCAGTTTAAATGAAAACGAATAATTTCGCGTTGCGCATCAAAAAAATGCTGCTTTTTGCTTTCTTTCTTCGGTGACGGGATCAAACAACTTCCTATCCGATAGAATAAATATATTTCTGATGTAGCAAACTATGTAGAAAAAATAAATGACACCACTTGTATTTTTATATACCACTAATACAGTTTTACAGCAAAATTCCGGGTTATATTTGAATCACCCTCGTATGACATGATTAGAAAATCATATGCTTCAAATATCTTAAATTAACTGTAATCTTCAAAAGAGGACTTCAAAAGAAACACGATTATTGCTGTAAAAAATCGTAAACGTCTTTCTGCTCAAATTATAGGACTTTTGTTCAAATTATAGACTTTAGTTCGCATTCCTACGACGGTTTCCTTCTACAATCCAAAAACATTGCTTCAACCATTATATCAGGAAACTACATTTAGAATTTATTACATCAGGAAATGTCTGCAATAGATTCTGAACGATGAATATATTGAAATCATGAATGCATAGATATATTACGGTTTTGGATTGTACTTTAAAAAATAAGGATATTCAGGAAATACTATTAAAAGAAGAAAATAAAAAAGCAAATTTGATAATAAATTCAACTTGAAAACCAAATATGATACAAATGAAAATGATGAAAGGTTAAAAAATAACACTTTAACGACAATAAGAATGCAATGTTTTCAATGTTACAGTGTATTTTAATTTTAGAACCCAATCCAGCGTGGGTGCTTTACCATTGCCGCGTATAGCGCTGTTAACAGCGACATCTTCCATCTCTCTTCGGGTGCAATGTGTTATTTTAACAGCGCCATCTCTTGTTGCCCTACGGAGATATTTCACTTGCATACCAACTGATCGCTTCTTGCGCGTGCACCGTTGCCAGTTGGTAGTAGTGACGCGCAGGAGGTGGGAGTCGAAAAGTCGTCGATTAGCCTTGGCTGCGGGAGGTTGTCCCTCCTGCGGCCAAATCTCTCTCTCTCTCTCTCGTGTAGAATAAATAGTTATTTAGAGAAGAGATTATTTCCATTCGACGCCCGTCTATTACCATTCATTCGTCCAGCAACATCTAAGCCTGATGTATGGTTTTCAGATAGTTCCCATGGTGTATGGGAACTATCTGAAAGTTAATCCCACCTGACATTTATGACCTGTATGTAGTTCTGTGATTTAGCGTTTGAGCTATAACTCAAATAATTGGCTTTAAATCTACAACATTTGAATTAATTTTATATTATGAAAGCATGCAAACGCCATTAAACCAATCCCATAAGTGATGAGTAATGGTTTCATCTAAAATATGATGATAATCTGGCTATAAATTAATATTTTTATGTCGTTTGATTTAAATCAAAATAATTGAATTTGCAGTGTTTGAATTCTATACGAAATCCTCAAAATATTTTTATAATCTAAATTAATCAAATTTTGATTAGAAAACTTTGTTTCATTCGCTAAGGTACAAAAAGAAGGAAGAATGTGATTAGATGGCAATTTAAAGTTGACGTTCTTGTCTAAAATAGCTATTTTACTTGTAGAGAGGTCCCAGCTGCGAGACAATAAGAGAAACCGGCGGGAAGAAGATGTCATTTCGCAGCCAAGTTTAGCGATTGATTTTTTTGAGGCTAGCTTTGGGGTACTTTATATCTCACGTTACCTATATTCAGAATCGAATTTATCTTTGATTCGAAGATGAAATATTTTATTTCAGAATATTTTTAAGTCGTTTTTTAACAATGCTTAAAGTATATTTCCGTAAAAAAAAGGGTAAATGGTTGTATTGATTCAAGGATGTTTGATCTTATAGGGGTGCTCTCATTGCCTTAAGCCTTTACATGAAATTGAAGAATTTCAGCGGCCTCCGAGCACTTGAAAAGAATCCTTCAGGAGCAGTTGTAATAAATTTGACCAGCGAATTGCACACATAATGGCCCTTTATTTATGTGAAAATAGAATCGTTTGAGAGCATCGCCGATATGGTCGCGGATAAATTCGGCGCGTACAAAACATTTGTAAGGGAAGAAAAGCCGCCGAACAAAAAGGCATTATTCGACTAATAAAAAATGGTGAAAAATTAGGGGTCACGCCCCAAGCAGGGTAATGTATTGGGCCCGGACACAGTTCTCCGGTAATATTCTCAACACAATCCGGTGGATCGAACGGGCCGACATAAATCTTTTGAGGGGTCGCCGCGCTCCACTGGCCCTAGACACGCCGCCGACTAATGCTCTCACATTATTTTTGTTTTAGCGACATTACAAGAGCCCAAGGAAGCGTATATGCCTCTTACATAATCCTCGACTTATACCCACATCCAGATCTCCAAATGGACTCGGATTATCGGAGCCAGGATCTGCCCACCCGCCCTCGCACATCGATTCCACCAGACGTTAACTAATTAATGTTTTTAATTACGACCGCTTTTTGCCAGACCGAATTACGGCTTTGGTATTCTCCACTTAGGGGTATACTGTTTCTTTGGTTGGCATTCGACCGCGGTTTTCGCTTTCGACATCGACGGAATGACGCTCAGCACAAATACAACCCTATTTGTGGCTCAAGGGTTCCTCGTAACAAATGTTTATTAATTTCAGAAAGATTGCTCATTACACAAAATATAATTTAATATCGCGAATAAGGACAAAGTACAATGCCATATCCCTTAATCGGAAATTACTGAACATGAAACCTTAAGTAACACTCCATCCTTCATTATCTATATATATAAAAATCAATGTCTCGCGTCCGGATATTTGTTCGTTTGTTTGTTTGTTGTCGCGATTTTTGTTCGCTCGGCCGCGTTCGGCCGCACTCGGCAGCGGCCGGCTATGCGTTCGGCCGTGCTCGGCGGCTCGCCAGTCGCTATACGAAGTGAAGGAGAGCGCACGCATCCTAATCTTTCAGCCCCACAGCAATACATCGCGTAGCTTTCGAACTAAACGCGGATTGTTAAGCAACCACATTCAGCATATGCCTTTCCAAATCAATAAATAAACAAATCAATCATTCATGTTTTCTAAAAGCGATCTACTATAAAATGAGTTATTCTAAAGATGTACCAAATGTAGAAGCAACGATAATTTACTAGGAAAAAATCCTCCGAAGACAATTGAGAAGCTTATTTTAAGCCGTGTCCAGCATATGGGCTAGAACAGGGATAAATTCGATGGCAGGACCTAATTTTTATACACTCACACACAGACCAAGTCAATATCTATATAAGCAATATATTTTAATGTAAATATAATGGAAAAGTATAAATCATAATCCAATTTTTTGAATAAAATCATACGATGAAAAAAAGGTGCATTATTGTGTATAGACAGAGCCGTACCTAGGGTATGAAGCGCCCGTGGCAAGTATTTAACTTAACGCCCCCTAACCCCCCGGAATCCAATTTATTTTTTAAAATTAACTTATACCATCATAAATGCAGTATATTAAATCATAATGTTTGATATAAAAAGATGGTCCCAAAAGTACCCGACCCAATGTATAGATGGCGGTTACTGTTGTGAAAAAATTCTATGATAGAAAGTGTCTAAACACTGCGTTGCTTCCGTGAACGTACAGATCATAGAAAATTCCGCAAAAACCCTAAAAGAGGACGGAGTGGCCGTAAGATTCGTATGCTGAATCGGTCCGTTTTTCGGACCGCTAATATAGCGAATGAGCGGCTCGCGATCGGATGCCATACATGAACATAACGATAATGAAGAAAAGAGGGATTAGACAACTCGGCATATATTATAAAAATGGTCAGAGTCAATCAGTGTTGGTTCATGTAAAGTAGAATGAGTAAAATATAAAACCATTCGCAACTCTCGATCCGATCGGTTTCTGCGTTTTGAGCCCCAAGGCCAGTTGGCCAGTTGCCAGTAGGTGGAAGTGCGTGACGACCCCTACCTCGGAAGAATTTACTGTAACTGAACAAAATGGCCGACAAACATGTGGTACCAAACAAACTGACCGATAGATTCTATGCACCAATTTCCTCCAGCCATTTCCATCTGCATTAACATCCTTTGAATTTTAGATTTTCCAAGATGCTATTTGTATCAAATTTTGCTTCATCGTCATCATTTATATACTTAATGTCTTTCCGTAGTGGTGCTTAAAACCAGCCAAATTTTTTGAGCTTTAAGGATATTTTGTATGGATTTTATGTCTATTCCTGGTATAACAAATATATTTATTAATTATTATCAAATTAATATAGAACAGATAAATGATTTCTAATACTTTTTTATTAATATTCATGACTCTAATTCATATTTTATTGAAATCTGATCCCATTACACGATCTCACGATTTCGCCATATGCCTTTAGAGACCCTACGGTGTGATCGGTTTTCCGTTCAGTTCCTTTTGAGAACTTGGATAATCCAAGGATTGACCTTTCCAGCGTCCCACACAGCGAAAATGCATGAAAAGCATGAAAATTTGAAAACTTACTACATCAAATTTCAAACGGTGCGACATTTGAACAATTACGAGAACATGTTCAATTAAATTTATGTCCATTTCTAAGATTTTAAACGAAATTATTGGAATCGATTTATATCGTCCCTCCGAGCATGATGAGGATTTTATGATTTGGTGTAAAATTTGTACAACTTTTTGACGGTTATTTGCTCATGTGATGGCATACAATATCAAATAAATTACATATTTTATTATCATAAAATGAAGTCTTCTATTAAAACTAAAATATAACTTTATTATTTAAATTCTTTAATAACGTCAAATAGGAGGATCTCGAAAGAAAATAAGACATTAAAATATGGAAATCTCTATGAATGTAATTTATTTACTCATTCAGTGACACCAAGCTACAGTCATGCTGTAGACGGTTATAACATGAAGCGGAGTAAAGTTTCATGGACCAAAATAGACGCGGCGGCGGATCCTACATAAATGTTGTAACCTTACTTTTTAGATGATCCTTGTACACCTTTTGATACAAACTTAGAATAGATGTTAGAAGAAACAAATATTTATGTGTGTAGCATAAAACAATATTTTAGAGCAACAAAGATATATTTTTCAGTGCAATAAATATGTCGGCATTGATCTTGAATCTGACGTTCACGCTTTGAAAATTATATAGGGTTTATGTTAAAAGCGATAAATCTCTGCACAACGAACGATTGTTGACAGGAAAAAATCAGATATAGAACAAACGATGGTTGTTCGGAAAAAAGTATGATTTGTGTCGATTATTATTCAAACGAATAAATCTCTGGATCGCGAATGAAAGCGAATTTCACTTAAGTCAGCATATGAAAAATCGCCAAAAAGGCGTCACGATATGCGTACGTCACGCGTGTGTCGATTTTCCGTTTCCGTCGGGATAAAGTCGGTTACTTGTACAACGACCATGGTCTGTTGGCGCTGGTGTGCTCATAAAATAGGCAAACGTGATATATATCATGGCCGTATCCTGCTCCAACAAAGGTAGATAAATGGACCGGACATTCGATCAATCAATTTTAACGTCGGTGCTCATGCTGAAGCTGCTGTCCGAGCTTGTGCTCTCTGTAAAATGCCACCCACCCTCTATCGAACCCTGTCGCCGGCCCTGCGCTTTAAACTGATGGCCCAAGATCAATTTTCCAACCCCCATCTACGCCGAATTTGAATATGAATTAATACGCAATAGGTCGTTGGCGGTCAACCACCACATTTTGCACACAGAGAGATGTGTTCAAAGAAGAAAAGCCACGAAAAATATCGACGGTGTCGTGGTCTATTTAAATAATGTTATAGGAATTTATTAATGAATACTTCGTTTTTAAATCTAAAGTAAAATAATAATATATTCGACTTGATTTCACTATAATATCCGATGAAACAACATATGTAGCATGGCTATAAAATATATATTTTTTAAATTGTTTATTAAAGATAGGAAGAAATATTACTTTTTTAATTATAAAAAAAACAATTTTAAAAGATGAAGAGTTTGCTAAGCATTTCTAAGCTGAGCTCTGAACCAGATCTAGAATTTAACAGAAACAGAAAACTAGAATTGAACCCGTTAAATAATAACCATAATAATCACAATCAAATGTTAATTCTATGAGACAATAATAATAATTTAAATAAAAATATATTGGATAATAAGAGGTAGCTTTGTTCACCATTGCCCTCAAGATGATTAAGTTACTAGTTCGACTGCTTAATTGTAGGACTATCCACTGGTGCTACAGGTATAATTATCATATTTATATTATATTTTTCAACTGCATAATAACTTTTCAGTTTTAGACAGTTAAAAAAACTATAAATTAATAGGAAATTCATAAACCCTACAGAAGAAAAAGTAAATTCAACAATATTATTTGTGTAGTATGTTCTTTACAAAATAAAGTAAAAATAAAACGTTCTGAATGATGGCAGTGTAGCGTAGAAGCGGGGGGGGGGTCGCACGCGGGTCCGTTCTGTTTTCAGGCCATTACGTAGCCGGGCGGAGGGTCTAATAGAAAGCCTCTCGTCTTACATAACTTATTTCTTAATCACAAGAGAGATCTGGCTGCGGGAAGGACGTCCTCTCGCAGCCAAGGCTATCCGACGACTCCTCACAACTCCCGCTTCCTACGCGCTACCACCGAAGATGGCGCTGTTAAATTGACACATTGCGCTTAAAGAGAGATCAAATTAAATCTACATAGATTACTTTTATATGCACCATAACTATAGTAATTTACAAAATATCTTCTATATATTTTAATGCATTACATATTTTTACAAAAATAGGTGTAATGGTTTATTTAAAATACTTTCATGGAAAATAGTGGATGAATTTTTAACATTAAAAAAATATTAATTAAGTAAAAGAAATATTATGAGAAAGTTATGTTCCTTCGCGTATATATATATTTTAAAAAATAACGTACATTGATAACAATACTAGCGAAAAGTAGGTGTTTCCTGAACCGTGTTTCAAAATATTGATTATATTCCGGTACCTCTGTTGTGATTTTTTTAATATATTTTTTTAATAACATTTCATGGCATTAAGTAATAATGCAATAACCTAAGTAGTAAAAAAACACATATGCGAAAATGCTGATTATAGCAAATACATAAAAATCAAATTCATAATAAAAATGGAGCAAAGTTTCATAGTAGATTGGAGGTCATCAATGCTTATTTTACATAAAAAAAACCTTGATGCCCATTTTAGGGTAAAATTTTAAGGGCCCTTAATACATATATTTCCTCATGTCACGAAATAAGCATTTGAATTTTATTGTAACAGTGAAATACAACAATCTGAATGTCTTAGAATAAGGGTTGATATTGGAAATCCATCTATTACAACAACTCAATGATTTAATGATGTTATGTCCATTTTCCGTCTCATAAGTATAGACACATCATAGCAAGTGATTTATCCGTTATTATCCTCAGAATATTTCCGACAAATACAATGACTACTAATATCATACAATTTCATATTAATTAAATTTAAAAAAAAGTCCATTCGATAAACATTTCTACTAAAGTATATACATTTTTCGTTTTAGGTATGTCTGACGAAAAACCGACCTTAAAGCTAAGTAAAAGTTTAATTTACATTCCACAAAATACATATGTAGAATGTAAGATTATAAGTTTTATATGATACATTTGAGATATTATTTAATTCTACCCACATAATCCTAAATACTTAATGTTTAACATCCTTCTTTCAGGTAAGTCTTTCGAATATCACGCAACAATTCGAATCGTTCGATACGGAAATCAACGGGTAGGGAAATGATGAAATTTTATAATCTCATTTCTGCGAATAAGGATGTGCAAGTGGAATAGCAAAGTGCAATATCATTATGCACGAAGAACTCTATCAGCACAAGATGTCTGCAGGCTGAGATAAACTTGCCATTAAAAGTTTTCAAGCATTTCCCCTAACTAATGAACTAAAATTGCGAATGAATTGTGGCTTGCAAATTAACCATTCCTTATCATACAAATTAACTAAGCAATATTATTGACCTATATAATCAACATAATTCTTTAATCCCAAGATATCCAACGTATAGACCATGAAAATAGCACAACAAGAATTGCAGGCTCTCAAAATGTGTGACAAATCTTGCTTGAAATAGACATCAAACATAAGATACGCCTGATGATTCAATGTCTTAAAAACAGTCTCCTTCAGTCTGTTAAGTAATAAGGATATATTTTAAAGTATCTCATCGTCCCTCCTTGACCCTCTAACGACAATAGGAGATAATTGTCCATCGAAACAACATCTGCGAGATTTATGGTGATACATATTGAACGTTAGGAAATTGTTAGGCCCATTTCTTCATGTTTTAGTAACTGTTAATGGCAAATGGGTTTTCTATTCAAACGTGACAAGAAAAAACAATGATTAAATCATGGACAAAAGACTATTTCAACTCTTAAACGATGATTGTATTAAAAAAATTGATATCGTGTGAAATGATGTCAATGAAATAGGTAAACAAACTATCATACAAAATATACTAATCTGGTTTTCACAGACATATGATTCAGTAAAAATGCAGGTCAGCGTAAGAAATATCATAAATTATTTTATGGAGTGATTTTTAAATGAAAAATAAAGGAAAATCTTATTTAAAAAATATCTACGTCTGGCCAAACATATTTTATTGACTCTTGGTACATAAATAAAAATATCCTTTTTTTCTCGAAAAACAAGGATTCTTCTTTTACTATTTTGCAAAATTTTGTAAAACGTTAAAAAGGACATAATCAGGGAGATTTGGTAAGAAACGAACATGGCTACTATTAAAAAAACTCATCGCCAAATCATAATGGTTCTGGTCAGACCATTTTATGGACACAAGTTAGATTTTACGAAAAGGACATAAGTGATTTAAAAAAAAAGGCAGCAGAGGGTAATACACAATATACAATATTATTTTGTAAAAGAAAAGTTCAATGAATTTTAAAAACCGTTTTAAATTTCATTGGGGAAAAAAGGACATTACTTATGGGCAGCTTTTTTTGAGGTAGTTTTTAGCGATCACTTTTATAGGACCATAATATAATAACTATTTTTATATTTTTCATAGCAAATGTATGTTTTTTTTTAAATGTGGTCACCAATCATGCCTCTATTAGATTTGAACTCAAGATAATTAAGTTCACTGCTTAGCTGTGGGACTACCTACAGGTATTAAAATTTTGTAAGAAATTCCCTAGTAAATAAAGAATTAACTATAGTTGAAAATAAAAAAATATTTTTAAATGTATACCTTTTTAAATTCATTTGTGATAATTAACTATTGTTAACGCTTAGCGCCGACTTAATTAGCAACATTTGAAAGAAACGCCATGTAAATTAAGTATTTTTGTTTATTTTTACTGTCGGTGTTAAAATGTTTTAAGAAGTTAAATGAAATAGCTAACTAGGGAGGCTTTGCGCCGCCTTTGTATCAATACCAAAGACATTCTTTCGCTTTTTGCCCATGCTGTGTATAGCACTGTGTCTACATAAAATGTTTATTTATTCTGGTTCGCTCCCTTGAAGTTTGGGCCTCCTTAAGAATGCCAAGACTTCAAAAGACAATAAACTAAAAATGGCACAAAAGTATCTGTCATTGACTACGCATTCGCTCGAGGCAAGGATGACAAATTTCCCTGCTCCGGAATACGTGGCCCCGGTAAATGTATGCAAAGTGTTTTAAAAGCATTTTCGTTGGCATTCCTTTCAGCGGCACTTTCTCGTGAAAAAAATAAGTTATTAGCATGACAAAAGATGTGAAGATCGGCGGTCTATCCCGGAAGCCAGGAAGAGTGCCCTCATGGACCACTCGTCAGCGCCCGTTTGCTCTAAACAGATTTTGAATTGTCGTAACGCGGGTCATCACATGGAGTTTTGCTTTGTCATCGTTTGTCAGGTCAGCCAGGGCCGGCCCTTGCGGATGACACGCCGAGGGCCGGCTATTTGCGTGAGCCGTCACTCCAATTAGCTGACAGTTTAATTAGAGGCCATTGTCGGTGGAGCGCTAACTACCTATAGGCCCGCCACTCAGGTGTTAACCCTTTGATGGATACCCTCCCCATAATCTGATACATCGCTTCACTTTGGATCCGACTTTATCTGATTTTTATTTTGATCACAGAACCAAGAAAACATTGCGTGCCGTATTTTAATTTTAGCTTTTCGGCGTTCGTGCTTCGTAAATAAATGCATTGAAATTCAGAAAAACTCACCAATTTACTTCTAAAACGTCGCTTTCCATATAACAACGAATTTTACTTAATCAAAGTATATTCCTCTAATTAAGTATCAACTATATTTAAGTACTTCAATGTAAAAATAAGTAAAATTATTATTCTTAATTCATAATATTAGATGTATCGAAAAGTCTTTGCCGATTGTTTAAAAATGAAATAATCAATCGAAAGGGTTTATCCTTTAAATAATGTGCCAAATATCGAAAAAGAGGATAATCCGTCGGAAACAGGTCTGGTGAATATGGAGAGTGTGAATGTTCTTCCCAATTTAATTCCCTGATTTTTTCAGACGACTTTGCCTTATGGGGGCATGTATTGTCATGTTGTAGAATCACTAAATTGTTCCTGATTAATTCTCGACGTTTGAATCTCAATTTTCTTGTTCACCCTTTACAATTGCTGATAATACATATCTGCAGTTATTGTTTCACCAGATTTCATAAATACATAATAAACAATTACTTGAATATCCCACCAAACGCAAAAAAGAAACTTGCGATTCGTCAATCCGGGCTTCGGCGTCGAAAATGGTTTTTACGGAGATGCTGTCTTCATCGTGTCTTAACACAAACTAAGCTCAAAATGTATACATCTTAATATTTTTTGTAGCAATTTTCACTAAAATATATTTTCAAATGTGTCTTGTTAAGAAAAATGTGCTGAAGACTTACTGAGGATGTCATATGTTGGAGCTGCATTTAAAGAATAAGATGGATGAGGCAAATCTATTATATAGTAAAAGTATAACAGAAAACGGCACAAAGATGGAACTGTTGTCGAAATTCGACAGTGAAAATAAGGCTCTGAGAACTTACGTATTCCCTTAACACTTTTAATGCCGGACGATATATCATCGTTGGCAACATTTATGTAAAATGCCTACAACAATATACCATTGCGTATGCAATGACCCCCAAATATTCACACCACGAAAGAGCCTTTGCTTCAATATATCATTATTTTATATAATATAAAACTCTTGTGTTTAAGAGATGAACATATTTTAAAGAAGTAATTTAATACACAAATTCAAAATTGAGCAAGAAACGTGTTAAATAGATTTTAACTCTTTGCGGTCCTATGTCGAGTCTAGCTCGACATTTTGTTTTTACATTTTTTCCCCACTCAGATATAAAATCATGCGATTTTATTTTGCGTATCGTATTAAGGACGGTATTTAGAAAGGAATATTGGTTTTTATGATCCATTCATAGTGTTTCACCTACCTGCTAGAGATACAAAAGAAAGGGGCTGTTACTCGGATAAAATCCTAAGCACAGACAGTGACTCGAATACGATCTGGTTCTAGTTTTATAAATCATCAATTTATGAAATTCTTCAAGAAATAAAAGAAAAAGCCTCATAGAAGAGAATGTAGATATTGCATTTCAAACAATACTCACAAAGAAATAATATCAATATGCAAACATTGCATGATTCCTTTTTGTGTGTGAAATGAGAGACAAATATCTGAAAACGAAGATTTTACAGCCCTCTGTACGTATTTAATTTCATGCCAGAATGTTTCATAACATAAAAGATCTTATATTTGAATAAAACATATGCTTAGAAAAAAGCTATATTATAAATGGCTTAAAAACATCCTCATGTTGGCTGGTTTTCTTATGAGTCGCTTGGTAACTTTTAGCGTCACAGATTGAAAACCACTATTATATTTACATATATCAATACAATACACAATTTTTAAGACACCAATGAAATTTCGTTTTAATCCATTAACTGGTTTATGAATTCTATCAATTTTGCCAAAAGAAGTAGCGTTTTATGCATTTCGTGCGATATTCGCCCAGACTCCAAGCGAAGTTTAATGTGGAACGCCCGGACTGTAAAGTGTTAATTTATTTCTTAATGTCTTAAAATGTACTTTTTTCAAACCTTATCAAATCAACAGAAATTGGCTCTAAATTCTACGTTTGGGTATAGTTTTTTCATTAAAGACTGACACTAAATGAGTTCATTTATAATTCTCATTTAAAATATTAATATAGAATTTGACTATTTTTACATATTTTTAAATTCTTTGAAATTTAATAACATGATGCAAATATCCCATGCAATTGGATTATATGGCTATTCAACTTTTTCCAACGTCGCTCAGCGTAATTGCTGCACGGATTTCATCTTTACACCGAGCTGAAAGGGTTAATGCGCGTCCGTAGCTCCAATGTTGAATATAAATTAAGCAATTGTTTTTTATGCCCCAAGCTATTAAAATTAATTTTATATCAAGGCAACTATATTGTTTTTTTTTTTTCAACATTCGCAATGGGCATTTCATTTATGCCGAAATTGATTGCAACAATGGGGCGCCCCAAAAAAAGAGTCTGCCAGGATCAATAACGACATTTGCATTCAAGGACCGACGTCGTCATCAAACTAGGTGACGTTGATTGATGAGGCAGCTGTTTTGTAAAGCTTTATTTTATGATGATAGCATTAAACAAGACGCAAAGCAGACTCTCTGGTCGATTTAACACAAAAATACTCCTCTAGCTTACGATGTCATCCATCAGCAGTGCGAGAACGTGTAGAATAGACGAATACAACGGGGTCCTTTAAATCCTGTAAAATTGGAAAGTTGGATCCGACGACGGCGATTGACTTTACCGATCGCACCACAATAGCGGTTATCCAAGTTTAAGCCTAACATAAATGTTTCGATTCTGCTAACTAAGCGGTTAACTTTACTTGACGATAAACTTCAAACTCTATCTTTGGGATTTCAAATTCAAATGGGTCACTGGGCTATCAGCCTAAGCCTACTTTACATTCTAATTTCGGCAAACGTACTTACGCCTACTTCTTGTATAATTCTGAAACAGCTCAAAATCGATAGTTTTATGCAACTTGAGATTATAAATCACTATTTAAAAGGGTCCGATTTTTTTTTAATAATTAGTTTATGGAAAACCGATGTTGTTATACAAAATATCTAGTCAAATTATATTTCTTTAAAGTCCTTATGACGTCCATCAAAGCATGAATCCTTGATGTGTCATATCCCATGTCGGATATAGGGGATCTCCATAGGAGATCTTACTAGAGAAAGAATTTAATGTAGTGGTTTCCCATTGCCTTTCACACGTGGTAAAGTAAGGATGTTCCAAATTATATTGATCAAAATTATATTTAAAATACGAATAAAATATATACTGAGTCAATTCCTGGATTTTTATAAAGTATCGAATTAAAATTCAGGTTTTCTTGTTAGATTTTCCTGATCCCTTAAAATTTAATTGCTAATTGCTTTACCAGTAATGTTTAAAACCGGTTATTATTTGATAAAATACTATTATTTTTTACCAAAGTTTTATATTTAACTAATATATTATACAGAGGCATTATATTTTATAGTTTATAATTAGATAATGTATGGTATCTCTCAAAACATTGACCTAAATGGAGACCATGTTTTTTAAAATTTTATTTTATGTATTCGTTAGTTTCGGACAAAAATATTATGAATATTATATGTTTACGTAAAAATATCATAAGTATGATCGGAGATGTTCACAAAAGCGCGCGTTAAGATTCACTGCCTGTGTTTTAGGATTTTATCCGGGCAACACCCTTTCCTTTGCATTTCTAGCAAGTAGGCGAAACACTATGGAGTATCATAAAAACCAATATTCCTTTTCAAATACTGTCCTAAACACGGTACGCAAAATAAAATCACATGATTTTAAATCTGAGTGAGGAAAAAATGTAGAAACAAAATGTCGAGCCAGACTCGACATAGGACATATCGGATCATATGGCTGTCATTTTGCACTTGTTCTTAATTTTTTTTCACAATTTCGGTATGGCCTTTTCTGAACAACCTAAAATAAGGAGTACATGATGACCTTTCCATCGGAAGGTTTTACTGTGATTAAACAAAATGGCGGACAAACACGAATAACCAAACAAACTAACTGTTAGAATTCTCCCTATATGCCAAGTGTGCCAACTTCGAAAAAAAAAAATCTTCTAGCCTCAGAAACCTTTGTAAACCTTTTTTCGAGATGACCCTCATTTTTTGATTATTTTACCAACTTCAAATAATGCAAGCTATATGATGATATTCCATCACAGGCAGATAATGAGCTTTTATGTTATGAATGATTGCTTAGGGGTAGTTACAGGTATCTAATTTGAAGAAAATCATTATTTTTTTCACTTAGGATTATTTTACACAATGCATTTCTAATACCAATTTACAGTTTATCATAAAAATAGAATACAAAAGGCAGCTCAAAAATTATCAATATACCAAAAGGATAGTCCTTGCCGATTTTGATAGACAACTGTTTGTTGTTTCAAAAAATTATTAATTATAAATTTATGAGACCTGGCGAAACAATAACTGCAAATACGGGCAAACAGAAAATTGAAAGTCAAACGTCGAGAATTTATCAGGAACAATTTAGTGATTCTGCAACACGACGATCCCGGGATCCCAGATAGTTTTAGGTGCTCATGAATGCCGGGATTAGTAAACGTAATCCCGAAAAATAGAACAGACAGAAATCGGGCAGTAACTATCTAATTTATGTCTACATATATACAGTACATATATGTTTTTCAAATTGGTATTTTAAACTTTCCCTACCGATGATGTATTTACTACACATCGACTTTAATAATGGAAATATCAATATGAAATATAATAGATACGGGGTCTAGATTTTTTGCATTCCTCCGTAATATAATTACGAATCACTTAAAAGTATTATAGTATGTAAGTATTCATCTGCAGCGACGGAAATAAATAATTTCTAAATAAGGAAATAAATACCTCCAACGAGTGTGGAGACTGAGCGTGCATTTTAAGCAGCAAGTTGCCTGGCTTCCAAAATCAGATCCTGACCAAATGACGAAACACTCAATTTTTAATATTGCTTCGGGCATATTTTCAAAATAATATATTTAAGAGTTGTTGTCTTTGAGCGCCCACTATATGCCTTTTACTGGGAGAGCCAGCCATTGAAATTCATAAATAATCACAGGGCCATTTGTTTTATTATTATTGCAGAAAAATGTATTTCGGCGGGAGATAAGGAGGGAATGCGAGAGAAGCCGCGTGAAAAATAAACGAGGGGCTGGAGAGACTTATTTGCGGGACAACATAATAATTAATCAAGTGTATCAAATTATTACCGCAACGTTGGCGTTTTAAAGTGCGCAAGGGATGATTAATGGGGTAACTTTTGCATCCGAAACGTGGGCGCGCGCGCGCCTCTCCGTACAAACGCCGAGATTAACTTTCTTCGTGCTCCGTTTTTCGGCCAACTCCTGTTCCCTTCTTCCGGTGACCCATGGCAAAGTTTGATAGAGTTGGGCCCTGGATCAAATTTCACCGACTAGCTTATGCCGCGGTAATGTGGCATATTTTTTTGCGCTTAATTTATGGGATAAGGATATATTTTAACGGAAAACTTTCCGCTTCCCCGGGACATTTATGATGTGCCATAAAACGTGCGGATACAACTATACATATTAATGAAAGAATAATGGCGAAAAAACTCTGAAATTAGACTGTATATTAATTGTTGATGCCAAGAAAATATTTCTTATGTAAGGGTGTAAAAAAATTAAATAGGACTACCAGGGAAAATTGTAAGTTAAATATTATGTTAGACGTCTGGGTTTACTTTAATGTTGCTCTTCCATTATGTTTTGAAATAATTAATATTTTATTTAATGCTTAAAACTTAAAATTGAAACCATTAAACGAGCTGAAAATATTCTTCAAAAAAATCAATAAAACACATGTATGCCCAATAAATATATAGCCATTGAGTAGCAATAAAAACTTGATTCAAATATATGAGAAAAAATGGAAAGTATCAAAAAATTTGACAAATTTGCTATTAAAGCTAATTTGTATCGAGACACGGTGCATGAGACACGCTTACAAAGTATTCTTTATAAGTTTTATTAATCTAATTAACTTATCAAGTATCATTCATTCGTAGTTTTTATTTAAGATTTGTACTCCTCTATGAAAGAATAAACCTACCCTTAACCTCCTCTGTGGGCAAATATTAACAGAAAAATCAAATATATTTATTTAAGGCAAGTGATGGATATAAGTGTTGACATAGTGACTTCTCCCAGGGATTGTATTGTATCTCAATATCCGATTTATATATTATATATCCAATATATCCCGCTGTTTTACTGTATATATCGAAAAATAATAAGATTCACCCTTTTATTGAAGCGAACTGTTAGCATTTAATTGAAATATTTATAATATTAACACATTATGTAACTAGCAAACAATAGAGTAGTGAGCTAATTTTAAATCATCATAAATTTAGATGCTATTATGTCCGCCACTTATCATTCGTACAAATCCACTTATCTGTCAGGACCGTCGCAGCGTATATGAAGCTTGTACATAAATAAATAAACACTGTCGATAGCACATAATATTTGGTCATTTCTTTACGTAAACATACACTTAAAATACATTTGAAATCGATTCATTATATAATTCTTATTATTATTAGTCCATAAATTTGGGTTAATAATCTATACAACTGTACGATATACGCAAGATACTCTCTCCATCTTTATCTCCCATTTATAATCTCCAACTTGCAATATATTTTTTCCGTCTCTGTCTATCTTCGATCTCAATGTGTAAGATTGCCCTTTCTGAATCACTGGAATTCGGACACAACTCTGTGTCTTACCTCTTTAAGGGGTTAAGTTTACGTTATACTTTCAGGATTAAATTATAATATGTTCAGACTTATTTATGCCCTAATTAAGCGGATTCTATCGTAGTAAACACAATACTCAAACATTTTATAAGACAACCAATTCATATTTTTTCGTATATTGCCACACATTAATCGCTCAATAAATCGGAATACTTGGACATTCATAAATGTGTCAATGGAACCTTTGAGGCAATCTTTTTTTATGCGGCAGCATTATGTAGCCATGACGAAGACAAGAGGAAGTTTGATCCGGCATCCAATGGCCCAGATTCAGCGCGAAACTGAATTGCAAATAGCTGAAAGGAAAGTTTAGCGACGTCGTCACAGTCTGCGATGATAGGTGGTGCGCAATATTAAGACCATAACTTTGTATTTCCCGTAACATCGTGGAAGTTCCAAGAACCTCGTCGTAAGCAAACGTATGCCGTTAACGTACGCCTCTCTAATGACACGGTACGTCTTGCAGACGACACGTGAAATAAATTCACCTTAGTGCGAATAACGCCTTTTACACGTAACCCGCTCAAAGGTTACCTCAGATGATAATTAAAGAAAGCCGCATGCTTGAAGCGATCCTCTTGAGGCTCATACTGTAAATATTTACATTTTTAAGATATACCTTAAACGCTATTGCATTGAGTGGGAAGAATCTGTAAGAAAGGATGGACTTACTAGCAGATCTCTAAAGCTTGCAATATTTATAAATTTAATCTTCCCATGGTGGATTACTGTTAAAAATCGAAGGAAATGTATTTACGATGCTTCTATAAGCCTTGGAGGTTCGTGTTGCCATTTGCAGGAAAGCAAACTTCTTCATCATAATCAGAGTTTAATATGAGAATGGGATTTGATGGTATGGAAATAGAGCTATAGTCTTTGCTGCTGTTTTTATTGGTTGTTTTCTCTACAAAAGAAACATTATCTTCCATTATAGTCCCATCAACTAACCCTAAAATTTTCAATTCAACTTTTAATTGACATACTGAATATCGTAAATAATTGCATAAACATTTATACAGAAACAGGAGGAGTATTAAAAATTATCATTTAACGCATTCGTGGACACGTCTGCAATTGCAGACGGATGTGATTAGCGTTTATTGTACCGAATATACCTGCAAATATAGGCGAGTGTTTGTACAGCTGAAAGTATACCTCCTAATAAAAAAAATCCTGCTTCACAACGAAATAATTCCTAATAAAAAATACCAGATTTTGGTTTTAATTCTGCATCTTTAGGAATAAAAAAAGATATTGGAGATACAACTAATATAAATATTTAGAAGCATTTGGACTGGGGAAGTTGAAAAATTGTTGATAGAATGTACGAATGTTTATAGAAAAAAGTAAACGAAAACCAATTTACCAAAAACAAATGTAGTGTGGGCGATTTAACATTCCCATGCAATGTATTTAATTCGCCAGCGACATCTTCCATCTCTCTTTAGGTCAAATGTGCTATTTTAACAACGCCATCTTCTGTGGCGCTGTGGGGAAATTGCACCTGCAATTACTGACCAATCGCTTTTTGCGCGTACATCGTTGCCAGTTTGGAGGTGATGCGCAGGAGGCGGGAGTCGGAAGGAGTCAGCGGTTGGCCTTGGCTGCGGAAGGACGTCCTTCTCGCAACCAGATCTCTCTATCTCTCTCTCTCTCGTGCTGAATAAAAAGTTACCTAGAGAAGAGAGTATTTTTGTCCGATGCCCGTCCACCCCCATCCATCCGTCCGGCTACACATGATCCGAAAGAAGAACGTTCTGACAAGTGCGTGGAAGCAGGGAGCCGCCCGGGGACTCTACCTCAAAAATTCCCTCACTGCGTCTGTGGATTGCGTCGCTAATCCGTGTCCGCGAATGCATTAATTGAACCGTTTGAGTGCAAATCGGCGTTAAATCTTTATGAGAAATATCCATCAACGATGTGACGTGATGATATATAAATGTTGAATTACAGTCAATGATGATATATGAAATAGTTTTAAATACGATTTTTCATTAAAAAGAAGCGACTAATTCTGTTTATATTTCATGAAGTTTTTTTTATTTTACGTGTTCTCAAATTTGCCTGTTTTGGTTTATAATTTTTATCCGTCACCTTTTTGGCAATAATTTGGCTAATAAAATTTGGCTTCGCATTCAAACGGTTAAAATCTAGATATGCTAAGTATAATATAAAAATATCAATTCGCACTCAACATATTATAGAACCAAACGGAATAATATCGGAAAAAATCGATGTCTCAACATGTGTAACATAAAACCCATCGGAAAAAAATAATATATCAACAGGTTAGAAATAATACCAGAAAAAAATATTTTTTTACATCGGAAGAAGCAAATTTTGAAATCCACAGAAATACTTCGTTTTCCATATAAGGGGTTTCTATTACTTTCATTATTTTTAAATTATTGTTACCAGTCAAATAAGCCAAGCAGATCAAGTTCTGATCTAGTGACTTAACTACTTTTAAAATATAATAGAAACCCACTACGATAAAAAAATATATATATAAATCTGGGCTTGTCTCACTATATTAGCATTTTGTCATATTTTGCTTCAAATTTGACAAAATTAAATTTATATAGCGTTCCTACGAAAATACTAACGGCAAGCCAATTTTATAGTATTTTATGTTTTCATTCTAAAATTAACATTGTATCATAAATCTTAAGACAATGTTTCGTACTGGAGCAAATGGACAATACAATGTACTATTTATATTAAATCCTTTTCTAAGACAAATATTGAAAATAAATGTAATACACAGGGCACAATTTGTATACAAACTGCAATAAGTACGCTAAATAGGGAGCCTTCAAAGAAAACGAATTTGACAAAAACATTCCCAGAAGCTAAAATTATTACATCCTGGAGTCTTAAAGACATTGAAAAGCCACTATATTAAAAACCTTCTTCAGAAGCCAAATTAAATTTGATCAAATGGAATACAATAGAAATAAAATAGCATGCAGTTTGTTCTCCTATAATATATGTTATCAACTATTTTATAAACTACCCTGGTGGAAATTTGGCTATTTTTTCAAAATGTTGAAAAAAAAACTCTCCATTTCGACAACTCTGCCACTTAGGATATAAAGTATTTGTAAAACGTAACAAAATAACCCCCAAAGCCTCCCAAAATTTTTTTGAAAATGTGATCCTGTGAATTTAAGCCTAAGATCTGAATAATCTGAAAAATAATGAATCATTTGAGAAATAATAAATTGCATATAAATGTGTAAAAATAAGTGAAATAAAAATCAAAATAATATTATAGAGTTTGTTTACATTCTTTGAGAAATATTGTCTATTGAATTCGAAGCAAGTCGATAAAGTGAGTCTTAGGGTAATTTATAGAAAAAATTTCTTAAAAAAAGAGTGAAAAAGCTTGTAGCTAGTCCGGAAAAGTTGACTCTCCTCTGAGAATATCTACTTTTTCAAACGATTTCCCATTTTCATTCAAAAACTGCGCATTGGGAGCGATTTCGTTATTAGGTTTCTTGTTGGTTAAAAGCTACTTTTTCTTCTCGTAGGAGACGAGCTTTTCCTCAAGGATGCTCTGCGCACACAGAATGCACCAAAGAAGCATCCTTTCTACCTCGTATTTCTTGGCTTTGAGATTATAATGAGAGTATTAGGCGTCCTCTCGAGAATTCTCGTTTCGCAGAAAGTAACCACAGATAAGCGACTGCAAATCTCGTTTCAAAACAAATCTTCAACTGCATAAATTTTCAAATAAAATAAAATAACCAGCACACTGTTGATATCAAATTATATCTACACAAAATCACTTCCTACAATTGTTAAAAATAGATTAAGGCTCTACTCACACCAAATCTAATTAAAGCTCCGGTCGGCTATATCCGGCACTAAGCTCTCAATATAATTTATTGGAAAGGCTTTATGTGCTCAGCACGAAGGTGACCTCCAACGTCTGCCAAGTATTAAAGTCTTATCGAAATATGTGGTTAAGCCTGCAAGATATTAATATTTGTACGACTTCTTAGCGACTTCCTGTTTTACGGGCTTTAATGTCAGACATTAAATTCTCAACTACTCGCTTTTCATGTCATAGCCGGGTAAATATATATGAAACGCTCTTAAATTTTCAACCCCCTCTGTTTTATGTACGTGATCATTAAACCGAAGCGATATTTTATTTCCTTATTTTTATTTCATCGCTGTTATACGACTTTGTTAAAATTGATATTCTTCAATAAAACTTGGGGGCTTCCCAAAAAATGTACACGCAACTCAAGAATTTTTGAGAGACTGAGAAAAAATTCTTACATCATTAAATCAGGCCTTCCATTTATGGATACGTCCACGTTTAGTTAATATTAAAATAATAATATTGGTATTAATTAAGTAAATATCATCTGATTTTCTGCTTCTTAAAAAATAAAGCCTAAAATTGCTATAAATATTAGGGGGACCCAAAAGTATTAGTAAATATTATTAATTATTATTATTATTATTATTAAACATTTTTTTCTTCTAAGTCGGAATTTTTATATAAAAAAAATATATAGTGATGAAAAGATGTCTTAAATAATAACGGTAATGGTATTTTATAATGTTGTTTATAAAATGTTTGTTATTAATAAATTTAAACTTATTTTTCCTAAGTTTTCAAATACTTTCGGGTTCCCCTAATATGATTACACTCAAACCTCTTTTTGTGCGATTTCAAAGTTATGCGGTTTTTTATAACGCGTTTTTTTAATTATATAAAGAGTACGCATCGAGATATTTTGGATAAAATAGGAAATAAATGATCAACACTAACCAAAATTTGGAAAAAAAATATAATGTGGGACTGTGTAAATCAAATTGCATATGAAAAAATTGATTTCGTTTTTTTGCATTTTTGCAATGTTTTAACTTTTAAAAACAAATTCTGCAAATGAATTTCCTAAATTCCAACTACTTACGGACTTGACCGGTCCTACCATAATGAAATCTTTTAACGCGTTTTTCTAGAAACTACTTTTTTCAACGCGGTTGACATCATATCTCAAGTTTTGATTAAAACTAGGGTCAAATCTTTTCTATATAACCTTCTATTGTTTCTACCAGATTTATGACAAAATTTATTTTTTAACTATTTAAAAAAAAATAAAACTGGCAAAAAAAGGCCAAAAAATTACTTAACTGGATTTTTTTTTTGAACAACGCCGCGCAAAAAAAGGTTTAAGTGTAATTAATTTCCATCAAAAAATAATAATTCATGTAAACTATTGAATACAGTGCAATACATCAAATACCTGAGATGATAATCACCATCATAAATCAAATAATTGTACGCATAGAAGAATGATTGAAATTATAGAATAACGATTATTTATACTCCATGGAAAACAAAAAGGGGTCTAACCGTTTAACGGGACTACCTACAGGTACTGAAGCTGAAACTGATCAACCATAAAGCTGTTAAATATTTTACCTAAAACATTAATGAACAATTAAAGTTGTATGTTTAAATGATAGTTCTTCCACTTAAAAAAGAACGAAATTGATACTATAAAGTAGGGTTACAAGGACGCCTTAGTCCAGGGGGATTTTTTTGTTCCAAAGATGGTTAATTTATTTGATCTTGCTTGTTTGTCAACCATTTTTTTCAGGCACAGTAAATTCTTCCGACGGAGAGGTCATCGCGAGTTCCCGTCAAATCCCGTCCGGGTGAGATCCACGCGATTATCCGTTGTTTAACTTTGCAGAACAATACCGTCGCGAATATCCATCCTTGATAAAGAATTTCCTGAGATTTTCAAAATCGCTTTTGGTGATATTGTGTTGGAAAAACTTGGTTACAAGAGTTGCGTGCCAGATGGGTGTCCAGAATGCTCATACGGGAGTACCGTCAAAATCGCGTAATCACCGTGTGTGAAACTTTGGATCATTTTGTACTGGAAGGAGAAGCCTTTCTGGAATCATGATCGTGACAAGAGATGAGGCGTGGATATATTACTACATCTCAGAATTTAAAAAAAAACTGACGGCAGAGTCTATGACCCTGGCGTACAAAATCTGGTGACCCGACTACAGAAATATCTCGAACTCGATGGCGATTACGTTGAAAAACAGTTTAATATATTTGTGAAGTATTCTGTGAATTTTAATTAAATATAAGCATTTTTTGATCCTACATAAATGTTTTAATCTTAATTTCTGGATGGCCCTCGTAGTTCCATTCCTCAAAATTTATTAAGAGTCCTCATGTTTTTAATGCTAATTGTATATTTTTATAATGAAAATTTGCATACATTTATATTTTATAGGAGTCTAATGCCCACGTTGTCGTGGTATAATTTGTATATTGATTGAAATATTTCGTTTAATATCATACATCCAAAAAAAGCTTGTTACTCTGCCAATTTTGTACAAACATATATTTGTAAATAGTTTGTTTTAATATAATAATAATTCCCAAATCGAATACCCCCCGTTTATTTAAGTATTTAGGAAACGCCTGCCTAATGACATCAACAGAAAGCCAGTTATTAATAGCATATTTAACGGCAATTACATCCCTCCCGATGCCAGATTTTGAATACTATATAAAAGGCTGGCAATCGAAGGCCCGAAATAGAGGTAATAGCTCCCGATCGGGGTGAAATCGATCGGACAGAGGGTAGAATGGGGTGAAAAAACAAGACGAATGGCCAGAAAACTCTCGGCACGCCAGATTGCAAATGAAAAATGACCGAGAGCGGAAAACGGTGCGTTCAGGTTTTTTTTCAATTACAGCTTTTCGCGGCTCACAAATGTTTCAATTAGTTATCTAGAATTACTCGGAAATGCTTGTTTGCCCGATCCGGGGAGAAAAAGGGAAGACTCCGCCGTATTTTCTATAAGAGGGTATATTTTCTGCTCATCTACATATTCGAAGATTGATATTGTTTTACTTGGAACTATTGCTGTATTGATTTCATATTTGGATAGCATAAACAATAATAATTTGATTGTAAAAAAACTCAATTTGTTTATTTTGATTGTACTTGAAACTGGATCTAATAAAATAAATTAACATAAAATGTTGATTTAGTGCTTTTTGCTCGCATTTTTTAACTTAATAAATTTTAATTAATTTCGCGCGTTTTTCAGGTTTCATGCTGTCAGTTTCTGTTGAATAGAAAATATACATAGAACACTTATTTAGTATTTAAGAAATAATACAGTAGTAAAAATCTTCAAATTTACGTTTTACAAAAGTTTTAATCTGAGTACATTGTTATAAACTTTTTCTGTAGGCAGGTTGATTCCTCGTTGGTGTAAGCTTGTAGCTGATATCTTCTTATAATTTAAACGAAGTTCTGTTGTATATATTTTATTGTAGATTTAAACGGTACAGTTATGTAATAGTACACATTTAAAGATGATGGTGACGAGAGGTGAGTCCAGAAGAAAGATAAAGAGTATCCTCCAGGACTATCCTCGAGAAGTTACATGATGAAAATGTAACGATATAAATTGACTCAACAGTCAATGAAGCAATTTAATGCTCTGCTCGCAAGAATAATCGAAGAATGAATCCTTCTAGTACCGTCGAGGCACCGACTATTTAAACAGTAAAAGTGTCTATTTGCAAGTATGGGCACGTGTCAATTTTACAATAGAAATAACAAGTCTGACGTAATTAGGCGTAAACAATTTCATTATTACGAAATATAATTAATATGCAAAGATATGCAGTTCTGGAAAAATATAAGTATTTGTATGAAAAATACGTTACGATATATGAAGTTAAGAATCATCAAATATTGAGTACGTGCCAAAAATACGATTGGTAAGCAAAATATTGACACGCGCCAGAATTGTTATGAAATATAAATACTAAGCAAAATTGACGGAGTGCATTGTAATTAAAAAGAAAGCTGGAACAGCTATGCAAAAATTCAGGGACATAACAACATAAACACAAACTCAACTTTTTAAAACTCTCTAAAAACATTACAGATTTAAGTTTTCCAATGTTTATTTATTGTAATATAATCATAGTTGTGTTTAAACGTCAACTGTATTTAAAACATTGCCGAAAATAAAGGTGAAATCTTATTCGGAAAAAGATAAAAGATTTTTTTTTATTTATTTGTTTGTTTGCAGGCTATACATTCCTATACCATTAATCTGATTGCGATGAAACTTTGGTGAGTTATTAAGCGTATATCAAAGAAGGTTTTGAAATTGGTACAAGCATTGTTTTTGTGCGGAATTTGTTTCGCGCGACGTTTAACGAATGCACCATGTTGGCGCATATAGATAGGATTTCATCTTCAAAGCGAGAGTGAGCGCTCGTTCTACGCGTGGCCTACAGCAATACACCACATAACTCATCAATCATTAAGTTAAAATTGTTCATTTTAAAATGCAATTTCGCAAAATCCTACGAATTTATTGAGTTGTGTATTATGTTTATGATTGATTAATATTTTAATCAAAAATTTATTAAGCCTTACATAATAAATTATGCAATGTTTCATATTCACTCTTTCCACTCGTATGTCGACATTATGTCGCCAAAACTTTAAACTTGCGTATATATCATGTATTATGTTATATTTTTTTTTTTTGCTAATTATTATATTATATATATATATATAATACTTTATAAACTATTTAAGCATAGATCTCCGTACCTTTAGATATATATTTTGCCTAAAAATATATTACATAGGAAAATGAACGAAAATTTCATCATCTTCCGAATATTTTTTTTTGTTACTGTATTATTTATAAAGTACTAAATAAGTGTCTTATGTACGTTATATAAATTTTCTGTCATATAAAAAATGATAGAAAAACGTTTTATTTATTATTTACGAGCTAGAACTATCCCTACAAAAAAATATAATATACCCATTTTCATATTTATTTCTGATATCTTTTATGCGTATTTGAAAGATTTATCTAAAATAAAATAAGCATATTCGTGATGTATATTTTATGAGCAACCATGTAAAATCTTCTGCTGCGTTAAAAGCATAACAAAATTTTAGAAAACCCAGCAGTGCTTTTAGTTCGCAAAATTCGTCATGTACAGGAAGTATTCATGGATATACAATATGTTAAGATAGTTTAGTCTTCTCACATATCACAACGTTCCCGGCAGAGCCTTCCCGAGCAGCAACCCACCCCGTATTGTGAGTTCTGGAATTTGAAACTTCTCCGTTTCTTTTCTCGCTATAAGTAAGTAGGCCATCGTGGATAGAGAGGAAATAAATCAGATCTTCTCTCAAATTATTTTCTCCTCACCCTCGGGCCAGATAAACTGCATTGCAATTTATCGAACAGTATACAAGTGTGATTGAAATAACCCGAGCTTCTCGCCGAGAGAATAAGAGTTTCGTAAGATAGCTCCAGAAATCCCATAGTGAACTCAGTCAGCCATGATCGACTATAAATAGTTTCCAGGAAATGGAACAATCTATATATTCTTTCTTATAGGATCTTTTAAAACACAATAAATACAGAAGCTAAACGACTAATGGATTTTGAAAGCTCGTCGCAGCTCACTATTGAAACCATAACACTTGAAGTGATATACGAGTTAGTATGAACAAATACTCTTATCCGCTTATTGCATTATTTCATCGCAATATTATAGGCGTAAAATATGATTATTTCATTTTTTTTATTGAAATCCTGATAAAAGTGATATCAAAGACTGCTCAATGCCGCAGACAAAGTGGTTGATTACGGTTTTATCACCGCGGAAACGCTCTTTGAATGCAACACTGCAATGCTAAAAGCTCTTGTAAGGAAGCTGCAATGAAAAGAAGCAATCAAGGAGCGAATGAAAGTTTAGTGTGAGCATTTTAAGAAAACACGCAAAAGAAAATCGCCATTTGAGTGCCGCAAAATGCCTTTGAAAATTTCATAGCCCGCGGTCGATTTCGTTTCCATTCAAATTCATTATTTTTATGAATGGACTCCGGTATGAAAACTTAGGGATTAGAGTACGTATCGTTTTTGGGCCAATTAGGGAGCTAAAACTTTGATATTGATGGATGCAATTCCTGCAAACTTCAATGAATTAAACTATCATAAATTTATATTGACGCTCGAATTTACTTTATAAATAGTTACGTTATAATTGATTTTCATGTTATTATCATTAACAGAAAAACAAATTAAATAAAAAATGTGGCTATGGATAACAGAGATTGAAATAAAACTATGATGTTTAAATTTTTAGCTGTCTAATTTTTAGCTATAAATATAATCTCAAATAACAAAAGCTATCTTGATAGGATATATCCATTCCAAAGCTCTAAACCCGGATAAACCCCAAGAAAAATTCGTTTTTTGGTGCTTAGTGGAATGTATAAAAATCCTACACTTTTAATCACTAAAATTCAAATGAAACTACCATATTAACAAAAAAAAATATTGGCGACTGTTTTAAAAAAAAGTAATTTTTTGACCTTATTTTTTCACAATTTGATTTTTTTTAAATAGTTAAAAATTAAATTTTGATTAAATCATATATACAGTAAAGAAATATTGTTATTAGTAATACAAGAAATAATACAATAAGATATATTAGTTTGTCCCTTAAGTTTCTTTCGCAAATGAACACAGATCTAATCATAGCCATGGTTGAAGAAAACCCGCGATGTACTATTCGTGAAATAGCTAACAAGTTAGAAATTCCACGAACATCCGTCCATAATCATCTGACAAAATTGGGCTACACCAGTTCTTCAGATGTGTGGCTTCCTCATGAACTAACTAACTCAAATAAACTTCAGCGTATTTCAACATGCGCTCTTTTTCTCCAACGACATAATAGCCAACCTTTTTTGAAAAGACTTGTCACTGGAGATGAAAGTTGGATACTCTATGAAAATATTCAACGTAAACGGTCTTGGACCAAGGGTACAGAAGCTTTAACTGTAGCTAAACCTTGCCTACATCCAAAAAAAGTTTTGCTATGCATTTGGTGGGACTGGAAGGGGGTAGTTTATTATGAGCTACTTCAACAAGGTGATCTTTACCTTGATCAATATTTTGCCAACGACCCTGGGAAATTTTGGCAAGAAGGCATTATGAGGCTTCCGGAGAGATGAAGAAAAGTAATAGAACAAAATGGATCATATATTATTCAATAAATTTTGATGTAATACAAATTATTGTTTATTTTTTTCTTAATATTAAAACGAAAGAAACTTATGGGACATCCTAATATTATGAAAATGGACACTAAACCAGGTTTTTTTAAAATATTTTGCTCAGTAATAACTTCATAGAGCGTCGAAGAGATGACACGTCAGAACATCGTTAATATGTTGATATTAAAAAGTAATATTTTTGTGTTTCATGTTCGATATTAACGCTCCTGACAAGGAAAAATTAAAATTAAGTATATTACACCGGCAACAATTAATTACACAAAATTTGCAAGAACATCTTCATTATGTTGGCATTAATAAAACCCTTTGAAATGATTTGATTTTTCGCTACAAGAAGAATCGATTGAGTTGAAGGTGAGTTTGGGAGATGAAATTTTAAGCACAATAAATATAAAAAAATAAGCTGTAACGAAGAGAAGGGACCTTTCCCACTTCTACGTGTTTTTTAATATGATTGCACTTGCACGTGGGCTTGTATTTTATTTAGCGAGAGAGAGGTTACAACTATGAATCTGTGGGAAGGACATCTTCCCACAATCAAGGCTATCCGATAACTCTCCCTTCGCGCAATAATCAAGAAAGATGTCGTTAACAAGACGCAATGTATCCACACGAAGACAGATGAGGTTATATTTTTATATAATTATTTTAATGTTGTATACTATTTTGTATGTAGAACAATCTAACGGGGTCAATGAATAAAACAATTATTTTAAAAGAGGTCAATCGAAGAAAATATTTAGAAAACCCTAATCTAAACCATTATATAAACAAAAAGCAAATATTAATACCCAGGGGTAGTGATGTCTTGTTCGTAAATATTAGAAATTTCGCATTACCTTATTATTTTTTATGATTCAATAAAACACATTTTAAGCCCTCTGCTAAAGACCATGTGCCACATGATAAGACGACATTTTTTACAATTCCACAAAGTCGTTGGTTTTATATTCGGTGGAGTTTTTCAGCGAGTATATTACTCGTGCGCCTTAAGAGTCGCCGCAAAAGGTGCAGCCATAATCGGATCAGGGGGCTTTAGATAAAATTACACCTCGCATTAGGAGTCCCACGGGTATTAGGGTAAGATTTTTCCATTTCTTAGGAAAACACATCACGTGCGTTAGTCATAACCCTGGAAAATCAGGAAAACGGTCTCCGGCATAAATATCCAGACGCCGCGTTGTCCTACAAATTACGGCCAGTTTATATTCACGGCAGGAGGCCCGAAGCGTGCTAAATCGATATTCAAATAAACATTTCCGCTCTTTTCCTGGCGGGTGTTTGCAGATCCATGACAGTCACGAAGGACGTGCTGATGCTGCACCCGTAATGCTCTTCGAAACCACCGACCAATTGTAGAAATGCATTCCACGCCCGCGCTTATGTAACAACACTAAATTCGGTTACTGGCCCAACTCCGTCCTTACAAATCACTGCACGTGACGAAAATGTGCTTCAACAATAGCTGAATACATCCTTTGTTTCGCTCTCAGTCTATAAATATTTGCGAAAGCGCTTACAAAGGCTTAACAATAAACATTTCAGATTTTTCTTCAATAAATTTGTACTCAATTTGAGTTTATCTTAAAAGATCACTTTTATAAATGTGATAATTTCGATCCAATCTATTGATATAAAAAAGTTAGAAAAAGTTCTAAACATATTAAATTTAATAAAAAATCGATCGCGGCGTGGGCCGTAGACAATGGTCCCGACTAACGAGTCGGCTACGATGAACGACGGACTATGTTTAGAACTTCATTCATTTGGTGGTAGAGTTTGAAATGAAGCAGATGCACATAGGTGATCTATATAATATTGAACAATCGGCACAATGTTTTTATTAAATTAATCCATGGTTGGAAAACTAGTGGTGCTACCACCCTTTTGACAGGCTCGCAATTTTCCCAGAATTTCCTTCACATTACAATTGTTTTTAATGCAAAGCTTTGACGTTATAATTTTAGCCACATCTACTGAAATCCTAACCAATTTGTATCAAATATAGATTAATTGAATTTAATAATAATTAACGTTAACTATTTGTAGACAAAAAGCAGCTTTGTAGATTTTAAGTTAATCCCAGTACGTATAATTATTCAGATTTAGAAAATTGTTGTTATTGTCGGCAACGTTGAAAGCTTTACCGAATGTAATTTTCGTGATTTACATTGTATAAACACTTGAAAGGTATAAATTATTTGAACTTTTGGTTGAACCATGCTTTTACGAAGAAATCATATATTAAGCTCTTTTTTGTCTACTATACAGTAACCATAAGCTTTTTTTAAGCAATGAAAGCTTTGATAAGCAATCCGAGGATTCACAAGCTTTCAAACAATTCTCAATGCCTAGCTTAGAGGTAAGTATTCAAACTATGTATGTGGATTAGTTTCCATTATGACTTTTAAATCTTCATCACAAACGATAGTTTTGGATCTTCCTCAAGGCTCATTGTTGAAATTAATATTACCAGAAAAAAATTGTACAATTTTAAAATTTCTCCGAAAAGTTTGTTTATATTTATACTTATTTACAATAAAATGACTTTATTAACTGAAATTTCGACTCTTCATGTGACATGCCCTAATATTCACCCTTTAACTATTATTGTTGCAAATCTAAAGTAGAAAATTAAGGGTTGAGTTTATCTATAAATTCAAAATGACATGGATTAAATGTAAATAGCTCCACTAATATGAAATTAAACTTTAATGTTTTTTTACGAGTGCCCTTCTTGAGAATCCTGCTATATTAACTTTTATGCAATGGACTCAATTAAAGTGGCCGTTGAATGTTAAAAGAGTAGTAACGTAGTTATTCGAATAAAATGAATTTCGACCATTAAGAGAGAAATTGAAGTGATCACTTACATAACATTAAGCGCCGTAATCAAATAATGGCCGTTCAATTTGAATGGGGCGGCGACTCTCCCTTTTTTCGCCGATCGTCCCGATGCGCTTTTCCATTCATCTTCCAGGCACGTAGCAATACGAAATTGGAGAAGAAAAAGTCGGAAGGCCATTTGCGAGCCAAAAAAACGCGCAAAGTTTCCGTGCTTCGTCTGGGAAAGCTTCCCTCGGAGCTTAATGTCTACCTGCTAGTCTTGTTTTGCGAAATACATTGTTCGATTCTTTTATCCGCCAAATAAAAGCGCGTCCCGTTTAACGTCCCACGAAAAGCCGGTCCATTGTGTGTTTGACTATTTAAATGTTTCCCTCCCGCTGGCTTCTTGAAATGGGAGTAATTGTGTTGTTAATTCCTCCGAAAAGTTCTTGGGACGTTCTATGCACGTTAAAAAAATTGGATGTACAATAAAGCTTAATTGAGCCCCGTTGTCTGCCTCTATACGTGTAAATGGGCCCTTAGCCTTCTTTCAAATTCTAAAGCTTCACTTTAATTTTCATTTAATACTATAAAATAACATTATTCTCGGCATTAAGCATATGAGGCCAATTTTATGTATAAAGTCATTTTTATAATCCAAAATTGCTATTGCTGCTGCTATTTTTCTTGGCAAAAAGCTTCCTAATGTGCAGCAATTTTAACTGGTATATCATTCCAATATTTCTGTAGTCATCGGGCTCTAATGCCATCAATGTCGATGTCATTTCAATGCATTTTCATGCACTTAGTCCTTCATCTTGGTTGTATTAGGAGGACCGAAAAGTAATCAAAATTTCTTCGATGAGCTCTTTCACAGTCACTTTATGTTAAAATACGGTCCAGTAAACAAGTAAACTTTTTTATTAAGTTAAAGCCATGGTTGTAATTTTTTTTGTAACTGTCAAAATCGTACATAAACGTTGTAACTTTACTTTCTGGGTAACCCTTCATGTACACAATTTCTGACCGTAGTCCAACGTCTATATATCGCCATACCGCAATTTCTCGCAAAGATTTAACTCTGCTTTGCACTCAAGTGGTTGCACTCAGGTCATAATTGTTTTACTATTTGTGTTTATATACAGACGTTTATATAATATTTCTAATATATTCCTGATACTATACTGATACGTGATACGAAATTAGATTGTCCAACGTTGTTCGGAAGTATTTTGACGTCATCTCGAAACAAGGATACACTGAATCAGCTTTCCTTATTATACTGATACTCGCAGCATTCTGAATTTTAGTGTGATCCATCCCACCTCTTTCAATTTAATCGAATACCCTGCGCAAAAAAATATATTTCATGAATTTTGGGACACATTCTATTTATTATCAAAAATGATGATTAAACTCAATCTTTTTTTTGTGCGATTTTTTTTATGCGATTTCAAAGTTATGCGTTTTTTTTAAAGCACTTTTTTTAATTTCATAAATATATTTTGTACGTATCGAGATATTTTGGATAAAATAGGAAATAAATCATAAGCACTAATCGAAATTTGGAAAAAAAATATAATTTAGGACTGTAAATTTTTGAAAAAAAATGATTTCGTTTTTTTGCATTTTTCCAATGTTTCGACTTTTAAAAATACATTCTCTAAAGGAATTTCCAAAATTCCAATTACTTTTGGAGTTATTGTTATTTTAGTGACGCGGCAACTTGGCCGGACCTACCATAATGAAATCTTTTAACGCGTTTTTCTCGAAACGGCTTTTTTCAACACGGTTGACATCATATCTCAAGTTTTAAATAATTATTTTACTACAAACTGAGTACGATTAAACAGTCGCAATTTTCCGATTTAATTTGAGTCTGCCAAATGTCGAATATCCTTAAAATTTTACCAATAATGCAAGACGTCCTTTAAATGTCACCAAAAATGTGATTTTTTTAATTGCCTTGTTGTTTTTCTGATTTTCTATTATTTTTTTTGTGCGATTTTGGATATATTTTTTAAAGCTGTTTCAAAGCTATGCGGTTTTTAAAATCCATGGAACGCATCTCCACTTTTTCTATGTAAGTCACAGATGCGTTCAAACAGATCGCACAAAAAAGGTTTTAGTGTATAGTTCAAATATGAATTTTTCTGTACGTCTAAAATCTTTAAAATATCTAATTCTATCTCATTTACTACATCATAACAATTTTCGCATTAATTTTCATTATAATTTATTGAAGAATTTACTATTTATGCACAAAATTGTTTTCGGTCTTCACTTCGAGATACTTTACAAATCTAAATTTTATACCACTCAAATGATACAATTATTTAATTTAACCAGAGTGATTAAAATTTAATTTTACTAAAACATCAAATAAAAATTTATAAAATGACCTTTAAAAGATGCTTTAAATTCGTAGATGTGTTGGCAAATTAATTCTTTCAAAAAATGTTTGGTCGTGACCCGTGATAGGGCTGGAAATATTACAAAGGTTTCCTCGACTCTTCAGCTGTTAGTTCTCGTTTCATAATCCGACGAGAACACGGACATAAAAGCTTGCGCCCTAGGTCAGGTTTCCGGGTGGGTGGTGGCCAAAAACAGCAGATGTTGCGACTGTTTTGCGGCATGTCCCACGCCCAACTTGCCATTTTTCCCCGGAAAATTTTCCCGGCGAGAGTAGCACGGAGTCTCCCCAAACTTGTCCTGAACTTTCTTATTACCAAGTCCCGTCGGCGCAAAGTTATTCTTTGCTGTTTGTCCGCTTACGCGCGATGAGGTGTAAAGTCCCACAGGACCCTCGTCAACCCGACGTCTCATCTGCGCATTCTTTTTCAATTTGCCCAAAAATAACGCCCACCAAAGAGAGGAGCGAGAGGGAGGCCCGATAGTTTTATAGAGGAACACTTTGAGGTGACACGTTCACCTCTCGATATTAAAAAGATTGTTATGCCTCGCAGAGGTTATGACATAACACATTTTTTGTATTTCTTCCACATATTTTAATCTTGAAATATTCCGTCACTATCGTTAAAGAAATGAGATACAATAAAGTATGAAAAGGGCGTTGAATTTGAATGAAATATTTTTTTAAAAATATCTTCAAAGAACTTCTATTTCAGGTACTCCGACTTATTGAAATAACGAACCTACAGACATTTGGAACCGGAAAATAAAATAAAAATATTTATATGTAACATTCAATTTTGAAAGGTTTGAATATTTGCTTAATCTAAACATAACCCTTCTATAGCGACATTGACTTACAAATTTTATCCATTGCAAACGAAGTAAACGCTATAGGAGAGTTAACTGTAATATTTATTTGACATTCACATATAGCTTACAGTCTTGTAAATTTATAGTATATTTCGTATTTTATATCATTGAGTAAACAAAACTCGTAAATGGATGTCTCAATAGTATTAAATGTGGATTATTGATTATTGAAGGCTTTCATTCTTTGTATCCTAGCAAATGCAAGGGTAAAGCCAAAGCTATCTAATCTCTCATAATATGCATATGTATGTGAACCTCATTCACAACATCCCTTATTCGAGATGATAGATGAGCTTCAGTCACCCTTTCATACACACAAGGAATAAACTTAAAAGAAATCAAATTTCATCAATTTTCAACATCATATGATATATGTATTTATATACTGAATTTATAATACGAAAGAGTTATTGTTGTATGCTTGTGGCGTAGTACGAAATCAGAACGCAATTTAAAAAGCATATCCTCTTGTATGTGGTGGATGGTGTAAGTGGAGCGTCGTTATGCAGAGGTCGTATCTTTGTCAAAAGGCTTAATCCCATAAATTTAATCTAAAAATGGCGGCTGTAATTATTTTAGGAAGAGCTCGAGGCTTTAAGGATAAACTAGCGTGAGAGCCGAGCTCAAGGAATAACCATGTAGACGTGATGCCAGTTTTCATTAGGTGTCTTTAGTTGCTAATCCTGCATTTGGCTCGTCTTCCGGTAACGCCCATCCAATGTTGGATATATCCTAATTCTACGTGTATCATTTATTATCCAAATCATACATAATCAGGATGATGGAACGCGTGTAATTCGATTCAATTAAATATCGCAGTATCGATATAATGAGTGATATAAATTCGGGTTCAGATCGAGATGATGGATAATTTTGATATATGTGTGTGGTTAGCAAACATATCAAATGCATATAATATTTTACTATTATTTGTAGGTAAGTTCTAAAAAAGTTTGCAAATTTATATCAGCCTCAGTTCCTTTACAACCTCTCACTGAATTCAATATTTTTAGCTTTGTAGAAATGGGTGCAAAATTTTAGTGGCTACCTCTCGCACTACAGGGCGCATCCCAAAAGTCATGAAACATATGTTTGCCACACCCCTACTGGTCGCAACATATTCAAACTGGTTGGGTGAGATAGAAGTAACCCTAAGATTTATAATGCACCAAATTTAATAGAACAAAATCTAGGGGGTAAACAATATTATCCCACGTTCTACGTGATATTATTGTGGTTTAATCTGACTTCATGCTATTGCTATGTAAAGGCATAGAACATTTAAATCGAATTTAGATTTGTCTCATTTATGCAAAAATGTTGATATAATCAATATCTCAAGAAAATTTCTCTTAGTTAAATGATATTATTTATTCAAATCAATTTAGAAAATATGCTATTTTTCTCGAAAGAAAACAATTGCTAGCATTTTCATCCTTTAGATTTAGACAAAAGTTATTAAGCTTGCATCCTTATTTTAGGGTGCGTCGTATAACAAAACACACACAGGGTGCTGTTTATAAGCCACTTTACAAGAGCAACCCTGTACAATTTGACATTTTAAGGCGAGGCATCATTCAGTTGTTGATCTCAGTCCACACTCTCGACATTCCGGGAACAACCCTGTCCACATCCCTATTCGCGTCCATGCCAAATTTTCCTAAATAATTATGCGTTCGTTCAAGCGATGATCCGTATTAACAAGGACGGTCCGGCTTCGCAATTATACGACTGTAACATTTGTGTGACTTCGGGTCGAACATTACCCGACCGTAATGTGTAAGAGGATTATTATGCAAAAATGGAGTATGCTGGATGGCTTTTGAGGTCCAAAATTGGATGCTGGGTGCGCTGGAAAAATTATGCAAATTGTCGAGCACTTTGCTTTTGGTTCTGTGGTGACTTGAAAATGAGCCCCAGCCCTTTCGCATAAACAATATGGGCACGATAATTTATGAACAAAGGAGACCAACCTAATTCCCTAAATAGCATACACACATGAATTTGTAGGATTGATTTTCAACTACTATGCCTCCCTTGTTATTGTATGGGGAGTGCATTTGCTCGCAAACCATAGAACAAACAAACCTATAGCTATGTACAAATCACCATTTAAATATTCAATTAGAGAACATCCAATTTGCAAATACTGTTTATATTGTTAATCAGGGTTATTAACATTTTTACAACTATTGTTCAAAACAAAAAGAATAAAAAAATAATTTTCTAGTATAGAATTTTGAAAAAAATACTAAAAAAAACTATCAAAAAAATTTAAATTGATAAAGATAACGCTGTTGTTCCAAATAACGCAGTTTCGCACTCAAGTAATTGATCATGTTTAATAGTCTTGGTACTTAAAAAGAGATGTTTAAACGATCCTTCACAATATTAGCCTGTTAAACGAGGAAGTTCCTTTTCAACAACGCTACATAAGGTGGGCGCGCACACAATTTTCACTAGGACGTATATATACGTCCCGCCCACCTGATGTGAGTTCATATTATTATTCAATCAATGAAACATATATTTTTTTATTTTTTTAGATACATAAACATAGAAAAGTTAACAAATACAAAACAATAAAGAAAATGGAAACATAGAGTTACAAAAAATTAAATATATGCATATTTAAATTCAAAACTCAACTTCTGTATGATATATTTTAAAACGGTTGTTGACATATAGTACTACCTCACAATTCGGACACCAATATATAGATTCTTTCCTTTTTGTTTGTAATAAACTCGACATTTCCTGGCTTTAGTTCCTTTTTATTTGTTCTTTGAAAATGCCTTTCAACTAATCGCTAGGGTTAAGGTGTAATGCTGTTTTTTTTGATGGCATAGGTTGGCTTTTAACTATGTTGAGCTGAGTATCAATACGTCTTTTTTGTCCTTCCATTTTAAAACTATAAGTTTGTCTTTGAATCTTACCTTATGCTACTAGTAGCCGTTTACTAAGTACATGTCTAATCTAACACAATAGCGAAGTGCAACCAATTTGCTACCTATCTTAAATTCATGTCAAAACATGTATCGACAACTCATACGTTTGTTAAATAAAAAAGTCCCACCTGCTTTAGGACTCAATATATATTTCGACGACGTATATATACGTCCTAACCAATTTCGATGCAGTTTACGTTGGACGTATATATACGTCCTGCCCACTTAACATATTAAGTATGTCTTGATTTAAACCATTCACTAATTTACGCCATAGCATATTTGGTAACAAATAAAAAAAACTTTATGAAATATTGTATAAATTGGCATAATTTTTGTTGTTATTGGAGTAATCGTATATACAACTATTGCATACAAAATAAAGATATAATGCCGCTTGGTGTTAAGAAAGAGTCTCTAACGGTCAATTTATTTGGCTCCACGTGTTCGTCGGCCATTTTATTGAGTCATAGTAAATTCTTCCGATGGAGAGGTCTTCGCGCACCCCCGCCATCTGCCGTTCATGCGAGATCCGCGTGGTCATCTGTTTTTTGAATTTGCAGAACAATACCGCCGCGAATATCCATCAGAAGCTCGTGTATCATATATCTGGATACATATTAGATTCACCTCTTCATGCACTCGATATTGCAGATGGGACGACCTTCAATTTGGATATTTAAGCAAATTTGTATTCCAATCCCAATCATTTTTGAAATCATGAAAGAAGCTGTCAAGACTAACGTTAATTAATCTCATTCTAATTGTTTTCCCTCGGGAGAAATTCTAATTAAGTCATAAATTTTCCAAAAAATCTTTTTCTTCACACAGCTTACTTTAGGAGTATTAAAATTATTTTTTAAAAGTTCCCTTGCGATGTAATTCGATTTTATTCTCCTTTTCAGCGGCAATATGTGCACCCGTCACTCCAGCAGTTCGACCTCTCCGAAACTTTTCTTATTTTTCTTCCCCAATAGGAGCTCGCATTTGAGCGCGTAGGAGACCTCATCCGCGGCGAGCGCTCATTGAAAACATTTTGAAATATTAAAGAAGTTCCCGGGGAGACATTTTATGTGATTATAACAAAGGCCTTATTGAAAGTTAGGAGGGCCGGGACTCGAACGTCTCAGTTATAAGTTGACGCGTCGACTTTGACGGGGCCGCGCCGCCAAGACTTTACAAGTAAATCGGATATCCACCCCCTATGAATAATGGACCCAGATACGTGGTGTTTAAGCGAAATTTGTTATCAACGTCATGCTGTATTTTCCTGGCGACGCCGGAATTAATGTACCCATGGGCGGGTAGAAAAATTGCCCAAATCTGGACGTGAAGCGTAGACGTAAACATTTGTGGTCACGCACCGGCCTAAATCATTCACGTATGTCCCGCAGAATTTCAACAGGATAAAATTGCAAAATTTAACATTTTGCATATAAATATGATACTTGCAAAAAATAAAAGAAACGAGTGGATCAAGTGGGTTTTTTTAATTCATTTCGATCAACAGATGGTCTTTAAAATGTTACATAGCTACCCTGATGTTTAACGATGTCGAATTCTATTGAGTAGAAATTTAAAGGATTATTTTTTTATTTGGGGTCGTTTTTTCGCAATGTCTTCAAAAATAAATCCTACGAACTTATTGAGTGATATATTATCTTTATTTGATTAGATAAACGTTATTTTATATAAAAATGTACAATAAAAAATAATGAAAATGCAAGTGTAGTTCACCTACGATGGTGTTCTCAGAAGTACCCGACCTGACATATAGAATCTAGTTGTTGTTTAAAAATAATAATAAAGTAAAAAGTATATACTTTATAAAGTTTGAGTTTCAAATTTAAATAAAGAGTTTTATTTAAAAGGTCTTCGTCCAACCAAAATCAAAGCCGAGCTAGATTCTGCTCTAGAAGAGTCTGCTCCTTCGTTTACAATACTAAAATATTAGGTGGCAGAGTTTAAACGAGTCCGTACGAGCTGCCAAGACGAAAGTTGCAGTGGTCGACCAAATGAGGAGACCACGCCTGAAATGTTGAAAAAAATCCAAAAAATGTTATCGGATGAACGTCGACTATGTGCAAGCTAGTAAATATGGTAGGCATTTCATAAAGTATTATATATTATATATTGACTGAAAATTTGAACATGAGAAAGCTGTGCACAAAATGAGTGCTGCGTTTACTTACAATAAAAAAAATCAGCGTCGTATGGATGTATCAATCGAATGATTCACAGCAATAAAACCAAAGTTTTTGCATGAATGATATATAAGACCATCACTTTATACCTGAGATAAAAGGATATGAGGCCCTCCACTTATCCGAGCTGTTAATTGATCACTATATCAGGAATTCCGTGATTGTACAGATCATAAAGACCTAAGATCATCACCAAAAATGCCGCAAAAAGAGGGACGGAGTGGCCGCAGGGTCTATGTGTTCAATTGGTCCGATTCTCGGACCGCTGATACAATGAATGAGCGCCTCGCGATTGGATGTAGATAAAGAAAAAAGCCAAACAATGGACTGAAAGGGAAGAATCGATTCAAAAGAAGAGCAGTTCCATCAGCAGATAAGGTCATTTTTTTAAATGCACGTGGAATATTTTTTATTGATTATATTTAAAAAATATTATGCTACCTTATTGTAACATTTAAGTGATGAAATCAAGACAAAACGGCCGCATTTAACTAAAAAGATAGTGTCGTTTTAGCATCACATACTTTTGTACTTTTGTAATTTACTATAATTCTCTTTACTAGGGTTTTGAACTAGATCAGAACCGATAACCGGTGAAACCATTATTTTTGCCAGAATGAAACCAGAACTGAACCGATTCAAAAATATCGATTATTTCGGTTCGATACACGTCTTATGTAAAAGAGAATTTGCTTGATTTTTGTGTTGATAAAATAAGTGAGCTTTTACATTCTTATGCAGAATTTGTTTGATTGCATCTATGGATAATATTATTATCAACCCAAATTCCATTTTATTCCTAGTGCTATTTTTATGTCTTAGTGTCGGAGCTAAACCAAAAACTGGAAACCAGAAAACCGATATTTTTCCCGGAAAGAAATTCATATCCGAACTGATAGATATAAATGTGTGGAACGAAAACCATAATGATAAAATAGCGGTTCTAAGTCCTAATTTTTACATTTAAATTGCTTTATGAGAGTAGATTAAAAAAATTAGATAGTCAAAATACCAAAGTAACATTAGCAAATTTCAAGTCAAAATAGGCTTTTAACGCTAGAATGAGATCAGAAAGAACATACATTTTTAGCTTATGTGTTAAATAGAAAAGCACAATATCATCAGGCTTTCGTGGAAAATAATATTATGATATAAAAAGGATAATATCAAAATGTCAAAAGTCAAGGATTGAAGCACCACCACTTGATTATTCGATGCAGTCTCTTCCCAAGTGTCTACGCTAATTGATTTCCTCGCAGACTTTACGTGACATATTCGACGTCTTAACCAGCCATTTTGTCTGTAAATTTGTAGGATGTTCAGTTACAGTGTAGGTGCGGTGGAGAAGGGTCTACCATCAAAGTTCCACATGTTGATTCTATGGGCCATAAGGTGGCCATATCCTCATGGCGGATCGTCTACACCCTGCATTGATATGATGCTTAATCACCTTTCAATATTCTGCTCACGATTTCGGGACCTTATGGTTGTTTGCAATTGGACCTCTCCGATGTTATTCACAGTGAATAAGGTAAAGTCTATATCGCCCCTAATCCCGCGTATATACCATCGGGATGCACCCTCTGGATAGATTTGGCTCTTTGTGAATAGTTGAGGATATTTGCAATCAGGTATTCCAGAGGTGAGCTTTATTATAATAAATTTGGTTTTTGCAATCTTAAAATATTTATATTACAAGTGATTTATCAGCCAAAGAAATCGATTTAAATATTTGATTCTTAAACAAACTCATATAAAAATATTGAATTCATCGGATTATTTCATACTAAAATACTGATTACATCACAAGACTGAGATAATATGAATAAACATCTCGTATTTTATTAATCTTTAACCACATCACTCTCTAAGATCAATTTATAATACTTCTAGTGCATTCAACTTAGATTTTAATGTTTGCACGTAAATATAAATTTCTCCTCCAACTAAATGTCAAATATTGTATAAGAATATATTCAACATGTGATCTTTGCTATATGAATATAGACAATATATGAATTTTTGATAAGAGTAAACAAAAAAAACGAATATTAATATTCAAAGATGGATTTTTTAGAGCCTAATTTAATGTTGTGTAATTTATGTTTGTCAATATTTTCTCTTATCACGATTGTACAAAACCACTTTCTCTTTACTCAAATGATCATCAATCGTTTTAATTATTTTTATATATTCTAAAATACATTCAGTTACGTAGCAAAGAGCATTTAATGGGCAGCCCTTATGACCTCTGTTTAATTTATTTAAAAATAAAATAGTAACACCAAGATCTACTAACCTTTTGAAGAGTTCAGTCGCATATTTGCGATCAAATTCCAGTAATTTCAGCGATGTACATACGAATTTTAAAATTAACTCACTATTCAAAAGGTGTAAATGTGAAGACATTTTTGGATTCATCAACATGTGTCCCTAATATAACAATTTTAAGGCATTAATAAATGTTGTATTTTTACTACGAAGAAACAAAGCGACTCATCGGTGAGTCGCTGAAACTTAGGTGCTTAAATGTGTAATTTCTAATTCATTTTAATCAATGTTTGTTATAAATGATCGCTTTACACAAAAGATCACACATCTAAATATTGAATAAAGAAATGCATTTAGTGGTAAAAAATATATTAAACTTATGTACATGTTAACGTTCGTGTGTCCGTGGGAACGATCAAATAATACAAATTTGTCAAAGCCAGGTTATAAATTTGCAAACAATCAATTTTCTCGATTCCATCTAAGCCTAATGTTTTGTTTCTGAAAGAGTAAATACTGAGACGATTCATAATATCCTCTCTTTCTTATAAAGTCCCCTTCAAATAATATCTATTAATCCAATATTAGAAACCAAAACAGGATAGTAAATATGTTATACACAATCCAAAGCATAAAACAAGACCTGTATATATTCCACATATTCCGTATGTGTATTTATTACAGCGCAGATAGCATATTCTGATTGTTGTTCATGGATTCGAAGATAATTCTGCGGTTTCTGTTCGCCAAAAAAAGTGGGAATTATGGCGCCAACACAATGTAATACTGCTCCCGGATTATCCCCTGAATACAACGCGAATATATGACAGGACGCTTGATAAACTATACATTACATTAATGCACAAATTTGAACCAATACGTGTTTTGGTTCAAATTTGACCCAGGAGCATACAATTTCAGTTCTTTTTCTTTTAAAATTTATGCTATAAAATAACGCATTGATACGTATTTTCAGTACGAAGTAAGCTGCGGTGGGAGGCGAACTTGCAGAGTTGTATCTCCTGTAGGAACTCAGATATGTAGCTGACTGGGTCAAATTTGAAACAAATCCGATTCGATTTTAAGAGTAAAATTGATGATGTTTTGGAGGAAATACATGGACAGCTGGAAAATCAGTTTCATTGTTTTTTGTCGTTGTTGCTATTCTAAAACATAAAAAGGGCAAATACTACTTATGCAACTGGAATAAGAACTGAAAACCGTTTCTAAAATTTTCCATTTTTTTTTGTAAGACTTGTTGAGAAACTTGTGATATTGTCAGTTCCTAATTAATGTTTAACTTTCATGGCATCTGTTTTCTGTTGTTCAGCTATTTTTGGCGATTAATATCTTGAAAAAATAAAAGGACAGGGTTATCGTGCAAGCCTGAATTTTTTTTTTTCTGAAAGAGTAGATTTTTAAAAATAGTGGTGATATCTGGCTAATGACGCCACTCCAGAACAGTCAAGGGGGAATAACAAAATTGGTCAACAATAAGAATGATGCAAGTATCTTAATTATCAAAACAAACGCCTATTCTCAAGACAACACGATCAATCGAGCTTCGATTTCTAGACAGTCATTATTTTTTGACACGGCCGTTTTGCGGCATATCTGGTAAGAATGAAAATAAAAGATAGTTCGGACTGTGTGTGCGGGGATCTTTTCATGGACGCGGATCACGTTCTGTGGTCGTGTTTGACCATATCGGCCGAGGGAGAGGCTTTCCTATGCCGTATCAGAGGTCCTTTTTCTGGACCTCTTGGCCACAGGGACTTGGTGGTCAGCCTCGGTTCTTTTTCGGCGTTCAAAGCCTTTTGCCATGGTTTCGGAGCCAAATACTATTTTTAGTATCCGTCCTCTACGGTATATATGTTTCTATCTCCGAATTTCCATACCCAAAGGTTAATCTTCGTTGTCTTTTTTTTTAGCTATAATTTGATCTCATGTTCTTTTTTTGATATTTAAAGAATATGAGAAGTATTAGTGTTTGTTTTTTGTTTGAGTTTTTTCAATAAAAACATATTTTTTTAATACCTAAAATTAAACTACGAAAATTTTAATGAGAAATGCTTATTTCATTTCACCCCCTTCCATATTTATGCAAAAAAAATGCTTGCAACGACTTATGTTCTTTGATATTTTTGATCAAATGTTTATGAGAAAACAAATAATTACGCGTTGCGCAACAGAGGATGCTACTTCTTGCCTTTTTTTCAGTGACGAAATCTAGACGCTTCCTACTCGATGGAATAAATTTATTTTTACAGCAAATTCCTGGTTATATTTGAATCTCCCTTGTATTTCAAGTTTGAGGTTAACAATATGCATGCATGTGGACTACAATCGCTTCATTGCACATTTTACATAACGCATTGAACTGCTTTGTTACATAAATGCTTAAGCGCGAATACCATTCTGGTGTTTTGTTCTCGTTTGTTAAATCTAAGAAGCAGAATGTTTTTATTTTCAAAATAAATAATAGTAAACGATGGAAAAATAAAACGGCTCATTAGATAGTTGTATTCCAACTCCATTGATACCGGCAATTCTTGTTGCATTTCACTTTTATTGAGACCTTGCCTGAGTTATTGACCAACGAAGAAATCAATCGAGAACTGCGTGCAAAATTACATAAACTAACTTCAATCAGAAGAACATTTTCGTTTGAATTCCTTGGATCCATATTTAAATGCATCACAATGGAATCATTAACTTTCATTAAGTCACGATCTGATGATTCAATATTAATGCGAGCTCTAATGCGCTTCACACACGTTTCAAAACCAACAAAAACAATAGCATCATGAACAATGGATTGTTAAACTTTTGACGTAACTCCTGCTAATTTCAGAATGTGCGACTTTTCCAAACCGGAAAAGTTGCATAGCGACTCGAATAGATCTCATACTTTCAATCGATTAATTTACATTTTTACCATCAATCACATTGATCATAGATCATCCAAATAATTAAGACTCGAGGAAATTGTGCAACAAATTGCAGACGGACGAACCATCCTAATTCATATAATAACATCGTAATTTTTGCACATCGACAAGAAACATGGCCATTCATGTCGAAAAATTAACTTACTTCCTTTGGATGATTGATATCGATTTACCTCGTTTGTGGTTTTGTAAGCTGCACTTTGGATGGTAATTTAGTTTATTTGTGACATGTATGCCCAGTACGAGGCTTCTCTCACTGGGTCAATGAAAGCCCATGGAATTAAAAATGATTATGACATAACTATTGCATTGCTTAATAACCCAAATCTACAACTGCACAAAAACTCGATGATTTGATTAATTGCAATGAGTTATAATGCACAATCATGCGGACATTATATGTAAGATATAAATGCATGCAGCCAAATTATGAAATAGATGAATGCTTAATCATAAAAGGGATTGTAAAGTCAAACCTTTATTTGAACAGGATATTAAAGACATTCCTTGCAATATTTCCTTTCTTAGAAGTAGTAGTTAGGATTTTTTTAATAGTTTGAAAATAATTGCCGATTTCCTTTCAATTTCTGCTAGTACATGCATGCGGTAACCTTATTTCATAGTCCAATTAATATAGACATTTTAAATATTCAAGGTAAACGTTAGCATGCTTTTCATATTATGTAAGTCTTATAAGACCAGATATTGATGTCGATGTGTCGTTCAAATGTCCGCCGCGGCTTTCCTCGGTGGCACGTATTCAGGAGGGCATATTTTCAATGATTTTATTATATTGACTTTGAGGGCATTAATTGTTTGCAGTTTATACGCATAGACCTGCGATTTAAGATTAAGCCCAAATGGCCTCAAATCGCTCGTGCAGAATGTCCATCAAGGCATGCGCTGTGATGTAACTCGTAGTGAAAATCATTTAGCATTTCTCGAACGAAGCACTAATTTTGAAAATAAAATGAAATAATTTTATTTTATTTAAAAATAAATGCACAAATAAATTGGTTGTCCTTTTACGATAAGAGAATAATTGAGAGCAGTAAGTGACCATTGAAACGCGACTACCTGCTAAGATCATGATACAAGTCACAGTTTTCTTGACTCATGTTATAATAAGAAAAAAACTTAAAATATGCACTATCCTTTCGTGTTGTGTGATATCAAAAGTGTTAAGGTTCATTTACTGATATACAAGCTTGACCCACGCTGCGTGGCCCTCAGAGAATAGTGGATTTGTGTGGACATACGGATATAGCATCAAATTAAAATTAACTCACTAATCAAAGGATCAATACTGTGAGCTTCTTTTATCGTTGTTTTGCAATTATTTATTTTGTTGATATGTAAATGTTTCGCCTTTGATATGAACTAAAGTAACACATTGCGGAATTTAAAAAAATAACTTCAGAAGGTCCTCAAATGTTTTTGTAAAAATTTGGACTTTGGTCACCATTTTTGGTGACAAAATTTACGGAAAACAACCGGAATCTTTCGAACTCATTAAACCAGTATTTTTTTTAACAATTTATGATATTTATAAGCAAATTAGGGTTATATTTTTATATGAAATTTTCGCCAAAAGTGCGGTATGACGATACATAGACGTTGAAATACAGTCGTAAAATTGTGCACATAATACATTTAGTTCAGTTTTTATGCGGATGTTTTCTCTAATCTAACCATCATTTTTCTATAGAGCACAAAGTTTTTTTATGCGAATTCGCATAAAAAAAGACATCCACGTTTAGAATGTCCAAATGTAAAAATAGTGTTTCTTCCACCCAAAACATGTTTAATTCATCCACTAGATCAGAGCATAATTTCCACTTTTTAAAAGTATTATATTAAGAAACTAGAAAATGAGTCATTAACTGTACCTGAAGTAAAAGTTTTCAATTTTGGTCTGCATAAATAATGTTTCTTGTTCGGTATCTCATATAACTACACACACGTTGAATTCTTGTTGGAAAACAACTTGGTGGATTATCGATGAATTTCTTTAGAATATCGATGATTGCTTGAATTATATGATTGGTTTGATGTCTTTTAGATTAGAAAATAGACTTTAATAAAGCAATTCTGAGATAAATATGTATTGTGTTTATATTTATATGATTTTTTTATAAATTTTTTTATGCAATTTCTGGTATCTTCTGTCACAGGATGTATCAATGGAACTTGTCACTCAGTTTTTTATATAGTCTTTTTTATGCGATTTTTTTATATGCGACTCCTTGTAGAACGTATTTATCGCATAAAAACAGAGCCAAGTGTATTAGTGTGTTATTGTGCGTCGCATACATCATATAATCACTACGCGCATGCGCTACTGTGCGTATGTGTATCTATATGTAGCATAAAGCAACCACTTCACCAGTAACAAGCCTATTTTATTATATATTAAACGAAACTGGAACAAAAAATGGATCGTTCTGTTGACATGTTCGGGTATGGCGTCCGATCGCGAGGCGTTCATTCGTCATGTCAGCGGTCCGAAAAGCGGACCGGTTGGACACAGACACCTTGTAGCAACTCCGTCTTCTGGGCTTTTTGTGGTATTTTCGGGGATAAATGCGCACCCGAGGCCATCTATACGATCATGGAAGCTCCCTCGGAGGCTAACTTACATAAATGACTCGCAACAAATGACTCTTTCTTACTAATTTATCAAATGTAAAGTGGACCTATGTTTCATCCTGAATTGATGCAAAAACTCGGCCTTATTGCTGTAAAACATCGCCAAACACTCGATTCAAACATCATCACGACGCTGCTTTTATTTCATTGCTCAAACGCAGCACCCGTTTTGCGCACATCTTTCTCATGTCCAAATTTTTTGGGTCGATTCATAACTTGCAAGGAAAAATTGCCAACAATAAGCGCGCAAGAAAAAATGGCGGCAAACTATTTTTTCTAAATATTTTGTGTTTTCTTTGTTAGAACTCTTCAGAACAACATCGGAAAAATCGATATCTAAACATATGTGACATGGGATCGGAATGACTAATAATTAATGAATCATTAAGTTGTGTTTTTATTGTTGACAGTCCTATGACAATTCCAAATGTGTCAACACATTTTCAACAAGGTTAAACCAAACGACTTGTTTCTCAAAGACAATTTTATCTTTCGCGCGATGCAATCGTCAATGTTTTGATAACGAGCATATTTTTTGTATCACTTTCATAATCCATAAGCAGACTTAAACGACGCATGGCCTCAAAGATTTAATAACCGCCTCAAGTATTGCAATTTCAGCCAATGGAAGCATATGAGCGTCGTTGGTGTGGATGTCACGGAGTCTTGTCTCAATGCAGCAGTGGTTCTTGAGTAGTGCAGAAGTGTTGTGGTGTTGCTCCAAAGCGGATTGTTCCACGTTCACTCCACGTCCTAGATAATGAACACGGTTTCAAACGACAATCAGCCATGACAGAGTACACACCAATTCAATGGCGACTTCTGATGGTCGCAGTGTGTGTTATGAATCTGGGAGGCTGCAATGGCCAAGCTCTTAGTGTTACTGAAAACTTCTTCGTCGAAGTTTCAAACGCCTGTGAGTAGCTGAACCTAAGACATTTTGCACCAAGCTGCATAATTTACGTCATTGTTAAGTTCTTGTACAAACTTTCTATCGGTATACAGCACAATGTTAGATCACGATTTATTGATATTTTACTTGCGTACACTTTGATAATACATTCACTTTAGGTAACCAAGCATGACAGTTTTTGGGTCTCAATGTCAGCACATGTACTTCAATTTTTGACGATAATTTGAACTTGTTACCAATATTCTTTAAATCCAATTGTGAAAGGCTTAGCATTGATATTGGTCAGGAAAAAACAGGATATTAACATAAATTTCAAGGCCATTTCCAAATAAATTCGTCATAAAACACTTTACAATCCGTACCCGCGTTAACGCGTCATAATAATGGCGAAACTTTAGCTTGAAAAATATGTCGCACGAACTTGATTTAGATTTAAATTGATGCTTTCAAAAGTACAAAATAAGCAATAAATTTTATTTTGTGAGCCTTGATTCAAAAACCATGTTAATCGAACTGGCTTTGACTATTCTTAATTAAGAGGTTCGTCATTGGAGTATCGCAGTTGGGTCTCTCTTTCTAAAGACATGAAATTAAGTGTCTTTAACAAATACACAATTAAAATATATTATTTGTACATAGAACAACAAACTAATGAATATTGTATTTAAGCCTTGTTTGTGTGTTTACATGCCATTTAATCGATACAATTCAAGTCTACTAAGTATCAATTTTGCATTTCATCACGCTGGTACACGCATCACAGATTGAAAACCACTATTATTTTTAAACACATCGATGAAATAAACTCTTTTGTAGACATCACTGAAATTTCATTTAAATATATCGGCTGGTTTAAGAATTATATCAATTTTACATTGCGAAATCTTCCGAACTGTAAAGTTGTTTATAAAAAAAATTATCTAACCCAAGAATTTTACAATGATTTGAATAGGCATTTTCGAAACAACTTTCTAACGAAAAGATAGTATCAATTTGATTTATTATGCATCTTCAATTACTCCCATGTTGCGCCACAAATAATGATACAACAGGACATGTTTATCAAAGAACAGTGATTATGTACCAAAACAACTCGTTTGTGAAATGTTGCAATCCAAATCGCTTCTGGTAAAATCTTACCATGCGAACGACCATGAACTTCAAAGCCGAAACCAATTGTAAAATTTCCGGTTCCGCAATATAATATGTATTAATTCAATCGAACTGAACAAATTGAATTGCATCGATAAAAAAATTGCATTGTTTTCAGTGGTTTCCATCAATTATCATTCAACCAGCATTTAAATATTCGACTAATTCAATCAGTTCAAATACTGACACACTTAATTGGTTGCGTCAGATCGTGCGGCACCCAATAATGAACATTAACGCATACCAATCCATTAACTTTTTTCTGCGTCGAAATATTTTACAGATTTAAATTGTTGATTGTATTCAGTCAAGTGAAAGTGTCTGGTATAGTGGTTTAAACCCTGCACTCTTACTATTGTATTAAATTAAATCATTTATGAGACACTTGATTGCATCAACCGGCAGTTAAAAAGTAAAAGACAGCTGGTTTATTAAAGATACTTAATTTTATGCCTTTACGAAGTAAAACCTAACTGCGATACGCCAATGACGAATAGGCTATATAACCGACGATTATATAAATAATATATAATTTGAATGAATATGGTTATAAATATAAAGATAGTAAAATGCCCTGGAGATGCATTTCTCTCCATAAGCCCTAAAAAAATGCTACGCGGTTTGTGTGCCCAATCGGTCCACCTTTCAGATCGCTGATACTCCGAAATCAGGATAAACTTATGTACGAAGCCATAAACACTCTCATGCCTTGTGAGGAACTGGGACGTCCGATAGCATATTTATTGAATTAGGTTTAGATATTAAAATTAATGGCATACGCTGTGGCTTTTGAGAGCACCATTTCAACCCCCAAAATTCCCCTCGCTGCATATGGGATGCAGCAGATATATTACCTTATTTAAAAAATAAATAACACAAAAGATAGAAAAGATCCAAGTTTAATTATTTTTGCATATTATAGAGAGACATTTAAAGTTTCAATTAATTTTAAAATACATTGTTAATAATAAGCATCATTGGATCATAATGTGTTTTGTGGGTCAACTCTGTTTGTTATGTTCACATGCTTGAAGTGATATTTTTTACGAAAACTTGAAGAAATAATGAATAAATATATTATAAATAAAAACTTTAAATGTTTTTCTATAACATGGAATAGAAAATGAAATTATATCTCTTATACTGTGTATGTTATTAATTTTTAAAATAAGGTAATTTCCCTGCCGCGCCCTGTATTTAATCGCGATTGAACTGGGCTAACAAAGAAAATTGTCAATATTTAGTTATTTTCACTCCAGGCTAAGTATGTTATCATTCTTGATGTCGTCTCAGTATGCATATATTATATTACCGCAACTGATATACTATCGGAATATCATACGAACTATTTAAATAGATTATGGATGTGGTCACATACCGAAGGAGTTATTACATGCTATTCAATTTTATGACTTACAAAAAAATATATAGAATTTTATAGGTAGATAATGATAGCATTAAGACTTTGAGCAAGTCGCTGCCCACCAATAGCAACATGACCAAGAATGCTTTGAGATTGTTCATTTTTGTGGAATTTTTGCAATGATTAAGTAATGTATGGGTTTTTTCTCATTTTTTCAAGGTCGCTTCGTCATGAAGCTACACATGCTGGAGAGGAATCTGGAAAAAGAACTCGAAACCCTCTCAATCGTATGGTATGCGCCGGATAGCATACTCAAAATTCCAATACAAAATGCCAGCGAGAAAATCGTTCGATCTCCAATGTTCAATGACCGTAACATGACCGTAATCACTATTCACGGCTTCAACGACCGTCCGGAATCTACCATTCCGTCTGGCATATCCGAGGCCTACGTAGAAAAGGGAAAGTACAACGTCATGATGCTGGACTGTAGCAAAATTACTATGGGCCAGTACAGCCAGTACATGCGAGCCGCTTTCATGACTCAGCTGATCGGCAAAGCGCTCGCACAATTCCTGCAAGAATTAATTATCAGCTCAAAACTGCTACCGGAAAACATCCATCTGATTGGCATAAGCTTGGGTGCCCAAACGGCAGGGTGGACCGGGAGAATCTTCCGAAGGGCCACGGGCAAAAAACTATTCAGGATAACCGGATTGGACCCCGCCGGTCCCTGTTTTACGTACGCGGAAAACGGAGAAAAACTAGGCAAAGAAGACGCTACATTCGTGGACATAATCCACGTCAACAAAGGCGTGCAGGGGATTCTGGAAGCAGTCGGACACTCCGATGTCTTCGTCAACGGCGGTGGACCTCGCCAGCCTGGATGCAGCGAATCGAACTGCAGCCATCAGCGCGCCGGCATACTATACCTGGAATCGCTCTACGACGGCGAATCCCTCCTGGGAAGAAAATGCAATTCGTGGGATGAATTCATGGAATCCAGGTGTAACGATAACGACATAAGTGTTATGGGTTTCAATTCGTCCATGGATACCAGGGGCACGTTTTACATGAGGACCGCCGATAAGCATCCCTATGGGATGGGCCTGAACGGCGCCTCCATCCCCAGACGGAACCCGCTGTTCTGGTTTTTAGGTTAAATATTTAATGCAATTGATTTCGTTTGTAAATATAATAATTTTATGAGGCCATTTTAGGAATCGAATTATTAATAAAATATGTTACCAAAGAAAAATATTCTAATTTTAATTTAATAACTGCGACGTCGAACCAACAAATACGACTTTATACTAACGAATGAAGTTCAAGCGTATCATTTATTTTCCGTATATATTTTGTGTGTCCGTGGGAACGACTTAACAATACAAAATTACTTCAGTGAACAAAATCTAAAAATTAGTATATTAATAATGTTTAAAAATGTTTGGAAATTGCTAGCGAAAATGTTACATTATGTGTTGTGTAATCTTCTTTTCACTAATATATAAAAATCAATGTTTGTTTGTCCGTATTTAATGCGCTTCCATACCGTTCATCCGATTGCGATAAAACTTTGTCTACTTACTGTTTACACTTGCGGAAATAACATAGGTGTAGTAAAAATATTGTATAGTTGCACCATGTTTGAGCATATTGGTCTGATAAAATGAAATTTGGGCTTCGGGGACGGGGATAAAAAGGATGCGCGCGCAATATTATGGTTAGCTTTTGGATCCCAGCTCTTCGGCTCGCGTTACACGTGACTTAAAGTAATAAACCACGTACTGCGTTTCTTTTCAAATAATTATTAATCGCTTATAACATTGCAACGCATGCTGGGTATTCGCTAGTATATAATAAAATATATTTGTTGCCGGTTTAGTGGTTACTTTATACTTTGTATATAACGCACACGGAGACACTGACAATGATTCTTGCTCTTTCCGACCGACTCCCGGTTGGAGTTACACTTTTCGTGACGTTCAAACCAATATACCCTACGGCACCAATGCAAGTTTTATTTCAAAAGGTTTCAATTCCAAAATGTGAATTTCTACATTTATTGACTTTGTAAAACAGAGTTGTCTAGCTCGCAGCCTTCGCCCACAATGAATATTTTTGTGGTCCAGTCAACAAATTGAATACAAAACTAATAAAACGTGTGTTGATATTCACATAATGACGTCACTATCGAACAGTGTATAAAGTATTACATAAACACAGGTCAAGATCAAAGAAACATAACACTACAGAGCAATAAGGATGATACTTGTATCTTAACAAATGCCTAGTCTCATGTTTTAACATGTTGATAGCATACTATCTTCGTTCATTTCTTCACACATTACATACACAATCGTACGATGTATGCAAGACACTCTCTCCGTATCTGTCTTTTTCCGAATTCAACGTGTAAGAATGCTCTTTCTGAATCATTGGAATTCGATCGCAAATACGCGACTGTACTCCTCAAAAAGTCAATCACCTTGATCTTCAAAACAACCGGCCAAAAGAGTTTAAAAAAGTTCGCTATACGAGATAGATTTTTTTGGGTGTCTTTCTTATTGACAAATCTACTGATTTTACTTATAAATTGATATCAAAATATATATATCACAAGGCATGATTTTTTTCTATTCAAAGAAATATTTACTCTCTACATTTCCAAAAAGATACATCAAAACCAATTAGTAAATGGAACACGTGTAGCGATATCTCATAAGACAGATGAAATCGTATAATCAATGAATAACACCATGCTTTAACCCAAATCTGATTACCCAAGTGATTAACTTAATTAAATTCGTTACGCAACTCGAGACATTGAAATACCTAAACCTAGAAGCTCAATAAGTGAACCTTGATTTAAATCGCAAATTAACCCGTTCTTCTACTATTTTATTATTAGATAACTTGTATCCAAAAATAGAGAAACATAGAAGTGGTCTGCATTTGCTGCAGATTGATCGCATCGATAACATCGATGCCGGTTATTTGAGCGAAACGAAATATTATACATACTTCAATCAATTTTGATTTAGGATATTCGATTGCTTTTATTTATGTCAGTTTTAAATGCTGACAGATGGCAGAGGCAGAATTTAACCCTTTCAATGCCTGATGCTTAAATTGATACAATTATACAATGCATTAAATTCTTGATCAAACTTTCAAAAATATTTACATCCATTCAACTCATATTAATTGAAAATATAATTGGTTTTTTTTTAAGTATTTAAATAGTAAATTAGGTTTGAGTTGAGGTTCAAGTCTAGAATGTAAGAATATAAATTTACCATATCAAGAAATTTGGAAGGATTGAAATTATTAATATTTCCAATCGATCGTCTCGATTAAGACCTTTTTTGTGCGGTAGATCGCGCAAAAAAACCAATGACTTACATAGAAATAGTGAAGATGGATTTTAAAAACCGCATAACTTTGAAACAGCTACATGAAATATATCCAAAATCGCATAAAAGAAGTTAATAAAAAAAAAACAGGAAAACAACAAGGCAATATAATTTTTTTTTTTTTGATAACAATTAAATGACGTCTTGCATCATTAGTAAAATTAAATTTTGACATTAATCTGGTAGAAATAATAGAGGGTTAAATAGAAAAGATTCTGTTGCGTTTAAGCCCCTTGCCATCTTCGGGGGCCCGCAATCTTCGTCGCAGCTGCCTCAAGCAGACCACCACGAGGGGCGTCTCGAATCGCGGGGCGCTCCGGAGGCCGGGCGCACCCCTGCGCCTCTCATCTCGGCCAGAATGGCCTCGACGAGAAGCGAGGGGGCTCCGCCCTCAGGGGTGAAGGAGCCCCGCGGCACCGAGACAAACTCGAAGCATCCGCGACGGAAAAACGCGTATACCTCCGCCGAGGGGGCGATTCTTTATCCTCGACCGCTCATACGACGACACCAAAAAGGAGGAAACCTCAAACGAGAGGGAAACAATTAAAACATGATGAACTTCGTTTAATAAATTTTATTTACCATTTTGTGATACGGCAGACGATCACGACGCAGAGGCTTGATGATGGAAACGTAGCGCGAAATTGGCGGCAAATGAGCCCCCAATAATCAACACGACTGGTCCCCAAAGCGTCCAGAACGGAATAGAAAGAATTAGCTCGGCCTACCCTTAAGAAGGTTGAGGTCCGAACGTAATTAAAAACGGCCCGCTTTGACGACCAAAAATCGATATTAAACGACGAAATTAATTAATTTATTTTTATAATCAATAAAATCAATCGCAAATTATTCCCACGCTACACTCCCCCCGACTTAAGCAATTGAATCGTCCCGATCAATCCAATCCCGTGCCTCGCAATCGTGCCGCATATAAAAAAAAAAAAAAGAAAAAAAGCGTCCCTGCCCGACTTAATAAAGGTCACAGCATTTGCTTCAAAGTCCGAGAAATCAGGGCTAAACTTTGACCGTGACCATAAAATACAACAAGTAGTATTTTTATTTACAAAAATAAGTTTAAAAAAATATGAAAATGAAATATAGATCCACAGTGATAGGATCTTTCAAAAGGAAAAAAAAATGTTTCTGATGTTCCTGTAGGAGTCCTGTTAGAATCCTGCTGCTCCTGCAATGAAACCTTCATGAGTCTGTTCTTTACATTTCTTAATTTATTTTTAAAAAAAATACAGTAAGCTTTATCATTCGTCCACTAATCAACTTCGTCAAGGTTTATTCACTATCCTAAATAATCTCGGTCCGAATCCAGCTAGTTTACTTCCCAGCCCTCCATGGCCGTCTGACTCAGAATGAATCCGGTCATTATAAGCTGCATTTTTACCTAATCTTTCGAGGGTTCTTCGAGCTGCAAGAACCAATCAGGTGCCCCTTAGGAGCTCAGCTACCGTCATCACGACGTCCGTATAGCTACGAGACGTCTACGCGCGTTAGCCTGTTTGGCGACGAAAACAATCATCCCTCCGAACCGGCACTTATAAGTTTACGCGGACGACTAATCAAAACAAAACTGCGTTTTCCGCGACCTTGACATATCTATTTCGCGACATCAATAGACTCGTCACCGTGTCCTATCGTGGGATATCTCTATGAATAAACCAGAACAGAAAAGAAGAATAAGAAAATAGACAGAAAGCTCCTTCTCTGGTACTGCGTACTCCATGATTCCATTGCAGCTCTATTTCTCGCGATCGAAAACTATCGTGCACTCCGTGCAATTATCGCGAGGACTAGACAAGTTCGCACAAATCCATAACAATCGAAACAACAATGCTAAATAACCATCTTCAACTCGTCACTGTCGCCGCATCCTGTGCCGTAAAGAAAAGAATTAGAAACTACGAAAGAAAGCTCGTCCAGATGCTCTTCGGTGCGCGATGTATCACGGGCAATCTTTACCAGATTCCCGTTTTCCTGCGCGAAACTGAAAATTTCGGCCGCCAACCCTACATCACCGACCTCATGGAATTCTCGCAAGTTGAGAACCCAGGCGGCGCCTTTCAAAGGATAGAGAAAGCAGCGATCAAATCCACACATGGTGGTTCAATCCGCGTTGATCTTGAGCATCCTATTCAGGATCTTTAACAACTAGTACAGCGGATTTCCCATCGCCGACCTCTAGTGTTCTCCATCTAACTCAAAACATACTTCGCGGACCACGGCTCTCCGGCGACTCTATTCTTTACAAAAAAAATCAAAATTACCAAATGACTTGCTCCTAAACAATTACGACACTCTCTTACGAGAAGCTTACAAAAAATGAAACAAAAGCGACGACAATAAAACTTGCTCTAAGCGGTTCCGACCGCTCGCAAGGGTATCTCTGGGACTGTACCTGAAAATTTCATACAATTCACCCTGCAACATCTGGCATTACATTTAACAATATTCAACATATTTTAAAACTCGTAAAATAAGTTCGAACGATATGCATATAATACTTACACAAAATGCAACGTCGTTTACAAAACCCAAATACCACGAATCGGCAAGACAAAAAACCCGGTTGATTACAAAATATCTAGCGCCTCGAGCCCTGCTTGATAAAGCGGATGGGATTTTCCCATGTGTTGAAGCACCACTATCGGCCCTCAAGTTAAGAAATATTTACAACAATAGAAATCCACACATCAACTCTTCATCCATCGCAAAAGACAAACCTGATGACGCTTCATAACCATTATAGTTCGATATTTTAATCACACCATGCCGATCGCTTTATACATCAACTTACATAATCTCTCGCGCGACAAATCTTAAAATATTATATACAACTTAAAGATCACGCATAAAAATTATTAAGAAAATATTTACAATGCCTCGCGGATTACATGACCCGCGAGATACCTGACCAAAGACTCCTGTCATTACAAACTCTTCGTTCGGATGACGGCCATCCTTGTGATGCTGCAGCTCAAGCCATCGGGAAGCTCGTGCTGCATCTCAGGTGGTGGCGCTTTCCAGCGACGCTGCGTCGGCCTCCAAAGCCCACGTGGTCGGCTGGAAATAAGCACCCTCCATGGCGCCTCAGCTTCTCTCGCCGCGGACGATGCGCTCAAGGGGCGCATTCCTAGCGGCGTCGAGCTGATCTCGGCGTCCGGTGGTGGCGCTTGCGTGCGTCGAGCCATGTGACGCCGACGCGTCCAACATGGCGGCGTTGCCACGTGCTCGCCTCAACATCTTCTGATGATGCGCCATCGTCGTCGTCGTCGTCGTCCTCCTTGACAGCATTTCGGCGTCGTCGCAGTCGAGGATCCCACTTCTGACACCAATGTTGCGTTTAAGCCCCTTGCCGTCTTCGGGGGCCCGCAATCTTCGTCGCAGCTGCCTCAAGCAGACCACCACGAGGGGCGTCTCGAATCGCGGGGCGCTCCGGAGGCCGGGCGCACCCCTGCGCCTCTCATCTCGGCCAGAATGGCCTCGACGAGAAGCGAGGGGGCTCCGCCCTCAGGGGTGAAGGAGCCCCGCGGCACCGAGACAAACTCGAAGCATCCGCGACGGAAAAACGCGTATACCTCCGCCGAGGGGGCGATTCTTTATCCTCGACCGCTCATACGACGACACCAAAAAGGAGGAAACCTCAAACGAGAGGGAAACAATTAAAACATGATGAACTTCGTTTAATAAATTTTATTTACCATTTTGTGATACGGCAGACGATCACGACGCAGAGGCTTGATGATGGAAACGTAGCGCGAAATTGGCGGCAAATGAGCCCCCAATAATCAACACGACTGGTCCCCAAAGCGTCCAGAACGGAATAGAAAGAATTAGCTCGGCCTACCCTTAAGAAGGTTGAGGTCCGAACGTAATTAAAAACGGCCCGCTTTGACGACCAAAAATCGATATTAAACGACGAAATTAATTAATTTATTTTTATAATCAATAAAATCAATCGCAAATTATTCCCACGCTACAATTCAAACCCAGCTTGAAATTAATTAATCAACCGTGTCGAAAAAAGTAGTTTCGAGAAAAACGTGTTAAAAGATTTCATTATGGTAGGACCGGGCATGTTGCCTCTTCACTAAAATAGCTATAGCTCCGTAAGTAGTTGGAATTTTGGAAATTCCTTTGGAGAATGTATCTTTTTTATCAAAACATTAAAAAAATCCAAAGAAACAAAATGATTTTTTTCAAAAATCTAAATCAGAATAAAGGGTGTGGTCGTAATTCAGCGATAGCAGATGCAATATGAATTACGCAGTCCCAAATTATATTTTTTCCAAATATCGGTTAGTGTTGATTATTTATTTTCTATTCTATCCAAAATATCTCGATATGTACTCTTTATATAAAATTAAAATAAAAAATTGCTTTAAAAAAATCCGCATAACTTTGAAATCGCACAAAAAAGGCGCTCAAAATCCGTAAATTACCCCGCATGTGATATATAATACATGCATAATGCTTGGACATACAAGTCGCCTTTAGACAATAAAATATACAAGTTAAACTACATTTTACGGAATTTCTTATATCTCTAAACTCGTTGATGAGTAATCACGCATATTTCCGCTTAGACTTGAGGGATACAGAAATAGCATTCTCCCACATTGAGTGCGAAGATAAGTAGATCGGAGAGAGAGACGGGGAGAGTGTCTTGCGTCTCATCATACGCTCATATGTCGATGGCAAGGTCGTGCTGTAAATGTACCCCTACACGTCTAAATATTCTTATATATTACACAAAGGGATCCGTGACACAAATTTAAGCATTTTTTTCGCAGAATACAAAAAAAGTCATCAAATCAGAAATTAACAGATGACGAAAAAATAAACTTTAAAATAATAATGAATTTTATCCGTATTCGGTTAAAAATCTTTTGGTATAGGATCTTCTTAAATCATTGATGTTCTTCTTACAATCATAATAAATAGTAGAAAGCCATATAAATCGATTATATATTTACCTGGTACCAAAAGTGATTATATTTGAATTTCTATAAGTGTCAACAACATCAACAGTGTTAAGGCTCATTTATTAATATACATGCTTCACTCACGCTGCGCGGTCCAGAGAGAAAAGTAGATTTACGAATATAGCATCTATCTTTACATAAAAAAAATCTTACAGATATTTAATAATGCATTTCTTGATCCTTTTATTCCAGTAATATAAATAATAATAACATTGATCATAAATTTTAATTTTTAGAAGACTCGAACATCTTTTAAGTAAAAATGTATTGATCAAAATTTTGAGGGTGCAATTAGCTCGCCAAATTCAAATATCGTTCACATAGTATCGATGAATATGAGCATAAAATGTTAGCCCTGCCCTTGAGCAGCTGTCGAAAAAATGTTTCGCATAATAATATATGTATGAATCGTGTGATATTATCATCATTAAATTTCTTAATAAAAATAAATATTTCAATATCAAATTTTCGCAATGAAACATAATATTATTACATTTCGTAATGAATATTGTGTTTCAATTATTTTTTTCATCAGACAAACATGTTTTTTTTTCCACAAAAAGGCATCATTATGCAGGGTAGATTTTTATTTATTTGTTTTTAATATAGAATTCAGAATATATACATATTATAATTACCGATGGTATAATATTTCACGTACAATGTTTGTGGGTATGTGAATCCGTAGGCACCTACTCCGGCATTGTAACATGGTTTGCAGCCCTCCACAGAGGAAACAATAGAGGAGGGAAATCATTTTAGGAATTTAATATTGGACCGAGTTTTAATATGCCCAGCTTCATGTATTTTTACAACGAAAGTTATGTGGGCCATTATTCGAGTGAAAAGTTTTTTTCAGTTTAAATGTATACGTATGATATACAACAGAGTGTATTTTTCATGAACAATTCATTTTGTGTGCTGAATTTGCATCATAAACTTTTGCATATCGAAAATGCCGTACAAACCCCAAACGGGGCTGCTTTTTTTTTGGGAATCGTTTTCCACTCGAATAATATGTATTAATTTAATGAATTCGTCTTTATTAGGCCGAGCTAATTCCATCTGCCTCTCGTCCACGTGTCCATTAAGAATTTCGCAAATGGTCCATCGTATTATCTCCAAATGATCACCCTACCCTTCGGATCTCATCAAAATGGCAGCTCCTTAATTTTCATTTAAATTAGATTTTAAATACGAGCCATCCTGGGACGTCTTGGTACTTTCAATTTGGAACAAATGCACTCTCCGTGATATCACTTAGTCGCTCTTTTATCTCCCATTAGATGCCGTTAGTCCCGTGTCACTAAAGTTGATGCCCTCGCCTAATTTTCTTTATTCCAAAATAACAATTTCGTCTTTTTGGGGATAAGAAGCTTATTTAAATAACGAAATATTATATCTATCTAGATTTTCCAATCAAATTAAGTTCAATATCACAAAGACGTATAATGTGAATGAAATCAGTATGACAAACTTGAAAGACTTAGCTTTTTTGAAGAAGTAATATAGTCTAGAATTTTGAAAAAATCGATTTTGTTTTTTACATATTTTCAAAGTTTAGACTCTTAAAAATACATTCTTCAAAGAAATTTCCAAAATTCCAATTATTAACGGAGTTGTAGCTATTTTAGTGACGTGATAACTAAGACGACTCTACCAAAATGAAATCTTTAAATGCGTTTTTTAACACAGTTGACATAATATCTCAAGTTTTAACTGATTGACTTACTTCAAATTTGGTAAAAACTTTCAATACATAATCTTCTATTGTCTCTACCAGACTTATCTCAAAATTTTATTTTTATATATTAAAAAAAAAACTGAAAAATTAAAGACAAAAAATGATTTTTTTGAATATATTTTTTTTTTAAAGATAGCGACATCTTTACTTATTAAGAATCTTTTTTTTATTTTAAATTACTATAGGGGTTGAAATCGTGACAACTAGGATACACCCTTTTTTACCCCTTACATTTTACTAGCCCAAATCTTAAATATATCATTGAATATCTCTTTGAAAATTTAAATAAAAAATATTTTTTGTATCTTTTTTATCGAACTTGAAAAAACACCCAAAATTTGTGTCTCTACACTAGAATAATTTGAGTTCTAATCAATGAGATGTAAAATATCAAGGATCCCAATCGAATGCTCTAAAATCCATTTCATTACCTTCGCAACTGCGATGGTCCCTACTGTTACCTTTTTCGGCCGCGGAGATCGCACCCGGGGGGTCATTAGAAGCGCCGGGTGCTCTTTCCATTATTTATTAGTTTGGTTTGATTTTGTGCATCAATCAGGGCCTGGGAAGGAGCAGTAATTAAAATATAATTTACACAAACATTTGATATTTGGTGGTTACTGTAACCGAAATTATAATCTTAGCAAGTCCTTGCTTTATCATGACCACTCGCTGCTCCAAATCGATACTGTATTTTTTTTTCATTGTTTTAATACTTTATACTAGCTGGTACCCAGCACGTTGCTGCCATTGAAGTAATAATTCTAAAAATATCGCTTGAAATTGAATGATATATAAGAGACAAGTATAAATTATATTTATTTTATTTTGTTAAACATACAAACATTGATTTTTATATATAAGATCTACTGTCAGTTAGTTGTAGTATACCTATATTATTTGAGAAAGTGCAAACAATAAGTTGGTAAAGTTTTATTGCAATCGAATGAACAGTATGGCAGCGCATAAAATACAAACAAACATTTTATTTTACTTTTGTATATTAGACTATGCCTATATTACCCGCAAAATTTTTAGCAATAATTGAACGAAGTTTTATCGCAATCTGATGAACGGTATGGCAGCGTATTTCGTACGAACAAACAACAATTCATTTTTATATATAAGAAAATACTGATCACACGTTTTACAAATCAAATTGGACGCTTTATTGTATTTTATAAAAAAATAGAATTTTAAAAAATATAGACGTGGCTAATATTGTAGCGCGGAAACATGATTTTAAAGTATTGCAGTTTTATAAAATATGCAAATTGTTATAAATGTCGACATCGATATCATCGCGGTAGACTATCGTTTTGTTAACTTATAATATCAAAACAGCAAAATAAGAAATAATCAGCTTTGTAGAGATAATTATACAACTAATGCCTTCTATTATTCTATTTCATAGTAAATACCATTGCAGATATATATTTTTTCCTTAGAAGGTAAGACTTGTAAATATTAAAAGTTGACGTTTATCATAAAACAACCAAACATCACACTTTAGTGACCAGCAAACAGTATGACTCAAAACTTTGATAGAATTTGCAATAACAGATTTATCAACACTTGACAGTACATCAGTTTGAGCAATACGTGCTGTCAATTCTTAAGCATGATTGCATTAATGCTTAGTATGAAAGAAATTGAGAACCACCCAGGAAGCTACGAGACATTGAAGATTGCATATAGTAAGACGTGATCACAAAAGAAACACGCGGAGAAGATTCATGACCAAAGTTTGTATGCTTGGATGAAACTGTAATATATTGTTGGGTATAGTAGATTAAATTAGTTCAGAGTGCAGATGAGCAGATTCGAGCTGAATATGATTTTGACCTATAAATTTTGATGCACACGCATTTACAATTTAATCAAAGTAAATAGGAAATTTAAGGTTGAATAATCACAAGAATCCCCACAGCGTATTATATTGTTTTGGGTATAAATTGAAAATTGTAAAAGCAGAAAACGTTTGGAGAGATACACCAATACAAATAACATTCTTCGTTGATTTTATGCGTTTTTGTATTTACTTTTTTTAAATTTATTCCAAGTGTGTCCGTCGGAACGTTTGAATAAATAAAAGCATCTAAATGTGGATCCAAAATATCATATTTTGATTTTGACCCTTTTGTTTGATGATTCATATTATAAAAGTCTTGTAATGGAAGAAATTTCAATGTATTGTTTGACGCAACCAAATGTTTGTTTACTCGTAGATTTCTCATTTATTGCAAATCTAAGAAGATTGTGTAAGCAAAATTAGCACAATAGCTATATGTATGATCTTATTCAATGAATAATAACTACTGATGTAGAAAATGTATTGTAACGTAGAGGGAAAAAATAAAGGAAAAGCACAAGCGATCTTACAAAAATAGAAGGACGAGATTTTTGAGCAAACCTGTGAGTTTACTGATTTTTATCATAAAGAATAGATTTTACATCGAAATAGTAAAACTCGGATAATGACACCGCTTCAGTATAGTACATGAGGCGTCATATAATCGCCATTTAAAGTTATAAACAAAATTCAAGTCAATATTTGCAATATCATTCCTGAAGATGATAATAGCGATATTGAAACAAACCTGAAGCTTCGGAAACAATCGAAAAAACATTATGATATATTAGCGGATAGCCACAGTGAGTCAGTTTTAAGTAAAGTATCAGATTGAGTATAGTTCTGAGGGAGTTTTTAGTCTTGGGGTCCGACCAAACGTCTTGGCCGCAGGAAGACTTGATCTTTCCGTTTGTTTCTCCGATCTCGTAACCGTGTTCGTTATCTGTTTTATGAATAAAATCCTATTTCAAGACGTTTCATTTTATTACCTTGGCTCCGATGCCTCCACTCCTGCAATGTTTTCATGGATCATTTTTTGGTAATCAAAAATTTGATCAAAAGAGCCTTCGTTTGATTCAATTTGAATATGAGATCCAGAGCCAAATACAGACAGGAATAATTTCAAGAAAATATCCTTTGACTTGGCGAAACCATTCTCCGACGGAATTACATCGTTTGTAGAGCCAGACGGACTGGTCCGTTTTATAAAATGAAATTTATTATGGTCGTTTAGTCTTGCGGCGTTAACAATACCATCCATGCTAATTGCTATGCAACTTGCCTCTCCGTGAGTCGCCATTTCTCTTTTATTGCGTCGTTGTTAGCACGGGCCGCTTGCAGCCGAGCAACTGATTTGCATTTTATGAGCCAATTGAAATATGCACGGAAGGTTATTAATCAATTCTTTCTGAGGGGTTAATCATGTAATAAACTGTTTCCGATTATTCAGCAACCGTTTGTTTAAGTGGCAGCAGCCGGAAGCGTCCAGAGGGAGGCTTATTGCTGAAAACGGCAATCTTCGCCAAAACGATTTATGCACAATACATCAATCGAATACTTTGGTATAGTAACATCAATGATACATCGATTTATCCGCAAGATTTTATCATCCGTTGGAATTATATTGGCACAATTATTTTATACATTAAATCGAAACTAACAATGTAGTAAGTTGAAAAGAAGTTGATATTAGTTTAACATCTTGTCGCCAAGTTATTATATCGATTCCATGGGAAACTTTTATAGCAAAGTTTCATTTGCGAGTTGAACTAGTTAGTGTTACTCGTAAACAATGATGACTGCTTTAGTGCTGAAGACAATCTTTCACGAAACTTAATTACCAATAATGGACCTAACTTTTTCTCGAGAAGGGCGTCAAGTTAGATAATTTTCAAAATCAACACCAATGCTCTCAACTCTAAATTGATTAATCAATTAAGCAACTATTGATTTAATACAAAATCAAACTCAAAGTATTGATTGACGTCACATAAAAAAATTCAAATACATATAGAACATATCAATGAAAATGCGTTAAAGATTTCATTCAAAATAATTGCAAACACTATGATACAGAAAATATATTGTAAATTCCCGGATCTCTCCCCGTTTCTACGCGTTTTCCAAGATAGTTGTACTTGCACGCGGGCTCTTTCTGGTATCGAGTCGTAATGAAACAGAGCAGTGGGATGGAGGTGGACGAGTGTGAATAAAAAATACAACGGGAGAGAGATCTGGCTGTGGGAAGGACATCTTCCCGCAACCAAGGCTATCTAATGACTGACAACGATGCATGCGCAAGAAGCGATAAATGTCATTATTTCAGAAGCAGTGTCCGCAGCATCACAAAAGATGTCATTGTTAAATTAACACACAGCGTCTGAAGTTATACGCCAATTATTTATCTTTCTCGATATGAATTAAATACATCCACATTTCAATCCAATTGTAGCTATTAACTCTATAAATACCATCCGCACAGATCCGTGCGTTTCATCACTCCAACTTTATACACAAAAAAAACATTATTTTTACTCAAAAGTATTCACTATATAGATTGTATATAAATATCATAAATTTATATTTAACTAAATTACTATTTAAAAAAATGAAAAAAAAAACTGTGATATTGGTTTCTTTTCTGGAGCTGCTCACAAAGGAATTCATATATTAATTTTAACATTTGGTGATATGATACAAAATTTAGATCAATTACATAGTTCCTGAATCCAGAATGAAATCCATGAACTGGAACATAAGACTTCATTTGCTATAAAGGACATAATACCTGTATTTTAGAAACGATAAAAGACTTTTACTATTAGGATACATGCCACAAAAGACTCGATAATTGGACTTGTGTGGTTCATCCTTATGTAATTAATTCTTTGGGGAAGACCATCAAAGATAAAAGGTGAGGTAATCTCCCAAATTGCATTACAATGCACCAGTTGTTTTCAATTAACTATTTTCCATTATGATTTAATATTAAATTCATAAAAGGGAAAACCTTTTTAATTTTATGAAAAATTAAAATCGTATTTTGTATAAGGAATTTGATTTAAAAAAAATGAGATCTGTTGTCGCTCTGTCGTTACATGGAATCTCTCTTACTATATTTTATCCATCCAAAGCTCAATCTAAAATACTATAAAAACTCTCTAAAAACACCGCACAAACACTCGTATTCGAGTGAGCAGACCAAAAAGAATTACGAGGGTATTTTAGTCCAGAATTTTGAAAAAATCGATTTTGATTATTTAAGCATATTTTCAAATTTTAGACTTAAAGACAGCTTGACTTAAGCTCCAAAGGCATTTTCAAAATTCTAATTATTAACGAAGTTATAGCTATTTTAGAGAGGCGACAACTAAGTCGGTTCCACCAGAATAACATCTTGAAACGCGTTTTTCTTTAAACTACTTTTTTCAACACGGTTGACATTATATCTCAAGTTTCAATTCATTGATTTACTTCAAATTTGGTACGAAGCTTTTATATATAACCTTTTATAGTTTCTACCAGATTTATGTCAAAAAGATAATTTTAACCAGTTAAAAAAAATTAAACTTGTGAAAAAACAAGGTCAAAAAATAACTTATTTTAATATATATATTCTGAAGATGTCAATAAATATCAAGTAAAAAAATGTATTTTAAAAATATTTCTGGTTTCTTTTTTATCAGATATGAAAAAACACACAAAACTTGTGCTTCTAATATTCAGTTTGGCGTAAATAATTGTTAAATGAGTTGTTTCATCTCATGCGGAAAGTATTAAGAGTATACGATGATTTACTACATTGAAAAAAAACTTACTTAACTAGAAAATATACCACTGGTGCAGAATAAGAAAGCGCAAAGACGAGTTGCAGTTCGATCATACGGAAGCTTTGAAAGTGCATTTATTTGTATTCGCTTTATCTTCTGGGATGAAATTCTTATTTTTGCTCGAGTGAACCGAGTCAGTTTCAAAGGATCTGTTACAAGCGTAGACTCCAAAGGGTTTCTTCATTTAATGCAGCTCGAAGAAAGTAATTAATATCGCCTATCAGTGGAATCAAATTCGGATTTTTCGCTCAATAAATTTCAATTTAGCAGAAGCCTTACGTGTTTGTGGACTTTTCCGTTCCGTGAAAACCGAGTCTTAGTCGAAAATGAATCAGCGCACATGTTGAGTCGACAAAGGGGTGTTTATTTTGACGGCGTCTCTTTGAGCAACCCCAAACCGGCGACAATGCCTTTTCCAAAGAACAATGGTGGAATGTAGCATTGTGACTGTAGAAAACAAGCAATCGAGCGTTCGTTTTGGGAAAATCTCGCAGAAAACGCTAACAAGCAACACCGCTTTCTTCTTCTGTTTGACAGTCAGAGAAAACTCTTTTTCAATCGCTCTCAATATACGTTACAGTTTTTATTTTTCTTACCTACATACAAACAATCCCTTTTCTCATACATAATAACATATGTATATTTTAAGTAAATCGAAACAACTTCCTAATAAAACGTCAAATAAAATAATGCATGAGCTATAAAGGTCGTCAAAACTAAGTTGGAAAACTTTTCAATGATAAAGATCACATTCAAACTATACTTAGGTTTTGAAACGGTGCAGTTATGAAACTTCTATATAGTTGATCATTTGTAAACCATGAATTGACTTCACAAAATCCTGTTATTTTAGCGTCTTGATGTATACTGTTAGTACTTATCTTAGAACAATGCGGTTTTCTAAAAACTATGTATTATATTTAAAATGTTATTCAAATGTGACACTTAGACGTTTTTTTGTAATGTTTTCTCAATGAGTATATTTAACTTTTTTAAAGTTTAAATGTTAATTTTATATCCTGATTTAAGAGAAAAAAATCACTCAACAAAGTAATGGACCGGAGATTGATAGCTTTCTTTTTAAAACATATGGAATAATGATCAATAAAAACAATCGAAATATTATTTAAAAACAATTATTTCATAAGAAATGCCTCTAAGAATTACAAAAAATACAGTAAAACTCGTTCGAGAACATTTTTTTGTGTTGTAGAAAAATATCATTCCTATGCAGTGGCGCTGTGAATCTGTGCAGATTCAATTCACCAGATTAACAGCGACATGTGGCGCTGAGAGTCGTCAGATAGCGCAGGAAGAACGTTTTCCCGCAGTGAGAATTTCTTTCTCTCTCGTCATCAATAAAGAAATTAACCAAGCGAGAGTATTTCTATGTGATACGCGATCAGCGCCATTTCTCCGCTCGGCTCATTTACGATCCGAAATAAGAACATACCCGCGTGCGAACGCAACTATCTCGACGGAGCGGAGCGGGGGCGGCCCGAGGACTCTACTCCGCTACGCTTCATCGGTGTCAGAAGTGGGGTATTCCATAGACATAAATACTATAAATGAATCCTGCAAACTCATGTTAAATGTTAAAAAATGCGAAATTAAATTTGCTTCATTATATCAAGCCTTCCACAGCCTAATGCGGAAACAGGGGAGAACGGCTTTAGGCTGCTCGAACGGCGCCTTGTTTCCTTGGCTAGGTATTACAAATGACCGTACCAATACGAGTACCATACGGAAAGAGAAGCCCCCTCCAAACTGAGTGAACTCACGTAGTAGCTCCTTTGAACCTTAACATAACCTATGTTTTTCTCCTCCAACGCACCTTCAGATACGCGTGATCTGAAACCGGCCTTCCCGCGGGAGCCTCTACTTTGGAGGGCGCAGTGTGAAAGGGGTAGAAGACATCCTTATGTAGTTAGTCCTGGGACACCCGGAACAGATCGCATAACAGCGCGGAGCATCTGTCTGATAGCAACAACCCTATGTTATATTTCTTTTTATATAAAATTAGCTGATACCCGGCGCGTTGCTGCCACATAAGTATTAATTCTAAAAATATCGTTTGAAATTTGAAAGAGCTTATTTTCATTCCGATAATGAATACATTTATTGAAATTGAATGATATTTTATTTTGTTGGTTTTATCATAAATATGAACAAACATACAAACATTGATTTTATATATAAGATCTACGGTATGTTAATTGTAACTTATGTTATTTGAGAAAGTGCAAACAATAAGTTGGCAAAGTTTTATCGCAATCGAATGAACGGTATGGCAGTGCATTAAATACTGACAAACAAACATTGATTTTTATATATTACTATGCTTATGTTACTCGCGCAATCCTTAGCAATAAGTGGACATAGTTTTATTGCTATCTGATGAACGGTATGGCAGGGCATTTCGAACGAACAAAACCCAAATCATTTTTATATATTAGACTAGCGATTACCCGGAATGCGTTTCAATGCCACGTGAGCTTAGTAATTATTTGAAAAAAAAAACGCAGTAATACAGCTACGTGGTGTATTGCTGTGGGTTACGCGTAGAGCAGGCCGAATGGTTAGGATCCAAAAACATGCGTGCGCTCACTCTCACCGACTGGCTCCCTCTCTCCCATGAGCGGAGCTCAATTGCCGCATTGCGCACACATTTTTTTTCTCCCCGGTCCCGCTTCACTTCACCGCGCCAAATGCGCCAACATGGTGCATTCGTTAAACGTCTCGCAAAACAAATTCCGCACACAAACAATATTTGTACGGATTCAAAAACCTTTTTGGATACACTCCCAATAACTCACCAAAGTTTCATCACAATCGGATGAATGATATACGAATGCATAGTCCCCAAACAAATAAATATTTTAACTTATAAAAATCAGACATTAATTTTTATTTATATAGATGAACCAGATATTGCATTATTTGACTCTGTTATATCTGAGTTCTATTTTAGCATCAAAATTGAACCTAAAAATTAATAATTGAAGTAATATTTGTTAAATATAAAAGAAAATCATCGATAAAGATATTTATTAATAAAGGTTTTTGGAAAAAATAATGTGATATTTGCTTTTTTCTATTAATATATAGCATGTGTGGACAACATTTAATATACATCCTAATGAAATTGTTTCAGAGGTCTCGAAACGGAATTGTGCTGATTGGCGATCAAAGTAAATACCGCAATTCAATGGAATTTGGTGGAATTTTCTTCAGTGGTATCTCAGCATTTCGTGACATTCTTTTTTTTACAATTAATCCTGACATGAAACAATATATATTCTTTTGGCGTGCCAAAATATCTTGTTAGTGCTAAACTACTGATCAGACAACGTTCACGAGAGGGTAACTAGAAAACTTTTCAACACACGTTTTATCCTCTTGAAATCTAAAATCAATAGCAGCACTGCGGTTTCTCTAAAACTTAAAAAGTGTTCTTCTCCTCGAATACTGCAACTGTTTAATGGATAAAAGAATCGAGCTTCGTCTTTGGTTAAGTTTAAAGTGTTTTAGCAACTCGTCGCGCGGGAGAAATTTTTAATTAGATTTTGGAGCATTTTTTTTTTTTTTGGGCTCTTGTGTATCTCGTGAGGTTGCTGCGGATTTATTTATTCCCATTTTATACAGGGAGTGCTTACGATGACAATCGGGAAAGAATCTCAGGGCAAAAACAAGGGCCGGGAGTGGACAAACGGTGCCCCGATCAAATTATAGAACCGTTCAAATTTGCGTAATCTCTCTTCAACAATATTTCAACCCTTGTCATCTCTTGACCCTTTAACCCACCATGTCAAGATTCTAACAAGTCTCCCACAGTGTTGGGATATCATGTCCGTTTGCACCCCTATATCCACAGCCTCATAACCGACTACAGATTAATACCGATTTAATGAGACTCAAATGAGATATAATGGCTATTCAAAACTGAAAATATTATCTTTCATTTGCATAATGAAGCTTATTTATTGATGTCGATAATCGCGTGTGAATTTTGAGCTTTGTCCGATTATTAATTTCGTGCGTCGAACAATGGGACCAGGAATTGTTGGTTTCGAATGTAAAGGCGCAATCAGTCGGTTTCATAGTTCGATATGTATAAATTAAAATTCATTTAACGGCCCCGACAAAACTCATATCGTTAATTTGGGCCGCCATAAATTCACAAATACGGTTTATTGAAATTTGATTAACATATTAGGGGCATCAGGAATTAATCCGCTGTTTTACATGGCAAAACATAAGCGGATTTTAATAAAAATGTTACATTTACTATTGGTTTTGTTAATTATTTAAATCTGGGTCTTTCAATACGGACGCTCAAATTTCGTTAGCTTATAATGGTCATGCTTTTAAAGCAATATCTGTCAAATGTATTTTGAATTTAATAATATATGGCAAATCACTCTATAAGATTATAGTATTGAATAACGTATATACTTTATTAAATTTTATTTTCAAAATTAGTGCTCCGTTCGATAAATATTTCCTAAATCTCCCTGATGTTGTCAATTGAAGGGCTTTACAAAATTTAGAATTAAAAAATGTTCGGGATCCTTATGTTCTGAGAAAAAAGGATATTTCTATTTTTGCACGTAGAGTCAATGAAAGTGGTTTGGACAGACCCAGATTTTTTTTCATATTTGTATAAGAAAGCACTTTTTTTTTCATATTTCCTAAGGAAATTTTAATCCTTTCACATATAAAATAATAATTTAACAGTTGTGTTCTGGCATGTTTTCGGACTATCATTATGACAGTCTATCATAATAAGCAATTGCGAAAATTATCGAACAATTTCCCTCATTGCGCATGCCCGCAAAATAATGCTTCAAATTCTACAGGATAGATTGAAATACTTCACAAAATGGTAAATACCCAAAGAACAGGTAGGATTTGCGAAAGGACGTCGGAAACAAATCATGAATATCAGAATGCTTATAGAAAAATCCCGAGAGTTCAATGTTCCCACTGTGCTCTGTTTCTTGGATTAGACAAAAGCCTTCGACTGTGTAAGATGGGATATTCTGTGGAATATACTTGTAGAAATGGGAGTCCCTAGTCACCTTATAAAAATTATCAGAGCATTCTATACAGACGGATCGTCACAAATAAAAATTGACGATACCCTGTCAGAGTGCTTTAACACAGAGAACAGGTTAAGACAGGGTTGCGTTCTGTCTCCACTTATTTTTAATATATACGGGGAGTATATAATGAGACGTATACTAGATGGCTGGGAAGGAGATATCTCTCTTGGAGGGGAAAAAATAGTAACTTGAGATTCGCAAATGACACCACACTCAGATGTGAAACATGGACGTTGCGCAAAGAATGAACAAAGACTGCCAAAAGAACGAACCAGTCCATCCTAACGGAGCTAAAAATCAAAAACAGACTCTCATCCGTCTGCTTGGGGCGAATACTAAAGTTTTTCGAACACAGTGGGCAGTGTGTCAGGGAAGAGAGAAGAGAGGAAGAGGACGGTCACCACGAAGATGAACGAAAATAAAGAAGAAGATGACCTTTAATTTATGCTGCCAGCTCTCGACATATTATGATATCGAAGTTGTCGGAGAAGCCCAAATTCCACAGGTAATGTTATTTTACAAGCACAAGAGAAGTGTTGATGTTATGAACCAGATTCTTGGGGAGTATATATGCTGGTTTGGGACTGGGAAGCTGCTGATTTGTTGGCACTAGCTTGCTATAATAGCTTCAAAGCATAAAAGTTATAAAAGTTGTTAGCTTCTTTCTACAATATGTTGGATATTGCAGCATTAGCATCATTCGTAGTTTATAACGATTTGAACCAGAGGACTAATCCCACTGATGTACACCAAAAATGTTTATAAATCCTAATGGATCAGCTGATAATACCAAGTATAGAAGATCTGATGCAGGTACAATTTCTTATAAGTTCTTTATTAGTCCTAAGCTTTAACGTTTTAGTAAAACCAACCAATAAGACATGCAAGTAAATTATTTTTCTACCCCAGTAAATATTCAATGAATCCAATATAAATAGCATCGTTTTAAAATTTGATATAAAATGTAATATATACAAATCACTTGTGGATTTGAATTCATTTTATGCTGTAAAATTTGCATGCATTGCTCCAGGTTATTCAAAAACGATACAAACTCTCTCCCTCGAACAAATATTCCATATGAACTCTTTACAAATTCAGCTCCCCCGTACAAGCTCGTAAACGCTAAATATTCCCCGATTCAGTTAAATAATAATAAATATTAAATCTGCCATTAAGTTTAATGCTGAAAACGTCCATCAGCCACGAGGGAGGGCGATATAAAACGCGGTATAAAACAATTTATTCGTGTGTTGAGCTCAAAAAGTGTCATTATGTGAGGACGTGTGATCCGGGTCCTGACAGTTCTAAATAAACCTGTGACATCCTGACATTTCCACACTCATATTACACTAACTAGCTTATACGTGCTCGACGCCAACCACTTTGTCTTCTTGCCCGAAAATATTATTGTCTATGTAACTTTACATACGTGTAAATACCGCCTACGCTCGATCATCGATTTTCACTTCCAAAAAAATAAATATTCAATTCCGTATGTCGGAAACACACTTTGAGCGGAATGTACTAAATTTAACTTTGATAAGGCTTTCGAATTGAATGTCGACGGAAAAAATATCTCAATGAACGATATCGGTCGAAAAACCGTACTTGCGAAAAAAGTTGATTTAAAAATTAAAAATGGTGGTGAAAAACTCAGAAATATTTTTAAATCGAAAATAAATTGGTTAAAAAAAACCATTGTTCTTTTCCTGAACAAAAACCGAAACTGAATCGGTTTATTTTAGTACACTTGGCGTGTAGAGGGGATTGTAATGGTCATTTTGTTTAGTTTCGCGGTGTGCTAGTCGGCCATTTTGTTCAGTCACAATAAATTCTTCCAATGGAAAGTTCGTCGCGCACCTCCAGCACCTCCCGTCCATACGAGATCCGCGCGGACATCCGTTTTTTGACTTTGCAAAACAATATCAAACAATGCAAATATCGATCTGAAATCTCGTGAAAGTTTATGATAGAGAAGCATCGGAGGGGAGGGGGGCGCTCGCAGGGCAGTCCCGGGTCCATCATGTGGCGGACGGATAAATAGGGGTCGGACAGAAAGATATTCCTCTCAGAAAGATAACTCAACTAACTTCAACACAAGAGAGTGAGAGATAAATCTGGCTGCGGGAAGGACGTCCTCCCGCAGCTAAGGCTAACTCAAGCGGCATGTCATGACATGATGTCGCTGTTAATCTGGCGAATTAATTCTGTTCAGATCAACAGCGCCAATGTATGGGGAGGATAATTTGTCCAAGCTACAGTAGTGATTTGATGAGTCGACAACATGTCACGAAGTGGGTTAGGTTGTTCAGAGAAGGCCGTACTGATACTCGTCAGTAATTTCTGACGAACTTGTACAAAAAGTTGAAGAAGTGCGAAATGACCGCCGTGTAGATTCTCGACGACGTTCACAAATAATTTCCTGACATTTCTCGAAGTCTCCTTGGTGATATTATATCGGAAAAACTTGGTTACATAAAGTTATGTGTACCCAGAATCACAGACAAAATCACACAACCACAGCACGTACATTTTTGGATCATTTTCTACATTCTCTAAGGAGAAATTTTTCTGGGCTATAACGTGACGGGTGATGAGATGTGTTTGAAAAGAAAATATGTGCCTCAAGTTTCATCAAATTTTCACTTGATTTCACGTCAACATTTACGATAAAATGAATAATTACGTGTTGCGCAACAGATGATGCTATATCTCACCGCATTTCTTTACTGAAGGAATCAAGAAGCGTGAACGTCCATTTTCGTATAACACCATCAATGTGACTGATAAAATTTCTTTCTGCTAAGACATTGACTAAAACTCGCAAAATTCCCGATTTTCCGACAAATTATTTATTTCCGTCGCTGCATTTGAATACCTACATATTATAATACTTTGAAGTGATTCGTAATTATATTCTGGAAGAATACAAAAATTTTGAAGCCCGTATCTATTATATTTCATATCGATATTCTCATTATTAGAGTCGAGGTGTAGTAAATACATCACCGGTAGGGAAAGGTTAACATAACAATTTGAAAAACATAAATGTACTGTTTACATAGATTAGACAGTTACTGCCCCTAGGCGTCGCCCAAGCTCGCCAATTAGTAGTAACACCACTGTTTCCAAGCGTCCATATTTTGGCTAAAATGTCTCGATTTAGTAGCCCTTAACGTGCTGGTGAGGTGTACAATTTTTGTAAGATAAAAATTTCAATCCCGAATTTTTCGGTATTACGTTTACTAACCCCAGAATTCATGAGTACCTAAAACTGTGCGGGATCCCGGGATTTTTTTATCACTAATAAATTTGTGCAGTAAAATTCCGGGTTATATTTGAATCACTCTCGTATATTTGAAACATTCACTATACCCTTCATAAGTAGCGATTGTTGAACTTGCAATTCTTAGAAGGCCAGATGTGAAAGGTACTGATTTATCAGTACCGGATCAGCCTGTATATCATATTAGTATATTTAAAAAAAATATATATTATAAAATCATATTTTTACATGTAATCCATGTCGGTGTTGCTGTTTAAAAGTGTCATGTGTTCTTAACCGTGTAGGATCAATTACCCGATATGTGGATGAGGCCATTTGACCTATAGCCGAAGGGCGTAGCGCTCATCGCCCCACAGGGGCCTTCCCCTACGGGCACGTATTGGCAAATAATTCAACGTGAAATTGATACAGTTGATTATACATTGTTGTATAGGATAACGTTTTTAGCAGCTGTAGGCAATTAGCCATTACGGGGCGAGCGCCCAACACCGGAAATCCAATCAACGCTATCGGTTCAACGTGCTGACCTGTAAAAAAGTTCAGCTTTGTACTGCACCCTGTGACTATTACCGCTTTGCTACGATTTGCTGAAATACGGATTCAAATGCAAGTAGTAGCCCTAAAAAACGGCCTTTGAGCAGACAGTACACTAATGATGCCGGATTTTCGACGTTTGCAGTTTGGCTAATAATTCATCTAAATATACACAATTGAATGTATGTCTATCAATTCTGTATATCAATCTTATATTTTGACTAATCCAAATCAAAATATCTGATCAATTCATATCCCTCTCATTACTCAAATATAGTTTTAAATATGGACGCGTAGGAAAGCAGAACGCATCATAGTCGACCAATAGTCTTGGCCGCAAGAAGATCTATTCATCTCACCGACACAGCATGAAGAGCACGTGTGAAATAGGAAAAATAGCACAAGTTCCCTTGTTTTTATATATTTATAACATATTTATTTTATTAATCTTTAATAAAAATTTGATAGCATGATAAGCTTATACAAAATGAAAGCAGCCTTTGTGAATTTCATCAAAGCGACACTTTAAACCTCTCTAGGAAAATTGTCCAACATATGATACATTGAGACCGCCGTGTACTTGAGGGTAGTAACACAGTCCAATTACAATGCGTTGATGAGGGAGGCATGCTGTAATTAGTAAACACTCAAGCATTTCCCCGCCACTTGCTTCATCAAAATTTTAAAATTACACCACTTCAAAGGTGCACAACCTTATTCACATCTCAAATAATACCTTCCGTGACCAAAATAATTCATTTCGTACAAAATAAAAAGACATCCTGTGCTTGTACAATGGCGAACGTATGTACATGACCATATATGAGAAATTTGTCCTGGAGGAGTATCGACCTACCGTAACTCAATTAGTAAAGTCTCCTAAAAGCTGAAGGGTGTGCCTCCATTTACCCCTGAGGTAAATTGATTTAAATTACATCCTATACCATACATACATGGGATATGAAATCGAATCAAATGTCAAAACATATAAACACATTTAATCACATGTTTATCATAAGTCGGAGATACAACGTTTGGAGTGATTTAAAAAAAAATCTATAATCAGAGGTCATGGACATGTTCAGCGAAGTCTCAATTACCGGTTTCGTTCGAATTCATAGTCTGCATTAGGCAGATTATCAAAGTCTCTCGTGTCATATTAGATTCGGGACCGAGTGGCAGTAGACACGTCGGAAGAGCTTGTCTATGAGTGTGGAGATTAGTGAATTGGAGACAGAGAAGGAGAGAATGTCTTGCATATCAACATACACTCGTACATCGATGGTAAGATCGTGCTGTAAAGGTACCCCTACACGTCTAAATATAATCAAATATTGTGATCCATAGCGCTTTATTTTAAATGACGTGCTTCTTTCTAAGACATAGTCATCACGTTTCAATTAAATTTTCGGCCAGGATTTACGAATGCAGGATAACAACCAAAGTGATCATATTTAAAATACTATTATGGGGCCCAATAATATCAACAGTGTTAAGGCTAATTTATTGATATACAAGCAATAAAAGTGGATTTATATGAACGATAAGGTACATATGAATATAGCATATATGTTTAAGTCAATTTAAAATTAACACGGCCTCAAGATTAACACTAGCTTCAAACTTTTGATTGACATTCATTTTCACGTAGTAATTTATTCAAAATGTTTGAAGCGTGATATCTCTCTTCATCAAAGTTATTTTAAGGCTTCAGCATCATCCTCTTCTCGATTTTTCGTTTGATCACAAGTTATCGCTGCCCCGAATCGGTTGCAGTTCTCCCTTCAAAGGCCCGCCCTCCCCGATGATTAACTCAAAGACCGCCTCAAGAAAACAACTCCCCGCCACGAAAATTGAAGAAAACGGTCAGAAAAAGGACGGGCTAGCGTCAATTTCGTCGCTATCGGCGAATCCCGCTGACGGTTTAAGACCACGTGAAGCAGACACAAAAGGTAAGCAGGGCTCTTTGTGCTTTTATGCGGCGCAGAGTCGCTTTGTTTATTTAATGCCGACAAACGTTCTTCACCGCCATTGTGCACAGGAGTCTTTCGGAGACAGCACTCACATAATGAAGACATACCCTCGCTATTTCGGATATGCAGCGCAGCCTCCCGCAGGAGCTGTAGAAAGCCGCAAGCCTCTTGTCGCGCCAAGCAGTATCACTTTTGGCAACAAGCGACTGGCTTTGTATACGTACTTGCCCCACATACTTAAAACCCACAATAAATTCATCAGTTGTACTGGGGGAGCAAAAATTTAAATATTTTTTTAAATACCTTTTTGTGAGCAATCAGTGTATTACCGCTCGGCGGTATACTTTTTTTAAGTGGTATGGTTTTAAGAAACACGAGACAAAAAAAACGAGTCCTTTGTAATTAAATGAGGGCCTACACTTCAGGGGTAGAATATTCATAATGTAGCGTTGATGGGCGCATTGTTCGTGCGCAAACCTGTGGTTAAAAACGCTCGCGCAGGCGATCCATAGACGATGGTCCCGACTAATAAGTTGGCTGCGATGAACGACGGAACACGTTAAGGACTTCATTCATTCGGTGATAGAGATTGAAATGAAACAGATGATCAATAAGATGTCGAACAATTGGCATAACGTATTTATTAAATTAACTCATGGTTGGAGAACTAGCGAAAATCAAGAGAAGGTGCAGAGCGAGCGAGTGAAATGATGGAGGACGGGTGAATCATCTTCTCGAACTTAAAGTTGATCCCCTTCTCGATGATTTTTCTCCATCGAACGTCGAGATTAGAAAGTCCAAACCCGGGATCCCGAACAGTTTTAGCTGCTAATGAATCCTGGGATTAGTAAACGTAGTCCCGAAGATTTGGGATTGAAATTTGTATCAAACAGAAATCGTACACCTCACCAGCACGATAAAGGCTACTAAATCGAACCGCCGAAATCTGGACGCTTGGAAACAGTGGCGTAACTACTAATTGGCAGGCTTAGGCGACGCCTAGGGGCAGTAACTGTCTAATCTATGTATACATATAAACAATAGATGTATGTTTTTTTTCATATTGTTATATTAATCTTTCCCTACCGGTGATGTATTTACTACACCTCGACTCTAATAATGGGAATATCGATATGAAATATAATAGATACGGGCTTCAAATTTTTGTATTCCTCCGTAATATAATTACGAATCACATCAAAGTATAATAGTATATAAGCATTCATCTGCAGCGACGGAAATAAATAATTTGTCGGGAAATCGGGAAATTTGCGAGTTTTAATTTCATCACGATAATAACTTCTCTAAAATGCAATTGCAACCAAAAATGTATTTATTTACATCTTCCGTATTTCCCAAATACGTATAGAAGATCGTATAGAGGAATTGATTTGATTCTGCTTACATTTAAAATGAATTCGTTTTGAATAGAACGCAAATTTGGGACATTATATACGGTATTTGTGCAAATATTCAATACAATGATGAAGTTTATTCAATCGGAAAAAAGTATGTCCCTTTTGAACGGATGAAGACGAAAATTGTTGGCAGCAACAAAATAATATATTAACGTATCATTTTCAAATTTATTACTTAAAATGTTTTTCCACACATACTTCCGTTAAGCGGATTTGTAATAAAAAGATTTTCCGCACGCTCAGTCCGACAATAAAAACATTTCTAAATCGTTTTCCACATTATTCCGGGAAGTATCCGAGTTTTCACGCCCGAACGGATAATGATAAATATTCTCTCGTCGGTGAAGAATGTGAAGATGAAAAAATGTGGGCGGCCGTACAATCACGGCGGATGTACTCTGATGGAAGAAAAATCGCAGGAGGAAAAACTTTTCCGACCCCCCCCCCCTCCCTATACCACCCACCATCGGTGAAATGTCGGTGTTATATTAAAGAAAGACTTTTGTCCGAGGACGGGAAGTCAAAGTTTGCGAGACTGGATTCAATAATTTAATTATCTTTTGCGGGACACTTGCAGCTTTATTTGTTTTTTTTCCATTTTATTTTTGTTACTTTCCGAATGGGATTTAATGTATTGGGCCCGCAAACCATCTGTTATTTAACTCAAGAGATACAATTATAAATATGGATATACATAATTGCCTTGTGTGATAAGAAATATACTTATTGCAATGGAAGCTGGGGAGGGGCTACAAGGGCTCCCGAGGCGGGGAAAAAATTTGTTTCTAAAAACCTAGCATATAGGGGGGATTTTAACGGACTGTTTGTTTGATCCCTGCGTATTTGTCGGCCATTTTGTTCAGTCACAGTAAATTCTTCCTAAGGAGAGGTCGTCGCGCACCTCCGTCACATCCATGCGAGATCCACGCGGTCATCCGTCTTTTGATCTTGCAGAACAATACCGTCGTTAATATCCATCGGAAGCCCGTGGAAGTTTATGATAGTGATGTGATGAGTCAACAACATGTTACGAAGTGGGTTAGGTTGTTCAAAGAAGACTATATTAATAATCACGATGAGCCAACTAGTGGGGGACCGTCTGTGATTTCTGACAAACTTGTGCAATAAATTGAAGAAAAAGTGCAAAATTATCGCCAAGAGAAGCTTTTCTGGATGAGATATGAGTGTGTCATTACACTCCAGAACACAAAATACAATCCAAAAAGAGCTGACGACGTAATTCTTTTTTTGGATCCTACATAAATATTATAACCTTACTTTCTGGATGACCCTCGTATATGGAAAGCAGAAATCATCACAAATTTTTCCCCCCCTACGAAAATCTCTAATGGAGATCACATGCATTCGATAACAGAGACTCTAATTTGTTAATATTAATCATTAATAGCAACTTCTTCTTAATGTGCCACATTCGAACCATCGGACGTAGGCGATTTCCATAGGAGATTTTACTAGGGAAAGGATTTAATGTGGTGGTTTCCCGTTGCCTTCCACACGTGGTAAAGTAAGGATAGGATTATTTGGAAAGGTAGGAGAGGAGAGAATCTATGAGTGAGTAGCGAAATTATCATTATATATAAATGATAATTTAATTATTGTTACAAATTCAATCACTCACTAATGGGCGTCCCTGCACGACTTTATTAATCGCCTCAGCATTTACTTTTTCTAATCCAGGAAATCAGGGTAAACCTGGATCGAGACGATCGATCAGAAATATTAATATTTCTGATCTCCCAAATGTGTTGGTACGGTGAAAATTTTTTTTTCCACAATCTGGATTTGAACCCGAACCTTTGTAATAAGAGTCCAGGATCTTATCCACTATACCAACACTTGGTTAATAGCAACTATTTGTATTTAATTACTATTTATTTATAATTATTACAAATATAGATGATTGTATGGATAAAATCTTAATCGCTGGGCATTTTTTGATTTTAAAAACCTATGGATAAAGGTATAGAAACTGCGAAATTAAAATAGTATTTACATATCATCATCATCATCATAATCTTAGTGCAGCCACAAACAGTTCCCTGCAAAACTAGGACCTCTTCGATATCCATTATCTGGACAGGAAGGGGTTACATTCCAACCAATAGAAAAAATCAATTGGTATCTAATGGGATTTATATGAAGATCGCCAAACGAGGCTTTAAAATAATTGAAAGCTACACAGCTTTATAAGCCCCAATTTTGACCCAAATACATCCTTGCTCTTTTATAACCACTCGCTGCTTCAAATTATAAGTTGACGTCCTAGACATTGCTGAATTTCCAGTCTAATAAGTTTTTCAGCATTCGTATAATCCCGTGAATAGTTTTTATTCATTTTGAACGAGCATTATTGTTAGTGTGGAAGGCAGTAAGACTGAAATTATGTATTGCTTGTAATAAATATTACATGTACTTAATATTGCAATGCTTTTAAAATTGCTATGAATCAATCAAGTTTCCGCGCTATAAATTTAACCACGTCTACTGAAACCCTAGCCACTTTGTATCGAAAGTAGACGATGTCTATTTAACAACCATTGACGTAAACTACTTGTAGACAAAAAAGCAGCTTTGTAGATTTTAATTTCATGCCGGAATTTACAATTAATCAAGTTTTTAATTATTTTTTTTTTACAATACCGTAGCTTATTTTATTCAATTAAAGATTTGTAACAACTCCACTTATAGCTATCATAAATACAATTTTGTGTCTTATCTCAAAATATGTTCGCAATTAAATTGCAATATTAAATTAATTATGGAACGTATTTCAATTGTATCAATTGATCCATTTCAAGTTTTTTTTTTCAGGATAATTTTGTATCATTCTTCACGAAATGTTAATATATAATAGAAGTATAGGCGGAACATCGTTCAGAATACATTATCGGCTTCATGTCACTTTTTCAATATTTCTTCGTTCGCGACGCGAGGACGTAAAGACACGTCCCTTGAAAATTTGTACAGTAAAATATGATATCGCCAAGAGGTGAAGAATAAAGAAATTTTTCCAATACCTCCGGAGAAAGATCACAAAATATTCTCCTTAATTTGACAGATATTATTCCATCATCGCTGAACTTGGAAAATGAATTCGTCCCTGAATGCGGGCTCCATATTTGATGACGTCGCGTATCAAGACAACCTCCACGAGATGGAGCATCGGATGGGCTTAAAATTTATTATTCGTGTCTAGACTTATTGGAATATTAAATTTGGCATATCTTAAATTCTACATGGCACGTTAGTAGAGTAATATGCCAAGTTTACCGAGTGCAAAAACAGGCATGTTGGAAATGTAGCAAACGATTTTCAGCAATCAATCACGCAACATTAGCATATGTCATGACGTGACCACTCTCCACTGCTGGCGTCCGTTCTTAAGGCTCACTCGATACGTACAACCCAATAATTACATAATAACATATGCCTAAAATGTTCCTGCGAGAGAAGAAACACAATACATCATTATGTCCGTATTAATATTTGCAAAAATGTTTTCATGGCAATTTGATATTGTTTGAATGTTTCAGCTGAAAGGCGAAACAAATGATAGATCATCATGTTAAAAATTGCGCATTCAAAAGGATCATACATTGATCAAAACGTGGCTTTTCCCCTGAGAATCAGTTTTAACGAGACACGGTTCAAGAAACGCCTATTTTTTGTTATCATTGGAAATTGAAATTTAGAATTTTAATGTTTTTGTTTCTCAGTTATTCAAGAGTCTACCCAAATGGTACTCTCACCTGGTAAAATTGAAACTTCTCGTCTTCTAGGAAAAGTTATTTATATAATATAATACCTCTCCGGGAATACATCTCTTTCCTGTCATCAATAAAGAAATGAGTATTACTAAAACGAGAGTATTTATATTCGGCATCCGTCCATCTTTATCCAACACGTGTGAGTAGGGAGCGGTCCGGGACTTGCTCCAAAATACTACCTTGGTGTCAGAAGTGCAATATAATTTAAGATATTCTCTCTAAATTTAATTAAATATGTTTTTTAATCATCAATTTCCATAGTTCCATTAATTCTCCAAGAAGGGAATTATGGGTTTTTCATAGCTGAAGTATGTAAATAATTTAACTTAATTTTCTAAATTATTCGAGAATACTGCATCAATGATACTGTATGATCTAACGGTGAAATGAACTTTATCAGAGTTAAATTTTAAATTGAATTTTACATCCAAAAATCTTATTAATGGTTGAGCTTCATCTCACGTTCTCTAAAGGCTCCACACACTATCAATACTTGTCTTTTTCTCCGTTTCACTTTTCACATTATGAAAATTATTAGTAAAAAAATTAAGCTGTGTTTGTGTAATATATAATCAAATAGACAAGCTGCAGGCTTACCAGTTGTTTTATGCTACGTATAGTTTATCATATGTGCGACAGAAACATAGAGACTACAATTGATTATATCTCTCTTTTTAATCAACTATAGCTTGATGTTTCACTTTTCGTGACGTTCAAGCTAATTTACCCTACCATGCCTATATAAATTTCATTTCAAAAAATACAGTTAACATTGATGGAATCATGTTATAAACAAACTATTTTGTAGTTATCGATTAGGGTTAACTGTGTGTGTTCAACAACCGTAGAAAATCTTTATCCTATAGGTAAATTGAAAAATAAGGGATTTGGATTGATCCCGCTATTAGAGACCATGCCAGCTCACTCAACAAAAGTGCATAGCAAGGTGTAAAACCTGAATTTAATATCAATGTCCGCGAAAACACGCTTATATATATTGTAAATTAAAACTTGGTAAAGTAGTAGTAAGTGAAATAGATAAATATATAAATTTTATAGATGACGGAAAGTTCATTCTTGTTCGCGATCTCATTTGGTGCGCGCCACTTATGTAAATTAGCCTCTGGGGGGGGGAGGGGGGCTTCCGTGATCATGGAGATCCTAGAAAGCCCTGAGGATGCATTTCTTCCCATAACTTATGATCAAATGATCAAGGAGTGGCCACAAGGTTTGTGTGTCCAACCGGTCCGTTTTTCAAGCCGCTGACACTTCGAATGAGCGATTCGCGATTGGATGCCATGTCCGGACTTGTACACAAAACAATATAATGGAATATCAAGAAATAATAAAGAAATCATATATATATATTTAAAGAAACCTTTATAGCTTTAGCAAGTTATAAAATTATTGATTACTTTCGATCCGCTAATGTTTGAACACCTTTACTAAAAAAAATGTTTTTGCTCATGATGCTTTACTCGGGCATTATATTTTGCACATAACGCCGCTAATCTGAAAAAAAGCAAGAAATATTTCACAAAGGCTAGACGTTCTTTGCAACGAAATATGGAAAAGTAACACTGGCCACTTTTTTAAGCTTTCATTTTTGAATAAGCGCAAAGTTATTTGTTTTTCGCTCCAAAGCCCGGCGGCTTTCTTTTGCATGCAGACATTTGATATGCAACGGTCTGCAACTTTGCATTTGACCGTTTGCTGGAGATTAATTTTAATGCGCAATTTTAATTAAAAAAATCGATTCGCCCTGCAGCCATATAATAGCACTCCAGTTGCAAGTATCAACCATTGCAACAACAATTCTCTTTTAATTCCAATCAGAATCAGGGGTAGAAAACATGATTCAGTTACATTGGAACTATAATTAATACATACAACGTAAGAATATATTATAAATGAACAATGAGTTATAGTTTTTGGAATATGGTATAGTCATATTGTATACATCCTATATAGGGAATCCAATCCCGGGATCCCGGACACTTTTAGGTGCTTATGAATCCCGGAATTAGTAACGTAATCCCCAAAAAATCTGGATTGAAAATTTATCTAACAGAAATCATACACCTCACCAGCACGATGAAGGCTACTAAATCGAGACATTTCCGCCGAAATCTGGACGCTTGGAAACAGGAACGCTTGGATTTTTATCTTTTCTTAAATAAATAAAATTCTTTCGCCTTCAAGTTATTTTTATTTTAAACAAATGCACTTATTAACAATTTTTGATCAAATTTATCAATATAATTTCTTAAATTATTGAAAATCCTGATCCCGGGATGGTCTAATATATTCCCGAAATCCCGGGATTGAAATTTTGGCTTGGGATTGGATACCATAATCCTGTATATTCTAATACATACATTTTTCTAACAAGGACCAATTCAGGTCAAGATTTGGATTTGAACGCACAGAAAAGCTACATAGATAAGTTCACAGCTAATATGTATAGTATAACAATCTCCCTTCCCATAAAAGGGACTAAATCCCAAAGCTATCAGTAGTAGTTATTGATTCTGACTTTGTGACGTCATTATGTTCATTAGAGTAAATTCGCTCATGCAATAGATACTCCCGCTTTGGCTCACCCAGATGAAGCTGACACATCACCCACGCGTTTGAACCAATTATTACTCTACGCTTTTTATACGCGTTCAAATAAAAATATAGTAACACACTGGTGACGACATTTTTAAAAACCATGTGAAAACGATTGCCAATAGTTCCATGGAAAATATTATTAAAGGGACCGGGATTTCAAATTTATAAAACGTTGTTAAGACCGGTTGTGATTTACGAGGGTGATCTTGCGAAAGATTCCTGGTCCTTTCCGGAGCTAGACTTCGTGCTCCGAAGCCATGAGGTTTAATCGAGAGGTCATGGACATGTACGACGAAGCATAAATCATCAGCTTCATCCGAACCCATCGTCTACATTGGGCAGGTCTTGTAGCAGTGATTATGACTTACAAAGTCCCTCGTGCCAATTTATATTCGAGACCGAGTGGCAGTGGACCCGTTGGAAGACCTTGTCTACGATAGACAGGTAGATATAGACGCCGCACGTCTGGATCTGGATATATTAAGGTAGGCTTAGAGGAAGTTGGAACTCTCTTATAGATCTGAGTGAGCCATCAATGTATGTATGTAATGGTCACATAAAAATGATTGCTAAAATTCACCTCAAAAAAAGGAAAATTGCAAAGACTTACTTCCAAAATTATTTTAATCAAGTTTTTTTACCTCAAATATATTCCATGATTATACAATGCTTGTGAATAAATCATATGCAGCATAAATACTTATTATTGAAATGATGTTGCTTTCTCTCTCATCGATTAGTGTCAATTATGAACGTGATGCTGAATGACAAGGAAAAAGACTCGTATTTAATTGGCGTAAAATATTCAATAAGCCGACCGACGGATGAACCTTTTTAAAGGGAATTATATTTTTTCCAGTCCACTCAGCTCGGCAGGGGCGCCCGGGGCCGGTTTTTCGTCTTATTATTTTTTTGTCCAAAAAAGTTTCGCGGGGCTCTCTGATACTCGTGGCTGACTCCATTAAAAGTTGTGAGGCCCCGGAAAACTTTGCACACCACCGCCGCTAGACACGCTTTTAATTGGCTAAACATCCGGCGGAGGCTTGCAGGGATACATTAATAAAACTTTACAAGGGTAGACACACATCTGCACACGTCTTCGCACCCTGCTATCAGTGCCGCAATGACGTAAAAAAGTACTTACGTGATATTGTGCTGCCGTGTTTTTGTTCCGTGGCAGTGAAGAAGCACTTTAATTGATCGTCCCCAAAACATTTTTTTTGTTCAAGCACCAAATACATTGTATAAAATGTCGGTAGAAAATTTGATGCTGTCCCAGTTTTAATTGTGGGAAGTCTCCTGTTATCGCCCGAAATCCACTCAAATTGAGAGCTAATTTTTACAGAGGTGGGGGGGAGTTTGAGGCTCAGGCACTTGGCTGACTAATTTGGAGGCCGGTGCTTATTTCCAATTCGCACAATTCGATGGCGAATTCTCATTTGTGTGATTGTCAGTGAGTGACGTTTATCGGGCGTGACAGCCGATTCCGCAGTCGCATCACGTCACTGTTACTCCATCGAGCGCACTTCGGCGGGCGGCGGCTGTCACTCCCACCCCCAGCGGGGGGGTGACCGGAATTTGGAAAATTCCATCTGAAATAATAATTAGCAGCCGCCGAGTCACTTCCCCTACCCACTCATTGTTACAGTCTTTTATGCGACCATTACTCATGTCTGGCGACGCCTACCTCCACTCTTTGTTCATCCACTGGGCCTCGCAATATTTAAAACCGATAATCAATAACAAACTCATTACATCATACCCACTTCTCGATATTCAAACGGGCAACGAGGGATCGATCACTCTGCTAATTCCACGACTCGCTAGGGGCCATTCTATGAGGTGCCACAAATATGATCCAAATTACAAAACAAATATTTTATAAAACATTAATTATATATACGGCTTTTTTTACAGAAACACAGCAATCACTTTGCTTTGGGCAAATAATAAAAATAAAATGATTTTTTCAATGCAGTAAAATATTCAAGCAAATGGTGCAAGGCAAATAAACTTTCTTCAGAATATAAAATTTGTTTTAAACTTGTATACAAAAGTATACAAAGATCATACCAATACATCTGGAAGATCGCAAGTATCAATATTTATCAAAAATATCAGCTTGTTCGACGTGAATCTGAGCTTCTAAGGCCACGCTACATTGGTGTCAGAACTGGGATATTTTTACATGCGACATTAAAATTTTAAAAAACGATTTTAGAACGGCTTCGTATAATAACATGCGTGGAATTTATGGATTATTGAATATCACATTGCCACGTATGATTGAAAAAAATATACGATATGGAAAAGATGCGCGGCCACGTTGATTTGCCGACGAGGCTGAAGCATAATTAAATTTGCTATCGCTCGCTATTCTTGTCGTTGGTGTTGATGCTCCTTCGGGCGCCGGTGAGGTTTACATCTGGGAAGATCAGGAATAACCAACTCCATTCTAATCCCCTGCGCTTACATTTTACATCAGCTGCAAATATTTGCAGTCTCTCTCAACCGAAGCTTAAATATCTTAGTTGTTTGACCCCTTGCATCCTTACTTGATCTATTGTTAAGAAATATTTTTTTAGCAAAACTACGGGAAAAAGACCATAGATAAAAAAAACCTACGAACTTATTGAGTGATATATTATTACGATATAAATTCGTGTATTTTGGCAAAAATATTTAGCTTAAGAAATATTGTATAAGTTGTAACTTTAAAAATTATTCCCAAGTCTTGATTGTTTAATACGAACAAATGTTTGAGGGTGGAAAGTGGAGGAGGTGTTAACTAAGTACTTTGGTATTACAGTAACAAGAAGTTTGCTACTATAATACCAAAGATTATGGTCACAAAATATATTCCTTCGGGGACAACAAACGACTATCCTATATATTAATCCAATGAATATACTATAATCTTTTAAATAATATTACGAAACTACAATGCAATATAGATTTAAAATGACTTATAATATTAGTAAATATTTAAATATTCAACCACAAAAAAAATCCAGCTCTTTATATTTAACTCTTCTATAGGCGCTGTATGACATATTGACTTGAACGTCACGAAAAGTGAAACTCCAAGCGGCAGTTGGTCAGAAAGAGAGAGATAATCATTTGTAGTGTATCCGTGTCCGTTGCACACAGTATAGAGATGATATGTTTTTCAAATTGTAATATTAACCTTTCCCCACCGGTGATGTATTTACTACACCTCGACTCTAATAATGGGAATATCGCTATGAAATATAATAGATACGGGCTTCAGAATTTTTGTATATCTCCGTAATATAATAACGAATCACATCAAAGTATTCTAGTATATAAGTATTCATCTGCAGTGACGGAAATAAATAATTTGTCGGGAAATCGGGAATTTTGCGAGTTTTAGTCTGTATCAGCAAAAAGAAATTTTATCAGTCACATTAATGGTATTATACGAAACACTCGATGTTTAATATTACTTCGAGTATATTTTCAAAATAATATTTGAATTTTTTAGTTTTTTATTTATCTACTTTTGAATTGTATTTTTATCTTTTCTTATAAATAAATAAAACTCTTTCGCCTTCAAATTATTTTTTTATATTAAACAAATGGATTATTTATATTTTTATTACGTATAATATAAATAAGTATAATGTTTTACATGCTCGCTAGCAAGTTGATGGGTGTTGGCGAGGATTTGTTTTTGATTAGTGCATCCGTTCGTTGGGGGGGTGTAAGAAATGTTCCCCGAGGAGTAAGTCGACCTTCTCGTTGACACCATTAGCCGCATGAAATTAGGCGGGGAAGTTGGTGAGAGCAGCATCATTAAGGAGTTATACGCCTTTCCTCTTCCGCATTGCATTTGTCACAAACATATGGCGGTAAAACTTAGGAAGAATAATGCTGTAAAAGTGGAAATGGCACGGTTGGCGTCACGCGCCACGCTTCTGCAAACATGTATTACACGTACACCCCGCCGAATTTGCGGAAAGCGCAAAAAGCAACGCCGCTTAAACGGATGGGGAAATGGCGAAAATGAAAGTCGGGTGCCCTGGATGCGACTCCAATGAATTCACACAATAAAGTCATTACAACAAGCCCTACTGTGCTCTGGTCCACATCAATTTCTAATACAAATAAATTTAATTTTTTGACACCCATGAAACATATTTCATCCAAAAATTTCAATTCATCCGCGGCAGTGTAATTGAGCCGCTGGGTTGCGTTCGACGCGTGCTCTTCCAGGATGTTCGAACTTGCACGCAGGCACGTTCGCTATCGGACCGCTGAATTCGAATAGGAGGGTGGTGACAAAAAGCGCTCATCTCAATTCTAAGAGAAGCCATTCAGTTACAAGAGAATATGCGAGTCTGCGGAAAAGACATATCTTCCCGCGGCCAAGACTATCGGTCGACTGCGTTTTTTATCCTTGAACGCTCGCATTCTACACTTAAAACAATTAAAAATGTCTAATAAGGCTAGATAGAAAATGATTCGATTATGGTTCCAAGAATGTTGTACTGGTAATTAGGGAAGAAGGTCTAAAACCACTATGAATGTATGACTTTTTAGAGTTTTTATTGAAATTAATACTGTTGAAGCTGAATGAACTTATTTTGATTTAATTAAAAGTTTCATTTTACTTTTTTAGCAAGTGCATGTCATTTGCTGAAAAAATATTGTACATGTAAAATGTATTAAAAATAAGATTTTCGCCCCTTTTTGAAACAAAGCCTCAGGCTCCGAAGTCATGAGATTCAATCGAGAGGTCATGGACATGCCGTCTGCATTAGGCAGGTCATGTAGCGCGTGCCATATTTGATTTGGGACCGAGTGGCAGTAGAACCGTCGGAAGATCTCATCTACGATAGACTGGAAGCCGCACGTTTGAACCTAGATAATATCACTTTTACGATTTAAAAATGAATAAATATTTAAATCTCATTACATTTCTATCAAAATAAAATCGAAAAATATTATTTAAATTAGAATGTTTGTAGTATTTATAATTAATTTATAGTGCTAGGGTGTACAATTTTAATATAGCATTTGTATTCTTTGAATATTAGTACTATTCTCAAGAGTGGAGAATTTTAAAGGTTGAATGAGGTTCAACGTCGGCTATTTAATCCCAAAAGACCTTTATAGATCTTTATGTAATAATTTATCTACACCCTTTCGAATGAAATAGACAAACAAAACTAACAAATGGATATAAAATTAGCATAATTGTGGAAACCACTCCAATATAAGCACATTTATAAACACATTCATATGCTTAAAATCTATAATAAATTTATATAAATATTGAGTATATATTTGAGCTAAACATATTAATATTTACAATCACATGTATGGATATATTATTTTATTGAGTATGTCCATGCATACAACTGAATGTATGTCTGTCTGTCTACATATTTGATCAATATTTGAATCATTTAGAGTTGATGACCACGTGAGCCTCCATTTTCGTATAACAACATCAATGCGACTGATAAAATTCCATTCTGCTGAGACAGAGACTAAAACTCGCAAAATTCCCGATTTCCCGACAAATTATTTATTTCCGTCACTGCAGATGAATACTTATATAATATAATATTTCAATGTGATTCGTAATTATATTACGGAGGAATACAAGAATTCTGAAGCCCGTATCTCTTATATTTCATGTCGATATTCCTATTATTAGAGTCGAGGTGTAGTAAATACATCACCGGTAGGGAAAGGTTAATATTACAATTTGAAAAATATATATGTACTGTATACATGTATATATAAATTAAACATTTACTGCCCCTAGGCGTCGCCTAAGTTCACCAATTAGTAGTTATGCCACTGTTTCCAAGCGTTCAGATGTCCCAATTTAGTAGCCGAGGTAAATGCTGGTGTGGTGTATGATTTCTGTTAGATAAAAATTTCAATCCCGAATTTTTCGGGATTACGTTTACTAATCCTGGGATTCATGAACACTTAAAACTGTCCGAGATCCCGGAATCTTGGGATTGGATTCCCTAGTCAGCACTGTATAGTATTTTGAAGCAGAGACTATAACAACATCTTTATTAATAAAGACTATTTTTTTATTTATTTTAGATGACTAGAATGGTTGAAATCGTGTCAACCAGGACAAGCCCAATTTTTATCCCTTTACACTTTACCAGTTTGTAACTTTTTTAATTTTTTTTTTTATATATTCTGAAAATGTCGATAAATATATGATAAAAAATGTAAATTAAAAAAAATGTTTCTTTTTTATTGAACTTGAAACGTCCAAAACTTTATGCCTCTAGACTAGAATACCCCCATAAATGTCGGTATTAAACAATGTTCTATATGTCAATATTGAATTTAAATGCTATCTAAATGAGAAAATGGCAAATATGGACTGTCGTTTATTATAATATTTGGAAATCGCCATCGAAAAATGAACAGATTGACCCAATATGACTAAATAAACCTCATTTCAAAGTTTCGGCTAATGCTAATGCAATGTGTCGCTTTAGAGGCCAAGCGTTCAACGTTTTAGAGCAAAATTAATTTGAACTTATTATGTACCAATATATTACGTCGCGTAGTTAAAACTGAAATACGGCCCCTGAATGTAAATCAGGTTCGGATTAACGGGTACGCAAAATTAATTTACAATATTTCATTTCGTTATTAACCGGGGATGAAATTTTCATTCGTTTCCAATTTACATATTAAATCTTTATTCCTGCGAGATGTGTCTTCCACGGGGCCGAAACGGGTTTTTCGTCCCACCCCATCCATCAATATAATCCCGCTCACTTCGAATAAAGTCGATGAATACGAAGTTGTACTCGAAGCAAACAACAGCGATAGATGTTACTCTATCAGCGGGGTGCCTCTCGAAATGTAGCCTAACGTCTGTATATAACCACTTTGAATACCGGGGTTTATATCAGCCCCTAGGATGTGGGGCTCCCTGGTGGCATAGGTTTTATCCACCCGTCTGCTGCCTAAATGCTAAGAGTATGTTTCAATCCTGTTTTCGCATATTTCAATGGAAATTAAATTATGCCGTTTATAATAAAGCATATATTATCAAACCGACCTCATTTCATTTATAACTTTGAAATATTACTAAAACTTCAAATTAATTTGAATGCATTTGTGACACTATTTAAAATCCCTATACTGTCATGTAACGGCAACATCTATCAAATTTATTTTGAGTTGTTTAGTAGTAGACTCAAACCTCTTTTTGTGCGACTATTTTTTATGCGATTTCGAAGTTATGCGGTTTTTTTTAAAGCGATTTTTTTTTAATTTCATAAAGAGTACACCACAAGATATTTTGGATAAAATAGGAAATAAATCATCAAAACTAACCGAAATTTGGAAATAATTATAATTTTTATCGCTGAATTACGACCGATTTTATTTATTCTGATTTAGATTTTTGAAAAAAAAATATTTTTTTGCATTTTTTCAAGGTTTAGATTTTAAAAATACATTCTCCAAATGAATTTTCAAAATTCCAACTATTTACGGAGTTATAGCTATTTTAGTGACTGCGGTAACTTGACCGGTCGTACCATAATGAAATTTTTTAACGCGTTTTTCTCGAAACTCATTTTTTCAACACGGTTGACATCATATCTCAAAATTTAATGAATTAATTTACTTCAAACAGGGTACGAATCTTTTCTATACAACCCTCTATTATTTCTACCAGATTTATGTCAAAATTTAATTTTTAACTATATAAAAAAACTGTGACAAAATAAGGTCAAAAAAATGTTTTGACTGAATTTTTTTTTATACAGTCGCTATTGTATGATTTATTTTTTTGAGTTTAATTAGTTAATTAGGGACTATAGTGACATTTTTACTAATTATGAAATATATTGATACTAAGTATACAATTTCTTCTAAAGAAGAGAGCGATTTTGAGTCACATCGAAAACCGCAACGAATTTTTTTTTTTTAATTTACCAATGATGCAAGACGTCCTTTAAATGTTACCAAAAATGTTATTTTTTTAATTTCCCTATTTTTTTCCTGTTTTTTTATGAACTTTTTTTTATGCGTTTTTGAATATATTCTATATTGCTGTTTTAAAGTTATGCGGTTTTTAAAACCCATGGATCGCATCTTCTCTTTTTCTTTCGATTTTCCGCGAAACGCATCTACCGCACAAAAAAGGTTTAAAGTGTATATGGCAAATTACCATGGAAGGTTATAGCGTTGAACAATGTGTAAAAATTATTAAAATATATTTTCAAAATTCCCCCGAGAAACATTTCTCCAAAATAATCACCATTAACGACGAGGTCCATTTGTTGGATGAATAGATATGTGAACAAGCAAAATTGTCGAATTTGGGACAATACTAACCTATACGAGATACACTAGTACCAAATGCATCCTGAAAAAGTCACTAGTTTAGTGCGGATTTTGGTCTGGCGGAAACATAGGTCCATATTTCTTCCAAAACAAAACTAGCATTGCCATAACTTTCAAAATCGATGTTTAAGCAACTTCTTGTGATCATAACTAAATGATATGGGTATCAACGACATGTGATTTCAACAAGACGGCGATACGTGTCACACAGCTCATGCCACGATGGACACTCTACACGAGCAATTTAAGGGCTTGTGAACTGCCTACCGAGATCATGCTATTTAACGCCTTTAAACGTCTTTCTTTGGGGCTATCTTACTATATATTTTTTTATCGGGTATTTTTTTACATTTTCAGAATAAGCAAAATAATTCTCATATACTATAAAAAATAAAGCAAGGCAATCATTTTTTTTTTGAAAGTATATCGATAAGTCCTTGCCAATTTTGATAGACGTCTGTTTGAGCTAAGTTTGTACCCAAACACGGTATCTCCATTTTTTATTTTTTTAAGAACTATTTGTTCAGTAATATTAACGAGTAAAAAATATTATTTTCGTTGAGGATAAAATGTCAAAGCCTAAAAATTGGCCAATATCAAATTCGACTGAAAAATCAAGGAACTAAAATGGGGAGAGCTTCTACGCCCTCAATATTCACCTGGCCTGACTCCGATGGATTATCATCTTTTTCGATTTTTTTTTTTTTTTTTTGATGACAACGGGTTAAAAAACATCAACGAATGTCAGCATTTGAAAGATATATTATGTGTACGCTAATTGTAATTTATCCACATTTCAAATCTAGTACGTATTAAAATGGTCAAAATTTAAAACAAAAATCGCAATGGCTAAAATGTAGTCTTTCATATTGGGTCTTTGAGCATCGCGAGCGGAAACAAAGTAAACAAGTCGTCGCATTGAGTTGAAAAAAATCTTGCAGCTGATATGTAGTCGCAAAATACTGCAAATATTCACAAGTTATAAAAATGAGAGAAGGGAAGTTTAATATTCAGCGATGGGAGTTATGATGCAAATATACCGAGATGCTCCTGCTCCGGTGGTGGTATTCTGGCAGAAAATGCACGGATGGCAAAAGACAATCCTCATAATGCACCAGCAATGCAACGAACAAAACACATGAGTTGCAATCGCAATAATGCACTTTTCTTTGACAACAAAAGCAAAGGAGTTGTGCAAGCCCTGGTGGCGCAGCGCGTTGAGTCTCCTCCTAGGGGAAGTCAAGTATCCATTTTTTAGAACCATTGAAAATTCCCTATTCCTCTTCGTCCGAGCTCTAAGCTAGTAAACTAAGCGCTTTTGCTCTAACGGTATTATCCAATATAAGCATTGAAGTATCCAAACTACACAAGTAGTGCATTTGGCTCGATCTTCTAAGAAACAATATTAAATTTTTATCCAAATACCAAAATATATATATTAAAAAATCCTTTGAATTATCTATTTAGCCTTATCCATGCGGCTGCAAAAGATTTATCTGAGGATCAAAAGCATTCCTGAGTTTTATTTATGCCATAAAAATATACTGAGTGATGTTCGCGAATCAATGCAGAATCTCTTTGAGAAATAAAGTTTTAATGGCAGTCCTCTTAAGAAGGAAATCCGAATTGAAAGCAATCTTATCGATAAGTTATGGTCAATATTTGGCTCAGGTGCTGTATATTTTTTTCTCGTTTCTGCGGTAGAATTAGGTCACATATTTTCGTAGCATTTCAAACATTTTCATTTTGAAAATTTGTGGAATAAATTCAAAAGTTTCATTAATAGTATATTGATGCATCGAGCTACTTTCTGGATTCTTAATATAAAAGTTCGGAATCAAATCATTTACTTGTGTAATGGCTAAATTACACAAACACTATATATATATATATATATATATATATATCTTAAATGGCTGCAAATCTTAAAAACACGTACATTTATTCAGTAAAAATTTCATTGAAAATTGATTAAATATAATGTTGATAATAGCCTTTGAGATCTCGTAGCCGTGAACTTTATTTTGATGTATTAATAAAAATCTGGAGCTAACAATCATATTTTTTCACCCTTTCGTGTGACAGTGAACGGACTCCGGGAGGCCGTTCGTCTGGAAGCATGAGTGCGTAACAGTGCATTTATGTTTCTGTGGGAACGCTGGGATTAACATAATTAACACATTATTCGCTTGAATATTGGGAACCATGCATGGCATAATATTTATTATGATCTTCTTTTATATAAAAATTATATTTAAACAATTCTGTCTCAGCTGAAAGACGATAGAAAAAAACCGCACAGAGATCGCCAATATTTCATAATGATAAGATTAACCGAATGATAAAATTGTTAGTATTTATACAAATCTTTTTAATCCGTATGATAATAAATTCTATTTTAAAAAATATAACAAAATTCTCACTGCAGCTTCCAATAACATCAGAAAGGGGCTCAAAATGCGACAGACAGTAAATAAAATGAAGTGAATGTATTCCAAATAGGCTTTATTCGTCCCTTGTAGGTGTTTGGACCTTGCAGTAGTTTTAATAAGAGTTCTGAGGAAGCTGCAACCGTTCGGCTGCCGGAAATAAAACGAATTTCATTTCGCATCGGCTTCAGGGTTGAAAAAATCCACCCACTCCGCCCAGATGAAATGAACGGAGGGCGGAAGAGGGAAAGCACGAAATGAAAAAATACAGAAAAAAGCATTGTATCAGCGTGAATACACGCGTTCGCCAAAATAAAAGAGAAAAGGAGAAAGCGAACAGTTATAGGATTCCATTCTGTCAATAATGCTTATGCACATTTCGAATTGGATTCCTTTTTCCCTTACAATCGGAATGGGATTCGGAGCTTTTTATGATTCCTGTAATTAAAACTGGCTCCCACAATGAGCTTGTGCGGGTTGAAAATATAAAAGATTACACTAACATGCTGAAAACCATCATATTTCATTATGTTCCATCATAAAAATGACCCTGCGTAAGAGTTTAATTAGCACATATTTTATTCATAGCCTGCGAGACTGGATAATATCATCGCTGATTATGTAATTCAATGATCCTACACAGCCCATTTTTTCTAACAAGATTTTTATTTATTTAAGGATCAAGATGGGAAAATGTAAAAGGTTTTTTTCCCATACAAAATCTATGCGTACTGTGAAGCCTCCTTATTAGATTTAATCAAGATCTCGCTGGCGTTTGATCGAGTAATTCTATTTTTTAAATGAAATTTTAAATAAATTATTAACCATTCATTTTGGATTTTTTTCGCAAAATTGTAAATATTATAATTCCTATACTTGTGCATAAATGAAAATAAAATTTTGCTTAAAGTCCAAACTTTTTTATAAATTTAGGTCAGCGATCAAAGATCGCATTTATTAATATTAATTTCTTTGAACAAATTTATTTTTACACTCATATGGTTTTAATACGCCCAAAAAAAAAATCACCTCAAGCTATTCATAAATATTTTCTCAATATGAAACAAAATATTGGAAATTATTTTTCAAGAACTAAAAAAAAATTAATAATAATCGGAATAGCAAAATCAACAACTGACACTCACATATTTGTAGTGCTTTGTATGGTTGAGTGGTGCGATAAAACTCATATGCTGTTTGCATAAAAAAAGGGTCCTGTTTACGCTCACCCAGATGTCACCCACGTGTTCGAATCAGCTAGGTTATAAAAGCAACCTCGACAGTTTGCTCATCAAACGCTTCTGTAGTTACTCAGCTAACATGAATTGGGTGCGCGGCTTACCACCCGAAAAATTTAATTTGGAGGTACTGATAACAGGAGGAGAAGAAGGAAGGCTAATCCGGGGACTCCCGCATAGTAACAATGTGCAGGGTCTCCGTCTTCTAAATTAGTGGGTTAATTGTAAATAAACGTAAACATAAATGCATAAACTCACCAGCATGATGAAGACTACTAAACCGAGACATTTCCGTCGAAATCTGGACGCTTGGAAACAGTGGCATAACTATTAATTGGCGAGCTTAGACGACGCCTAGGGGCAGTAAGTGTCTAATATATGTATACATATATATACAGTATATATATGTTTTACAAATTTTTATATTAACCTTACCCTACCGGTGATGTATTTACTACACCTCGACTCTAATAATGGGAATATCGATATGAAATATTATAGATACGGGCTTCAAAATTTTTGTGTTCCTCCGTAATATAATTACGAATCATATCAAAGTATTATAATATATAAGTATTCATCTACAGCGACGGAAATAAATAATTTGTCGGGAAATCGGGAATAAACATCTGATGACGATACGTCCAACGAGTGTGGACTATTGAGAATCCCGGGACTGATCCCGGGATGGTATAATACGATCCCGAAATCCCGGGATTGAAATTTTGATTCGGGATTGGATTCCCTACCCATACCTGATACGGACCTTTCAAATGGATACAGACAAACTCCATTATAATTTTTATGCTTTACAACGTAACCTTACCATCAAGATACGAATGTATAATGAGACGCAAGACACCTGTCTCTTTTTCTGATTTACTAAACTCTTCCTTAACATTATATTCAAATTCGAAAAATATATTAACTCTAAATTTAAATTCGAAATATTTCAAGGGTATGTAAGTGATGCTCCACTTGAGCAAAATGTTAACCCACGGCCAGACAGAAATCAATATATTACATGGAATGACCCATATGTTTCAACAGGTATTAATATATTCTCTATCTGAAGCAATCTGTTCATTGTGCATAACTTCAATGACAATCATGTACGAAATTCTACAATTATTGTTGTGTTATTATTTGGCTTAAAAGATTAATTATATAATATTCTTCTAAGACATATGGCTTAAGTACATTAAGAATATGTTTATTAATTGTTATGGCAGTATTAAGTAACCGAGCATAATTAATTTGCATACATTATCATGTGGTATTGTTAAAATTAAATGTCATATATAGAAAGCTTAACTGGCATTGATGTACAGGTTGATATCGATTGACATATGACACGTTGGAATATCTCATCTTTCAGGAACACATGGCTTGATGACTTAAGCCAAAAGATATCTAATACACAACATAGTCAAAATAAGTCTTTGCCGATTGTTTTACAATGAAATAATTAATAGTTTCATTTTTATTTATAAAATCTTACAAAACACAATTTCTTTCATTACTATCGTTTTGCAGAATCACTAAATTGTTCCTGATTAATTCTCGACTTTTGACTCTCAATTTTTGTTCACTCTTTCTAATTGCTAACCATACATATCTGCAGTTATCGTTCATCAGTTTTCATAAATTCATAATGAACAATTCCTTGAATGTCCCACCAAACGCACAAAATAATCTTGCGGGTCCTCAATCCAGGCTTCAGGGTCGGAAATGGTTTTTGTCTCTTTGAAAGCCATTTCTGGACATAAACTGAGCTCAAATAAACGTTTATCAAAATCGGCAAGGACTTATCAATACCTCTAATATGTACTCTAATTTCATCGACTTGTGTCTACAAAGTTTAATAATTTATCGGCGGCTCTCGCTTTCGGTTATTTTGAAACCAATATCATTCGCCAGTATAGAAAGTTAAATATTGATGATAAAAGTTATTAATTACTTCCAGATCATAAATTACAATTTACGACCGAAATTCATTAAGTTTTCATGACAAAGTGGCATTTAAAAAAACCAAAACTAAAATTTTTGCCCAATTAGTTCTCACCACTTTGGCCGGATTGATAACATAAAGCAGTCCCTCCTTTCTTTCAGAGCGCCTGAAATATTTAGCTCGGTGGCTATTGTGATGAATACTAATTACGTCTCATCGTTGGAAGCTAAGTAAAATCGGGGCAATTATAATTTAGGTGACAGATAAGCTTCAAAGTCTTTGCAAATAAAGAAAATTGGGTCCGTGAAACAATAAATATGGCCTTGTGATAAAGCAAGCGAATTAATTTGGCAAGCGCCCGCCTGACAGCTCTATGAATCAAGTTCTAGTTACTGTTTACTTCTTGGACGCAAACGCTTAATCTATTACTTCGACTCCACTGACTTGGAATATAGTTTTGAATAAGACTTCATTATTAGTATACAACCTATTCGAATCGATACACCCTACCGTCCATTCATGGGTAATCAAGTTTACTAAGACTTATTAAGTCCAACTGTGACTAAGCAAACGCACCCTGAACAAAAACAATGCCCGCACTTACTTATCATCTAATTATAAACTTACAATTAAAACGATATATATGTTATTTTTTATATGATGGAATCATTACATTTAACAAATATGAGGGTAGCGTCTGGGGTGCGTACATATCATAGAAGGCCCTGAGTAAGCATTTATCACCGAAAATGCCTCAAAAAGTCCTAAAAGAGGTGGCCACAAGGTCTGTGTGCCCTACCGGTCCGCTTTTCGGACCGCTGACACAGCAAAAAAGCCCTTCGCAATCGGACGCCATGCATGAACACGACTATGGAACATAATCTGCGTCCATAGATAAAGAAATAGTCAAACAGGGGTGTTGACTATTATGTGAGTTAATGTTTCAGAAAAATCAGTTTTTCGGATCATTTGCAATTATGACGAAAAAAATGTTAACAAAATCCATTGCTCTCAGTTTTTTGTTAGATGCATATTTTCTGCATCTTAACACATTCTGAGCCGCTGTGTTTCGCACAATGTTGTCTGGAGTCAGCGCCAGTTTCGAAGCACTTGCAAAATAAAACTTCCTTTGTAAAAATCGGTATAGTTCCTAAACTAAAGGTTTTTTATTATTATAAAATGTATAAACATTATATAAATAATTTCAAGAGAATCAAGAAAACAAGAAGAAAATATCTTTATACATCCTACAGCGTATGAAAAAATAATCATTAATAACTGAATGCACTCTTTTTTTATACGATAGATACGTTCCACGGGGAGTCGCATATAAATAATCCGCATAAAAAAAAGATTTGAACTACATATAAAACAGAGGGATAGATTCCGTTATTTTTAAAAACCGCATAACTTCAAATCAATTGCATTAAAAAAACTGCGAAAATTAACCAATAATTTATTACGGATATGGAGACATACAATTTTAAGCTTGCGCTGGAATTGGAAAGTTCGTTCATAATCATGTTCAATAAATAGATTTTCTAATTTATTGCAAAGTTGACTAGCTTCTTATAAAATCTTTACAGTGAAGGGGGGCAGGAAATTTTTCCACTTCAATATAATATAACTAATAATATTTTTCAAAAATATTCTCAAGCAATTCATTGACATCATTTTGAGAAAAAGTAAAGTAGAAAAAGTGTTCTTAATATAATACATTTTAAAAATGGAAATTATGTCCTGATCTAGTGGCTGAATTAAACATGTCGTGTTGGGTGGAAGAAACACTATTTTTACATTTGGATGACTTGAACGATTGTAACTTCCACTGGTGTTAGTTTTAGATTTTTTTAATGCGCATTCGCATAAAAAAAGCTTTGTGCTCTATACAAAAATGATGGATAGGTTCCATTATTTTTGAAAACTGCATAACTTCAAAATCGCATAAAAAAGATCCGCATAAAAATAGACCCAAGTGTATTTAAGAATTATTAACGCTTTCGCGCGCGGTATCGTCATTTTAATTGGTTTCGTGAATCCGATTGCCGACAATATTCATGAATACCGATTAGTGCTTATAAGCAATCGCCAAAACAAACAATGAGTCAGTTATTCTGTTTCGTGTTTGCCTCTTGATTTCACTAATCGTTGTTATTGATAACATTCCAGCGATAAGACCGAAGTTTTATCGCCGTCGAACCATTCATCATTAAATTAATTGATCTACACGTTTTTTTTAATATGTTCTTTACACTTTTCAGTGATTTTCAACCATTGTATTTTCTTTAATAATAAAACTATTTAAACCATCGCTAATACACACAATGAAAGGTCGATCGTTTTGTCTCGTGTTATTGTATTAGAGTAACGGGAGTCGAAAGCACACAAGCAGAGCAGGATTTTTTTGGGCAGGTTTGGCATCTCCATGAAGTCTCAGTGCGTTTATTATTTTTTGAACACCACCTGCCGCGCAAATAACATTTTTTTTTTTTATAATTTTTTGGAATAGGATTTTTTTCCAAAAAAATGACTAGAGTATTGCCTATTGTTGGAGTAGGTGTGACAGTTACCAATTCTCTACCATCTGTTATATGGGCAATACCTAATAAGGATTCTATTAAATTGTCTCTAAATTGTAGAAAACTTATCACCTTTTTCCATTTTAATGCGGTATAAAATCCACGCATTAAATACTGACATGTCTAACAAATGGAATATAATTTTTTTATACCACCGAATTGTTTTTCGGGGACAAGAATAGTGTGCTATGAGTTGGCCTGACCTGTCAACACCACCCATAAATTTATTGTATTCCACAACTTCAATGGGCTTTATTTTTATGATTCCATATCTGTTAGTTTTTTCGATGAGCTGAGGGTGATATTTGGTTGTAATGCTTAATACGTCTCTAGTATCGTGCCATTTTGAAATATATATATTATTTTTTCTTAATCATATGTGTTCTCCCTTTTTAACCTTCTTCTTTGTTATTTCTGCTGGATTTCCTCTTCTATTTGCACGCAATGTCCCTGTTGTATGCGTCCTTTTTTCTAATAGTTTAGTAGATAATGAAATGTTATTAAAAAAAAAATGTCCATAAAAACATGATGACCTTTGTGGAGAAATGGATTCATCAATTTAAGTACGATCATCAATCAAAGGCATCAATTTTGGTTCCTCTAGGTTCGTTATCAAATAACCTTCCTCTATAGATTTCTAGATTATGGATGTATCCATTTGGGGAACACAATTTAAAAAATTTGATGCCATATTTAGCTTTCTTCCCTTTCGTGTATTGCCGTAACCACAGTCGCCCTCGACGAAGAAGAGATTCATCTAAAGAAATTTCTTCCGATGGAGAATATATATTTTGAAAATTCGAAACAACGATGTCAACAGTGAGCTTATTTTTGACATCCTGTCATTGTTATTTATCGTGCAATTTAAACATCTCAATATTTTTTCGAATCTTCTACTCGACATAATATAAGAAAATATTGGATGATAATACAATGAAGCTCGTGAAAACATTTTTCTTAGTGTTGGAAAGCCTATATGCCCACCGAGCAGACACAGTCCAAAAAATTTTTCCAATTCCATATAATTTATTTCATTGAATTTGGTCACCATGCAGTATCTTGTTTTTGGTAAATTGTAAAAGTAAACTTTTTACCATAAGCATTCGTACATTTTATCAACAATTTATTAACTTCCCCAGTCCAAATACTTGTAAAAAATTCTATAGGTGTATCTCCAATATCTTTTTTTATTCCTGAAGATGTAAAATCAAAACCAAAATCTGGTATGAGAATATTTGACCGGACCGGGCATGGTGTTGATCGGACCTTATGATCCGCGAAAAAAAATTGTATTTACGTAAAAATATTTTGGGAATAAACATTATTTTATGTGATTTTGCCGAAATTGGTAATCCGAAACGTAAGTACATAATACTTTTACGTGGGCGATGTTCATAAAATGTATCTGCTCCAAGTCGGTGCATCACAAAAATCGAATTATTAACCAAAATGAATTTATCTTACTCGGAAAAGTTTGGGAGTGTTTGATCCATGTTTTGTAAATGGTTTGTTATTGTGTCCCTGAAGGCGGCAGGCATAGGACTAATCCGGCGCGAGAGGTTTAGGTTGAGCGAGGTTTATTTGCACTCATGTGCTGCAGCGACGAACGGAGTGACGATATGCGCGCAGGAAAGCGTTAATGCACAAGCAATTATAGGAACAGATACGAGTAAATCCAGAAGTACCCGACCTGACGTATATATGGTGGTTGTTAAAGATACTATAATTAAAAGTACATACCTTATAAAGTTTAAGCTTGAAGTTTGAAGACGCTAAGTTGTATAGTATTGGTTTCGTAGCCATCAATAGTGAACGATCTGCAATCATAGAAACAATCGATTGAGATTGAATACTTTTGTTTGAAAGGTCTCAGTCCAACTGTGCTCCTTTGTTTACAACAGTAAAATTTTGGGTGGCAGAGTTTAAACGAAGCCGTACGAGATGCCAAGACGAACATCGCATTGATCGACCAAATGAAATGACATTCCAAAGATAGGCATTTCAAAAAGTGCTGTACATCGCATATTTACTAAAAATTTGGACATGAGAAAGCTGTGCGCAAGATGGATGCCGCGTTTGCTCACGCGATCAATATTTAAAAAAAATCAGTAACGTTATTCACCGATGAGTAATTTGTACAAAAATAATTTATTTCATACCTTGTATGGATACTTATTGAAGAATATAGTTCTCAATTTTTCCCTAAGGGCCCGAAGCAATCGCCATAAATTTAATTTATTCATTCCGAATAGCTAAATCTATTGCCTAGTTAACCCTGAAACGCCTACTTTAACTTAACGACGTCTATAATGTCGTGAATGCCTAACGTAAGATTTTACAGTCAATTTGCTCAGATTTATATATCCGAACCGATACGGTTTTTTTCCCAAGACTGGTATATAATGGTATTTAAAAAACTTTCTGACCTAGCTCACATGTGCTCGCATTGATGCCAACTTTTCTCCATATCCAAAGGCGCAAAGTGAAATTTGCCCAATTGAGCGCATTTAAACTAATATACTCGGAAAGCACGCAGCCCCCTCAATTGGTACCCCCAAACCCCATCGAAAGCTCCCAACTCCTCTCCGCGAGCTTTAATGCTCTCCATTCGGTGCCGGGAATCAATAGTGATTTAAATACAGCTTACGCACAAAATCCACCTCCGTACACTCGATCTGTCTTTACAGCTGCCTTGCTTTCCTTCCCCATTCTTTTTTGCAATATCGAAGCTGCTGGATGCTACCAGAAAGTGTATAAATTATTTTCCTTATTTTTTTTTGCGGATCCGGAAGCTATTAGGTCAGTTCATAAATTTTCCCAACGAAATAAATCAAAGGGTTCGGCAAGAGTAATCAAAGCAACAGATTCATCCCGCTCGAAACTTTTAATTTTCATTTAAACATGAATATATTTTCAATATTCCATCACTGGAAATTTCAAATACGATAAGCATCATAAAGTTGAAAACTAATTAGCATTATTGATATTATAGCTTACAGCGTGTTAAAGTACCGACGGTCTTATAAAAGACTTTAAAATCGTTTTCACAAAAAATACTTGATGGATTTATTAACCCTTTCCACTCGTACGTCGACATTATGTCGCCAAAATTTTAAACTCGTGTATATACCATGTATTATACTATTTTACAATGGAAGCAAAGATCTCCACTCCTTTATAACTACTGATTAAAAAACATTTTTAATCAATCTTAAATTTCGACTATGAAACCCAAAAAAATGCGAATGGAAAGGATTTTAATAAAGCAACAATAATTACCGTTATAAAACATATTTCGCAGTGTAAAAAAATAACCAGTTGAATGGTAATAACGCATATTTGCGTTCGGACTCGATTAGTAAATCGGAGACTGAGACGGAGAGAGTGTCTTGCGTCTAATCATACACTCGTACATATATCATCGTGCTGTAAAGGTACCCTTACACGTCTTAACATTCTTAAATATTACAAAAACTATTTTTTTGTAACAAAAGACTTAACTTAAATAAATACAGTCAATCCTTCTATAGTGTCGAGATAGGGACCACACAATAAAAACAAAACGCAATATAATATTAAGCACCCAAAGAAAAATTTGTGCGTGTTTAAATGCAATTAATTAACACGCGCGAGTTGGCATTGACCTCACATATTTTACGCGTTTCCTACGTAAAAAAAAGTCGCAATCTAAGTGGACGCTATATGAGGGTTGACTGCATGTATTATACATTCGGTTCTTCTAAGCACGTTTCAATTTTTTTAATGATATGCAAACCACAGTTTTATTTTCCCTAATTTTCCATCAGCTGCATTCCAAATTTGGCTTTAATACAAGGGCTTATTAAAGAGTTATGATATTTTTGAAAATTCAAGCTTTCTATCCAAAGTCTCAAAATTGTCAGCGGTATTTATTAGATTAACAAAAATGTAGTAGAACAGCAAAAATTATTAGCCAATTAAATCAATGTGAAATTAGAAAATCTATTTTATGTTTGTCGAATCGACTAACATTATCTTTCTAAAGTTATATCACTCAATAAAAGTTTACGTAATAGTGCAAAACTGAAAATTAATAATAACATGTCTACAAGGACTCATTATTTCTCAACTTCTTGAGACTATTGGCGCTCTGAGTGCTGAGGGATCCTAGCTAAATAATGAATTTTGAATGAAATATAGATAGATTATATGGAGAAAAGACCGACCGCAGAGAGGGGGCTTCTACGACCAGATAGAGATCATAGAATGCCCCGAGACTATATTTCTCCTCATAACTTCTATTAGAATGCCCTAAACTTAAAGAGATTGGTCACATGAACTGCGTGTCCAAGCGGTCCATACATCAGACCGCTGACACAACGAAAGAGCGCCTTGTAATCGAACGCCATGCCCGGACATGTTCCCAGAACATAATCTGCGACTATGAACAAATAGGTAGTCGCATAAGTACTTATACCAAACCTGGAAAGGAACCAAACCTTGATTTTTTAAAGAATAAGCAATTAATCTTAGAAAGCGGTGGACAACTTCTCGGCACCACCATCTTAATGAAATTTTAATTGAAAATGTCTTTCTGGAATATACGAAGTTCAGTTTCTCCTTCGCAAGAACTAGGGTGATACACTAACAATGGTGTACCGCCTCAAGTTATTCTTAGTAAACTTTGAGTAAAATTTGAGCATATACCTTCATAATGGACGGTTAAGCACATGTCCACTGTACCAATACTATTTTTGAAGTGAACAGGCGTGGAAGATATAGGTATGTATTGTCAAATTGAGAGCGTGTCTATATGTAACATAAAGCACCCGCTACACCAGTAGTAAGAATATTTTATTATATATTATACACACACAGCATAATAATTTCAAGACCGGTAAAACAATTCTATAGTCGATAAACGGGTATTGATTGAGGGATGGCTCAATTGTCTGACAACCACAATATTTTAAAATAAATACTCGATTCTCCACAATGACAGCAATCTCTATTTGGTGATTGTTTTAATTAGCGTTAAAGCGTTTTCGTCCACAGCTTAAAAGCTCACATCGAGCTTTTATGTACAAGTTTAGGGAAGCGATAAGGAATTTCGATATGAGCCCTCGCCTCTAATATGCTAACCTCAACCTATATCGTAATTACAATTATCCCACATGCCATTAAAACAATCGGAGTATAATATAATCAGGTTGAATGAGTGCGCCCCAGGATGTGTCAACATGTCCTGCTCGTCACAGGAGCCGTTCTCTCGTGCGTACAATACCACACGCCGGAGTATTACGACTTTAATTAGACGAGCATTCGCCCGACATCAAAAGTCGCATTATTAATTTTGCAACATCCGCGGGGGGCTGGAGGATCACTTAAGCTACAGTTTTGTCACATTAATTGCTTACCACCAAATTAAGTAAAAGTAAATTAATGAACAAAGCCGAAAGCTCGGGGACGGGTTTATATGAGACCGCAGAAAGGCAGCGCAGGGATTCGCAAGAAGTAATTAACATGGGGACTCACCGAAAGGCGGTTAATATGCTGAGTTATTGTAATTATCGTGATACCTATGGCCAATTATGGAATCGGATCGAACTCCGGGTATTATTCAAATCGGGATTATTCTTCGGGATTGAATACATTTTAATTTGAAATATTCGATAGCGGCGTGAAATGTGAATATGATTTCAGCCCAATGAATATAATGCGTTTACATTTATTATAATTTTAAATCAGTTATAAATTTAGCTCCAGAGTAGAAGAAGATCGTATCGATTGAATTTATATTTTACTAGCGAGTACCTAGCATGCATTGCAATACCACACGCGCTTAGTTATTATTTGAAAAGAAACGCAGTAGTACAATTACGTGATTTATTGCCTCAGGCCACGTGTAGTGCAGGCTATAAGACTCAGATCCAATAGCATTGCGCGCGCATCCTTCCTCTGTCCGTTCCTATGATCCACGCTTCACTTCGCCAGACTAACATGCGCCAACATGGTGCATCCGCTAAACGTCTCGCAAAACAAATCAATTTATACGACAGAGGTGCCTACAAAAGAAATCCTACTTAAAAAAATAATCGCCGCCTTTGCAAAAGTGAAAGATAAAATGCTACTTCAGACAACTACAGATGAAATAAGGAAAAGGTGTTGTGCGAGCATACAAATCAGAGGTGGTCAATTTTAACGGGTTTTGTAAATAAATTTAATAAGAACATCTTAAGCATAAAAAGTATTTTCTTAACCCTAACCCTGCCAAACTGATACCTCTTCAAGTTTACTGACTTTTTGAATGATTTATATGACATATAGCATATCTTTGGAAAGAGTATAAACTATAAAAAAAATTAAAACTAAATTTAGTTCAAAATAGTTGTCAGTTTTTTTGTTTAGAGAATTAAGAAGTTGATACTTCTTATTCGCTTTCACATTTTATGTGACATTATAAGCTTAGAAGTAATTTTCTTTAAACCATTTGCACAAAAAAATTTAGATCAAAATACATTGAAAGTACAAAAACAGTTATTTCGTGCTATTACAATCACAGATTAAACAGTTATGATTATTTATAGGTGAAATTTTGGGTGTTTTTTCAAAATTTTAAAACAAAAAAAATCAATTTCGACAACCCTGACACATTTACATCAGCTTCTTTTACCTTAGCAAAGCGGATCGGACACCACGACAGACATCCATGAGATATTTATTTTTATATATACAGAAGAAGATAGATTAATAAACTCCCGTCACTGTTTGTGGACGCCATTATAAGTTGAAATAAGTACGTATAATTGGAGAAACAAAAAGCGCGTGCTCTCGCTAATGACTGAATTTGAAGTGAGGAGCAGGGCAGGGCTCAATCTCTCTACGTTCTCGCAGGAAAGAGTTAAGAAAGGGAGAAAGGGGAGGAGGTTTGACTGTAGTGAAGTAGTGAGGCTTTCTGCATGCTGTTCCACTTCAAAATAGACTAATAAACATACTAAAATCAATAAGCCAGATGAATAGTTAAGGGGCCATACAACGTTTTTTCCTGAAACCGACTTATGGTAGCGACCTCTAAAATCTTTTCTTTTTTTTTTAAATAATAAACACGTATTCATTTTTTTAGGGCAGAAAATCATATGATGAGGTGACCGCCCAATTTTTTAAAGTTGAAAAATAAGGACCACCGTTTTTTACGTATTATTTAATCAATGCCTGTTCATACAATTCAAATCAAAGTCACTTTTTGCATTTTATCACGCTGATGCTCGCACCACATATTGAAGAGCACTGTTATCGACGCAGTAAGCTTTTTTGTAGGCACCTTATTAGGCTGGTTTAGTAATTATATTAAAGAAGTAGAGTTTCTTGAATTTCTTACGAAATCGCCCGGCTTTTTGGCGAAGCTTAGCGCGGAACACCCGGACTGTAAAGTGTTAATGTGTATTAAATTTTGATCTTCGTTTTCGTCGATAGTGATTTCTTCCTTAATGTGAATACATTCATTATTGATTTGTTTATTTGTAAGCTTTTATCGCCTCCTGACATAGTTGACCGAAGACTGAAAAATTAGTCAGTACATAAGACATCGACGGTTGCTATCCTGAACTAACAAATTAACATACTGAGAGCACGCTGCGCGCGTTCATTTTTAAATAAAAAGTTATCTGAATCTATAGGGATGGATTTATAACAGTTAGGAGAAGCCAGCAAATTCAATATTAATATTATTTGATTCAAAATTAATTTCATTTAGATTTCATAAATTTAGCTCCAGTTTCAAGAATGTTTGTAATTAAAAAAAAAACGACAGAATTTTACAAATATTTGCATTTTATTGTTAATCGAGACAATTAAATATAATTATAAGATATTTTTAATAGAATCATTGTGAATTAAAAATCCGCCCTGCGAGTTCCGCGATCTCGTCTATGTATCCAGAGATGGTGGCGCTCTCCGAGCGATCAACCGTAGCTTTTCTTCAAGACAGCGCATGTCTCCTCGAAGGAATCCTGAACGGACTCCGACTGACATGTTATTAGGGTAAACGCATCTCCATCCAGAGCCAGCATCAGGCGAGCCAATGGATCCGGGTCTTGATTGATTTTCACCGCAGCCAGGAACTTCAGCTTGAACGCGCTGAAGGCGACTCTCGAGCCTCTTACTATGTTTTGTCCGTTGAAGGTTCCATAAGGCACTTTTTTGGCGAGTTCCGCGGACCTTTGCTCGCTAACCGTCTTCCATATTTCCGCTTCTGCTGTTTTGCGAATCAGCTCCTCTTCGCCTCTGCTGTACTTCGACGGTTCGTTTTTGTCCATTATCGGTCGTCTATTCGGCGTCAGCTATAAAACGTGACGTCGTCTGATCAGGAAACGCAGATCTTCTTATAACTCCCGCAGTCTGCTATGAAAAGTCTGCCCGGATAGTTTAATGTTCTGTTTTCAGAGTTCGAAGATCACCTCTCCGAAGTTATGTCAGACACGTCCACACCGCGACTTCGATGAAACGATTAAATGTTTTGCATTCGCAGATAAAGACAACTCTAATCGCATATTCCCTCTCTTTCCACCTCGCAATGCAAATCACTTATGTATTTGTTTTTACATCAGCTTAACACATTAGCGTCCGATGATTCAAATATAAGTAATCCACGTTTTTACTGGGATACATCTTAACTCACTACAATCCGCACGATAACGTTTATGCGAAAACGCATTATTTGTAAATGTTTATGCACAAAAAAGAATAAATAAATAGAATCGCCAACTCTACCGCATTGCCATGAAGGACGCTTTCCAATATATTTACTGACAGGACTTTTCAGAGAAATGTGTTAATAAACCTATTCCTCCCCTCTTCTCTCAGGTTCCTCCGATCTCACTCTTGGTCTCGGTTCGATGCAAATATTCTCATACAAGAAACGGAATTGGAACGATCCATACTCTGAGTGTGAATACTCTGATTGTTTCTTGTGTAAGAATATTTGATCGGACCAGGATCGGAGCGAGATCGAACCGTCAACGTCGGCAATATAGTGTTATTCGAGCCTTAATTTAAGAATTTACCACACGGTACCTAGAGTTGTATCCAGGGAATCCAAAATCCCAGACAGTTTTAGGTACTCATGAATCCCGGGATTAGTAAACGTAATCCCGAAAAGTTTGGAATTGAATTTTTTATCTAACAGAAATGATACACCCCACCAGCGCGATGAGAAGACTATTAAATTGAAATATTCCTGTCGAAATCTGGACGCTTGGAAACAGTGGCGTAACTACTAATTGGCGAGCATAAGCGACGCCTAGAGGCAGTAACTGTATAATCTATGTATACATATATACAGTACACATATTTTTTTCAAATTGTTATATTAACCTTTCCGACGACTCGTTTCTCGCATAGTTTGATGAGCATGGACGTACCGATCAATCTTACTGCTCTCAGTGAACCTGTGGACCAAAAGGCAATTCAAGAACTAAACACCGATTTGCAAGCGTCGCTTGAAAATTAATCATTATGTACTTAACCATGTCAATCTATCGGAATGACCTGAGAAGCACACAGCTTAACCTTTCCCTACCGGTGATGTATTTACTACACCTCGACTCTAATAATGAGAATATCGATATGAAATATAATAGATACGGGGTTCAAAATTTTATATTATAATTTTCGTTGCGATTTTCGATATGACAAAATTGCTCTCTTCTTCTGAAGAAATATTATACCCAATGTCAATGGCATCATTATTCTGTGTAGATTTTCTCTTTCCAACAACATAATTCATAATTAGTAAAAATGTCACTAGTCCCTAATTTAAAAAAATCACAAAATGGCGACTGGTTAAAAAAAATTCAGTCAAGTAATATTTTGGCCTTATAATTTTTTTTTAAATATGTAGTTAATAAATAAACTTTGACATAAATCTGGTAGAAATAATAGATGGTTATATAGAAAAGATTCGTACCCAGTTTGAAGTAAATTAGTTAATTAAAACTTGAGATATAATTTCAACCATGTTAAAAAAAAGTGGTTTCGAGAAAAACGCGTTAAAAAATTTCATTATGGTAGGACGGCGTCACTAAAATAGCTATAACTCCGTAAGTTGGAATTTTGAAAATTCCTTTGAAGAATGAATTTTTAAAAGTCGAACATTGAAAAAATTTAAAAAAAAACGGAATGCAATAAATTTTTCAAAATTCTAAACTAGGATAAGGGGTGTGATCGTATATATAGCAATGGCAAATGCAATATGATTTACACAATCCTCAATTATATTTTTTTTCCAAATTTCGGTTAATGTTGATGATTTATTTCCTATTTTATCCAAAATATCTCGATACGTACTTATTATGAAATTAAAAAAAATAAGAAATTACCTCTTAAAAAACCGCATAACTTCGAAATCGCACAAAAAGAGATTTGAGTGTATGGTAGATGCGCTAAAAATCTTAGGTAAAGATGATTGTCCAAAAATAAAAAGCATTGATATCGAACACATTACCAAAAAAAAACATAGAACACTTTGAGACTAGCAACTCTTCACGGTTTTTTCAGATGCCTAGTATCTCAATATAGTTTTTAAATAAAGATATTGAAAGCTGAAAGGATGTGTCTGATTTTGAAGCTGCAAAGAAATCGTCCATTCTATGTGGGAAGTGAATAATATTGTTGGTACTAAAAATAAACGCTTGCATCTCGAATATAAATTCTTTGAAATTCACGCGGAATCCAGGCGACACTTTATACGAAACGCAACGGATTGGAGTGTGTTAAATAAAAGCGCAAAAAAAAAACCCATAATGATCTCATCAAATCATAATGCTGTTATGTACATAAAGTGGGAATCCCAACTTTCAACTTGCAATCTTAGCTTCTGTTATGTATTTTGCTTGTCTAAAATTTTATGAATGTTATTAAAAGACGATAGCAACTGTGATTGTACTTATATTGGCTCATCATACAGTAATCTTTAATGCTAAAGATAATATTGTTTTTTTCATCATATTTCTTCCTAGATATTCAGTCAGCGATCCGATAACCTTACCCGTTTACCAAACCCTGAGTGAATAGCATTCCCAACACTATCCGCTTCAATCCCGTTCAAATGACTAGTTTCAAATTTTTAATAATTATAATTTTATATAAAATAATGATAAACACGCAATTCAACTGTATAAATATGCATCAAAATGTCCAAATTTGTTGAACGGATTTAATTTATACAGGTGACTGTTGTTTGTGTCAGGGGACTGTATATTTAAATGAAAAATACTGTTTAAGTAGCAAAATTAAGTTTTTAAATTCATTTACATAAACTTTGAAGCTTAATAACTTCGTAACTGAACAATAAAGTGACAAAAAATAAGTTGTTTTTATATTATTCTACTTATACTCAAATTGCAAGTCTGAAAACTCAATGTAAAATCAATATCAAAATAAATCACACAAATTTTAAGAACATTTAAGCACTTTGTATCTTTTATTATCTAAATATATATATATAATCTAAATATTTGTATTTTATTATCGTAGAGCTTTAGAAATGTCACAATGACCGTCCTTTTCATTGATTTTATTTATTAAGCTCGCATACATATATTCCATATTTGGCATGAATTGGGAAAGAGGGACTGTTGCCAGGGGACTGTTTAATTAGGTTTTGTTGGCATGTAGCACAAAATGTAATTAAGTTATGCTATTTTATATTATAACTAAACATTTTTCTAAGAAATATATAAAATCTATTATATGAACTAAAAAATAGTTGTCACCAGAAGACGGCTGTCAAGTTTCGATACGGATTTCGTGGATCAACGCTCGTGCAACATTTAACAAAATAGTGACCGAGCACTTTTAATGGCAGCCTTCAAATTTCAGATCATTTACGTTTCGTAACAGGCATTAACGCAATAGTTAAAGCTGTAGGCTCCGTGGCGCGTAATTTAAAAAAATAAACAGGGGGACTGTTCATAAAATGCCAAGGCATACATTACTTTTTTAAGTTTAAAAAACATATATTAATAAAATAATACCCAGATGTTCATGTAACATTGTTCGAATAATCAAATAATGTGATTAATTCCTAAGGTTATTGATTTAACTTAATCTAAAGCAGGTATAGCGCTTTGGTGACACACTAGGGAGCTGTTTTGGAGCATTATAAAAACGTTTTGGATATAATAAAGTTAATTTAAATGGATACTATACTTATATTTAAATAGATCTGTCGTTTGGTTGGAAACGGAATACATATGTATATGTGAAAGAATGACGTGAGCTGAATAATCTTAAGAAAACATTGATGTCATTCGAAAATATTGATCATATGAACTTAAGGACAGATGCGTTATGTAAACACTTTTAAAACGATATAATCATAATAAATTGAATCGGTTCAATATCACAGCTAAATATTTAACAGATGATACGAAAGAAAAACACAAAATCGAAATTATTATGATAAATCACTATGATCTCATTTTTTAGAAAAGAGATCACTCTAGATTGAGGATTGAAGGTTGATAATTTTATATTTCGTCTTGTGTATAAATAACACGATTACTCTTGAAAAAATTGTTTTTGAATTTAAACAAATTATGACGTTTCTACCCTTTTCCAACAATGAACTCATCCCCAACAGTCCTAATCGTCTGATAAGGATTTAAAACATTATAGAATAAAATATATTGTAATTGATAGTTTTTATATTTCATTTCAGATGAAACATCTTTGATATGCCACGTAAAAACCTTTGATAAGATTCAAAACTCACGTTAAATTTCCATCCCTTTTTCCGGGATGGAATAATGAAAGAGACGCAAAAAAGATTCCTCCTTTTTGGTGTCGTCGATTGCCCCCTCTGCGGAGGTTAAATACGAATTTCTGACGCATATGCTGCGAGCTGCGGGGCTTCATCGCGACAGAGGGCGGAGCCCCTTCGCTTCTCGTTCCCCTTCGAGGCCCTTCAGGTCAAGATGAAAGGCGCACGGGCGCGTCCGGCCTCCGGAGCGCCCCGCGATTCGAGACTCCCCTGGTGGTGGGCTTCTTTCGATAAATCTTCATATATCGGATGAATTGCCTTTTGAAGGTCGGGGTGTAATGGATAAGAGTGCGCTTCAGGCTTCGTTCCAAGAGCTTCAGCTTTCTGCCATTTGCACCTCTGAACAAGTGTCGTGTTGAGGATTGTTGTCTGTTGATATTATGTGTTATAAAGTTGCCATTATAGACTTCTTCGAAACTATACACATTTCTCTGAATGCCTAAGCCGCAATATGTACTGAGCTTTTTCATCAAAGCCTCTCTCAAATTTCCGTCCAGATTTGAACTCTTCTTAGGCCTCTATCCTAAGAATTTACGATGAATATTTGACCGGACCGAGACTGAGAGCGAGATCGAACCGTTACCGGCATCATAGTGTGAATCGGGCCTAAAGTTTCAATAAATGACTTGTAATAAAAATGAGCTCGCTTTTAATGGTAATGTTTTGTTATTTTCATACTTAAAAAAACTATTCGGATATCCGAATAAGTCATATTTTCTATTCGATATTCGAATAGCTGATAATGATGAATAATTGTAATCCCTAGTTCAAATCATACAGGTGTGGCTGGCGACCAGGGCCGTAACTAGGGTATGATGCGCCCGTGGCAAGAATCAAAATTGCGCCCCCCCCCCCCCCCCCCCACATTTTCGGACGGATATTTTCAATACATTTTTTAAAGGTGATAAAATAATGTTTAATATTTTGACATTATTTTATTACAACATTGCTACATTAAAAAAAGTGCTAATGTTAGTTAAAAACAAAATGCCGTCGTTATAGGATATTTCATTAGACTGTTTTTTTTTATTGATATCAAGAATTTGTCGGATTTTTTCTATTGATCTGAAAACAATTTTTTTTAATTTTTATTATGTGCAGGAGCAGAATATACCTATAAAAGTATATAATTAAAAACTAAGTAGTTTTTTTAATTAAACTTTTATATATTCTTGACAAATTTTACCCACAATTTTACAATATTATAGTGAGGAACCACCTAAAACTTCAGCCGGGTCAGTCAAAAACAGCCGTTTTTGAAAATGCAGTTTCGAGAAAATGTCATTTAACCCATCGATGCACAGTTACCGTCAAATACCGTCATGTGTTAGCAGATAATACCTGCTTATTGCGCCAGAATAAGTTCATGCATACCGTCTTCGCCGACACTTCAAATCTTATCTCACACCGACGAAACTCATCAAAATGAAAACAAACTTAGGTGGCTCAAAAACTCTCAAACTTCTCAAAATAAGATAAATTAATTTTGATAAATAATTGGATTTTTGCGATATACCGACTTGAAGTACATACATATTATAAACATCAAGTACTAAAGTAGTAAAAGTTTTATCGCATTCTACTTCCAATATATTTTACTTTGGTCTGTTTTTATGCGGATCTTTTTTATGCGATTTTGATATTATGCCATTTTAAAAAATAATGGAACTTATCCCTCATTTTTCTATAAAGAACAAAGCTTTTTTATGCTAATACGCATAAAAAAGTCTAAAATTGTCGGGAAAATATATTTGGGAAGAAATGACTATCGGCGAAAACGAAGAATTAAATTTACAAAACATTAATACTTTACAGTCCGTGCGTTTCGCGCTAAGCTTCGCTGAAAGTCCGGGCGATTTCGTAAGAAATTCATGAAACTCTACTTCTTTCGTAAAATTGATATAATTCTTAAACCAGCCAATAGATTGAAACGAAATTTTAGTGGTGCCTACAAAAGAGCTTACTGCACAGATATATTTAAACAAAACAGAGGTTTTCAATGTATGGTGCGTGTATCAGCGCGACAAAATGCAAAAAGTAACTTTTTGATTTGAATTATATAAAAAGGCATTTATCAAATGACACCCAAACACATGAACAAAAAATAAAGGCAACATTTAGTTAGTTCATCGTTCTATTTAAAAATTATATTTGAATTGTGTATTTTAACACTGAAAATTGGCAACTAAATTGAAAAAAATTAAAATTGTAGCAACAGTACCAGACTTTTAGATAAAAAGATGATGAATAATATCATCAAAGCTTCAGTTTGAAATGGAAAGAAGATGTGTCCCAATTATTCCGACTGATATGCTATTTGTATTGAAGCGCGTGCAGTTTCCGGTGCGAGCATCAACAGAGTACAGGGAAACACAGGGCATGCGTGCATGCTTCTCACATGGACAGCTGTATGTGGGCTGCTCACGCCCAAATCATTTATTACCAGACGCTACGCACCATACGGATTTTTTTTAAGCATCAAAGAGCACTTCATTAGCACGACATGAACGCGATCTTTAGGACGAGAAAAAAGATAGGTAGCCTACTATTCGACAAAAAGAAAAAAGTGAAAAACGAAAATCAGGGGGTTTACGAGATCGAATGCGCAGCCTGCATCATGTCGTACATTGAACAAACCAATAGATAGATCGCCCACAGGGTGAGAGGATATCAGAAAGCAGTTTTGCAATTGGATTACAAATCAGCAATAACCGAATATGTTACGAAGAACGATCATCACATCAATTTTGCGGCACATAAACTATAGCAACAGTCAAAAACGTCAGCATCAAAATTACAAGAGATCAAAAAACGAAGAAACTCTGCAATCAACAGACGATATGACGGCACTAGCATTCCTAGATTTTGGCTACCAATTTTACCAAAAATTAAAGCACCAATGACCAGCTAAAAGATCTGAAAGTGTAAACAATCTCCAATAAAGACCGCAAAGCAACGGCAATGGACGAAGGATGCTCACAAGGAGCATAGAAGTCAGGCATTTATTTTGATAATTAACGAGCACCATTCTTATCGCTGACCATTTTTTTATTCCCCCTTTCTACTTCTTCAAAAGTAAACTGACAGATTTGCACAGCAACTCATTCCTTTTATTTTCGCAACACAATAATAGGCAAAAATAATTAAGCAACAGCAAGCAGATGCTATGCATGTTGGACATAAGAAATTGAACATTTTTTTATTGATTTTTTTTTATTAATTTGGACGTATGTATTGTTTTAATGCACCTATATCTTGAGTCATATAAAGGCAATTCAAACAGAATACTCGCGCGCTAGTGCAACCATCACGACGAGCGCGTGGGAGCGGGGCGCCGCCCGGGGGCTCTGCCCCGAGAGCGCCCCCGCTCCGACGCTTTACATCAAGAGAAGCCAACTTTGGTGAATAGATGCACCATTATTTTCCAGCACGATAACGCGCGACCTCTGTTATCGAAATTGAAAAAAATTGCATTGAGAAAAAAACCGCAATAAATTGTAAGAACATCTAATATTGACATAATTTACATTTACTTACTTATTAGTGTTTCTCGTGTATTTTTCGTTTGGACGAAAATGAGGCAGGGGCGCACTGGCCGAGGGGCGCACTGGCCGAGGGGCGTAGGTGGTGTTGGTGCTGATGAAGCAATATAAGGAGATGATACAACGAGCGCCGAAACACTTTTTTTCGGGTATCCAAAAATGACTAATCGGGTCGACACTTAAAATTCTTACGAGCTTCAAAATTCTTAAAGCATCGCTAATCAATTATTATATCATGTTGCTTTGAATTAATGACATCGATGGTGTTATCTATCTCGAGCCAATTATGAGTAATGAAGCAAGTATGTACATATTATCTCCAAACGAAGAATCGGGAACCCCATGAGAGATATCGAAAATGACTCATTGCGAATCTTATGTCAATTTACGTGTTAATGCGTTTAGAGTAAAATGGTCAAGTAAAATAAAAATCACGTACAACTCTCTCAATCGGGTCGGTATCCTGCGTTTTGCGCCCCAATCCCTGTTGCGCCCGTGGCAGGCGCCTGCTTTGCCACGCTCTAGTTACGACCCTGCTGGCGACCACATTTTTAAAAACATATACGTCTTAAAAAACATAAACAAAATAATGTCAAAATGGTTGGCAACGATCCCATCAAAGGGAATGCTAAAAACCATCACAAAAAAATAGATGCGAGTATGTAGCACTTTATTTATATTTAGTTTTAAAACGAATATATGAATCGATAGAGATGAATTTATGAATGAAAGAAGCCAGTAATTTCAATATTAATATAATTTTATTCAAAATCTCTGATTTCATAAATCTAGTTCCATTTTTAAGGGTGTTTGTAATTTTAAAAAAAACCAACGACAAAATTTTACAAATATTTGCATTTTATTGTTAATCGAGACAATTAAATATAAATATAAGATTTTTTTAATAGAATCATTGTGGTTAAAAAAATCCGCCCTACGAGTTGCGCGATCTCGTTGACGTATCCAGAGATAGCGGCGCTTTCTGAGCGATCAACCGAAGGATCTATACAGCTCAAAGCACACGTCCTCGAAGGACCACTGATGATAATCCGCACTTCTTGTTAATAGGGCTAGTGCTCTTCCCTCCAGAGCCAATATCAGACGAGCCAAAGGATTCGACTCTTGATTAACATCCACCGCAGCCAGGAACTTCAGCTTGAACATGCTGAAGGTGAATTTCTTCAGCTTGCTCCCTTCTTTATATTGGCTTTCTCCGTCGAAGGTTCCGTAAGGGACATTTTGGACGACTTCTGCGGACCTTCGCTCGCCAACCGTCTTCCACATTTCAGCTTCTACTGTTTTGCGAATCAGCTCCTCTTCGCATCGGCTGTACTTCGGCAGTTCGTTTTCGTACATTATCTTGTCTTCAGTATTCCTCGTTATTTGTATAAGCGGCGTCAGCTATGAAACGTGACGTGCAACGTAGATCTTTAAATTCCTGCAGTCTGCTATGAAAGACCTGCCCAGATGGTCTAATGTTTTTCTGCTTTTCAACTGAGGATTGCTTCTTCGAAGGAAGTCAGACAATCAATGAGACAACTGAACGCTTCGAATTCGCAGCAACGACAATTCTACTCGCATCGACATGCACATCACTTATTTGTTTTTGACATCTGCCTACACGAGCTTAAAACATTCGCGTCCGATGATGCAAATATAAGCAATCTGTGTTTTTACTAGGGACCGGATAACGTGTAGTATAAATTTTTATCTACATATCTATCTTAATTCATTTCAATCCGCTCACTTAAAAACGATTTTTTCACGCCGTGCTTTGGCAGGTTCATTCTCGCGGAAACGTATGATTTGTAGTGTGAGGTGTTTAAGGGACGTTCCTACTTTGATTGTTAAAAAAAAATCTGGTTTTTTTTCTTCTTGTATCGGAAAGAACCAATGTTTATGAATACGTTCAGTAGAATCTAAGTCGATATAAATGAAATTCGCGAATTTGTAAGCCGACGAAGAGAAGCTGCTCTTCGCAAAGCTGAGGAGAGGAGAAACTTCATACTACATACTTTTCAAGCTCATGGATGTGCTCCCACACGCCCCAGATGAGCATTCTTTATTAAATTTGGCAGGCACGTGTATAATAAACTTGTTCATCGTAAAGACTACAATTATCTAAAAATATTCAACCGTTTTTTTATGAACAAAAATATATTCAATAAAGATAGCTTAGTTTACATACTAAATATCAACATTCTATATTGAATACGTTTCGCATAAAAAAAATGTTAAAAAACCGATCACTTTTAGGTCCAGTTGTTCAACTCTGTCGCATTGGGATGAAAGACACTTTCCAATATGCATATTAGGTCGATGCATAACAAATGTTGTATTTTTTACATAGACCAAGGATGCCCAACCTTTTTGGCATTGGGAGCTACTATTCAATTTAAAATTTTCTTGGGATCTTGGGACTTCTAGTATGATTCTTAATAACAATTTTTCCTGTCTTCAAAATCAATAATATTTATTTTAAATGCGAAATATTATTATATAAATATATGCTTACAAAATAATTAAAATTCATTATTTTAATTTATTTTTAATATTTCACTTTTGTTATAATAGCAAATATTCGGCAGCTGATATAAATCCTTCTTTAAAAATTTCACCATTTATTTCAGATTAAGATAAGAAAAATATGGTAGATGCACTAAGAATCGAAGATGAAGAAGATTGTCAAAAAATAAAAAGCATTGATGTCGAACACATAACCGAAAAAAACATAGAAGATTTTGTGACTATCACGATTTTTCTAGATACTCTGACTCTGATTTTGAAGGTGCAAAGAAATCGTCTAATCTATGTGGAAAGTAAATAATATTGCTGAGCTTTGCTGAGTGAATAATATTGTCTTAATGGAGAAATATAATAAATTGATGACAATCGATGAAGCGCAAAAACAATATTTGATTTTGTTAGTAAAAGAGTGCATAAATAAACGTCATGATACAAAAAATCAACGCTTGCATCCTGAATATAAATTCTTTGAAATTCGCACGGATTTCAGGATACACTTTATACGAAAGTAAGCGGTTTGAAATGTGTTAAAACAATAGTGTAAAAAAAATCGTAATACATACTCAAATGATGTCATCGAATCGTAACGCTGTTATGTACGTAAAGTGGGAATCCCATCTTTCAACTTGAAATCTGAGCTTCTGTTGTGTATTTCGCGTATCTTATATTTTATGAATGATTAAAAACGATAGCAACTGTTATTGGCTCATCTTACTGGAATTTTTAATGCTTAAGATAATATTGTTTTGTTCACCTTATTTCTTCCTTAATATTCAGTCAGATATTCAATAACCTTACCCATTTACCGACCCCTGACTAAATAGCATTCCCAACACACTCCGCTTCTATCCCGTTCAAATGACTAGTTTGAAATTTTTAAAATTAAAATTTTATATAAAATAATGATAAACACGCAATTTAATTGTATAAATATGTATTAAAATGTCTAAATTTAACGGACGGATTAATTTAGTTTATAAAGGTGACTGTTGTTTATATCAGGGTACTACGGTTTTAGTAGCAAAATTAAGTTTTTCAAATTTATTTCCGTAAACTTTGAAACTTTCATAACTGAACAATAAAGTAACAAAAAATGAAGTCAAAGGACTGTTGCCAGGGGACTATCTAATTTTCATCGAAATATTTTTCTAAGAAATAAATAAAATATATGATATTAATATATAATAGATGTATAAATATATAACTCGTATGTCTACTATTCATTTAACGTAAAAATCCCCTTTTACTATCAGTATCGCGCAGCGTGAGTCAAGCTTGTATATCAATAGATGAACCTTAATACTGTTAATAGCACACAATATTCATTTATTTCTTCACGTAAGCATAAACAATATACATAAAATTTGATTTGAATTTGAACTTGAGGTCGATCGCATATATGCGCCATTACTAATCAATAGGTTAATTATACGCAGAAGACAATGAGAAACCATAGCATGAAAAGTTATTTATCTACAAACGTGCCTTTTCGGGTGAAATTCTTAACAATTTTATCTTTGCTATCTGAACTATTGTCCTCTAAATTTTGGACTATCCAAGATGCCATTTCCAGCAAATTTGCATCATCAGTCTCTTCGTCCATCAGCAATTCTCCAAATATCTTCACCGTGCATATCATTAAAGGATGACACTATATGAAAAAATCTATTATTTTTTAAAAATCAATTGAAATTGCTTATAAAGTAGACCTGAAACGATTAATATTTATCGATCAGATTCAATTTGATTTAGTGATAGTTCTATGGCTTTCACACATGACAGATGCATAGTTTTGAATTCAATTTTAAAGTTTCATCATTTCAGACATTCAAAAGCGTTAAACGCCATAAGGCTATAAATCTGTATTTTGTTGGAATTTTTGGGGGAAGGCGCGTGATTGATTTTCGTGCCGAGGCTCTGGAATAGGGGAGCAAAGCCTTCAACAAATGCGATCTTGAAGTGAAGGATTCTTCCGTCGAGGTTTTCTACTAGCCATCGGTTTTCCATCTTATCCAGAGATAGACTGATTCAAAACTTCGGAAGCGTATTATATAAGCCGAAGAATGGAGTGATTGAAAATTCGCCGACTGTCGGGAAATCTAAAAGCGATTCGATCTTTCCGAGAAGGGTTCGCTGGCAAGTCGGAGGCTAAATATTTACATTTTACTCCGATATTTTATTTTGAATTTTTAAGGCCTCGACAAAAAACGGGTTTGTTTCGTACGAGTGCCGAGGATGGGGGCCCAAGTACGTGTATTTCATTTGGGAGGCTCCAACCTGAGAACGTATAATGCGAGCTCGCAGGGAAGCCCTGTAAAAAAGTGACATATGTGCTGTACTAAAACTTGTAATCATGCATCACAAAAGAAGCACAAATCTTTTTTTTTATACGAGCACATGCAAATGGCGCTCATTTATTGTATCAGACAATGGACGGAGAAAGGAAGGATAAAATTTGGCTTCGCTAAATTCGGCGATCCACTGCAAATTAACGAAATATATGCAATTTTAAAATCGTCAATCTCTTAATAAATAAGCAAATAAGTTCATACTTTCATGATAAATAATTTGGAATCAAGACGAATATTAACCCGTTGATTAGTAATCGTGTATATATTGTAGCGTGGAGGAATAATTAAATCATTAAATATAGAGTACATGCGGCGAAATCCATGGGATTCCGCCGTTGCCAGTCCATACGGTCAAAACACGTGGCTTCCAGAGGATGCGCGTAAAAAGTACCGCTATAAGGGCTGAACCGACGCAGCTGTAGATAAGGACGCTGGCGTCGGTTGGAGAGATAAGAAAGGGTGCTGGCTTCAATTGCCTAGGTATAAATGAGACGCTCTGTAGAAATATCACGGAGATATTAGTTCAATCCTAGGCCTTGCCCGAGGAACATCTCTTTGAAGATTGTTCCGTAGAAGCCTCCGTATACATCGCCATTCTCGCCGCACTTCGTCTGACTGATATTTCATCACACGCCATTACCATCCACGACTGTGCGCTCCGCATTTTATACAAATAAATGCGTTGAGCTGACAGACAGTCTTTGGATTCATCTTCTCCTTCCACGATCTTCGACGAGCAGAACATCCCCATCCCTTTAAAGAATCTTGACAATTATCCGTAGTTCACCGGCGCCGTCCTCGTGGTCCAGACTAACGTTACGAAACGCGAACTTTCGAGTGACCTATGGATCCGGGTTCAGCGATCCGGACAACGCAGCATCCGCTGCAGCTAGGGAATCCAATCCCGGGATCCCGGATACCAACAGCGACAAAAGACAATGTAACTGGGTCTCTCTCAGAAAAAAACTCTGAGTTCTTCTGACTATCGAGTAATTTGCGCATTTCTGATCCAAAGAATCGACTCCAACTTTAGTACTATTATAAAAATGAACATGTGTTCACTGATCCATCATGGGTATAGATGAAATCATGATTACACGTTGGCTCTCAAAAATCCTTTTATAACTGTTGAAATAATTACTGAAAATGGAAAAGCCCCCCCGCCGCAGTGTATGCCGTAATGAGAATACGTATAAGTGCGTTATTGTAGCATGAACGTTAACAGAATAAGACCTGTAATTGTGTGCTCCTGGGTCAATTTTGACCCACGATAAGGGTTAAGTAAAATACATTAAAATTTAAATGACGCATTATCCAGTCTCAGTAAAAACACATCACTTGTGAATATGCATCATCGGATGTGAATGTGTTAAACTCGTGTAGCAGAAGTCAAAAACAAATAAATAAGTGGAATGCGATTAGAGTTGTCTTTGCTGCGAATGCGAAGCAGTCATTCGTCTCATTGAAGCCGAGGTGTGATCTCATCTGACTTCCTTCAAAGAGGTGATCTTCGAGTTCGAAAAATATAAGAACATTAATTTGAGGAGGCCTTTCATAACAGACTGCTGGGAATTAAAAGAAGATCTACGGTGCCCGACGAGACGACGTCGTGTTTCATTGCTGACGCAAACAGATAAATACCGATGACAAGATGAGCTTTGCTAGTAGCAGCAACCAAGACGCAGAAATTGAGGACCTTCGGGAGGAGCTGATCCGCAAAATACCAGAAGTGGAAATATGGAAGGCGGTTATCCAGCAAAAGTTGCCTTACGGAACCTTCGACGGAACAGGCAGCTTCAGCAAGTTCGAGATGAAGTTCCTGGCGGCGGCGGAAATCAATCAAGAGCTGTATCCATTTGCTCGTCTGAGGATGGCTTTGGAGGGAGATGTGCCGGCCAAATTGATGGCTCAGCCGCAGGCCACGATGAATTCCTTCGAGTTAACGCGCCAGTTCCTGAGGAAGCAGTATCCTTGATTGCCCCGAGAGCGCCGTTGTCTGGATACACCGACGAAATCGTAAACCGCACATTTTGACCACAATGATTCTATTAAAAAAAGTCTTACAATTGTATTTAATTATCTCGATTAACAATAAAATTGAAATATTTGCTCGTTTTTGTCGTTTTTTTTTTAATATAAAATTATAAGCACCCCTGAAACTGGTACTAGATTTATGAAATCTGAATAAAATAAAATGAAATTGCTAGCTTCGTATAAATTTTATAGATCCATCCCTATCAGTTCAGATATTATTTATAAAATTAATTATAAAGTATAGAAGCGGCATGATGTGCATTTCGTATTCATTCGTACAAATCATTGTGTGATATTGTTACATGCAGCAATTTATATATTTATTATATTGGCATATATCTTACGACTAAGGAATCCAATCCCGGGATCCCGGACAGTTTTAGGTAATTAAGAATCCCGGGATTAGAAAACGTAATCCCGAAAATCCCGGGATTGAAATTTTTATTTAACAAAAATCGTACACCTCACCAACACGACGAAGGCTACTAAATCGAGACATTCCCGACGAAATCTGGACGCTTGGAAACAGTGGCGTAATTACTAATTAACGAATTTAGGCGACGCATAGGAGCAGTGACTGTCTAATCTATGTATACATATATAGCGTACATGTATGTTTTTCAAATTGTTATAGTAACCTTTCCCTATCGGTGATGTTGTTATGTACTCGACATCGAAAGCATCGCCAAGCCACCGATTGTGCTATCAACTCTGAACTTTTTCATGTAAACCTTTAAATCTTCCATATCTACAAATGGTCGGAGACTCGACGATGTGTTATGTAATCAACATCCTGTTTAATATCTGTGTTTCTATTTAAGATATTTAATCTACTTTAATATGTTTGGCTAATCTTCAACAGCGATTATAACTTGTATCGACCGAAGAAACTTTATCTTTCGTTTTTATGCTGACCAAACTTCGAAAGCGTCGGCAAGCCACCGATTGTACTATCAACTTTGAACTTTTTCATGTAAACCTTTGAATCCTCCATATCTACAAACAAGCGGAGACTCGAAGATGCATCCAACACTCTTCTTCCATCAGTCACACATAAAGGACTTCGTCCATCTTTCATACATAGAGTATTATTCTCTATTCACTCGTAAAGCTAATATTAATTCGTGTTAGCTCTTCGAGCTATTGATTTACGATTACGACATACGATTCTTGCATACTGTATATTGTTAAATTAATTACTAATAAATACAAGTTTATTAAAAGTGAAGTTTAACTGAAGCACCACCACTCCATTCACTGTCCATAACAAAATTTGGCACAGCCGGTAGGATTTGCCCAGTCCAGCTCGCTGTCCATAACAATGTATTTACTACACCTCGACGAATAATGGGAATATCGATATGAAATATAATAGATACGGGGTTCAGATTTTTTTATTCCTTCGTAATATAATTACGAATCACATCAAAGTATTATAGTATATGTATAAGTATTCATCTGCAGCGACGGAAATAAATAATTTGTCGGAAAATCGGGAATTTTGCGATTTTTAGTCCGTGTCTCAGCAGAAAAGAATTTTATCAATCACATTGATGGTGATATACGAAAATGAGGGCTCACGCGATCATCAACTCGAACTAGCATTTAAATATCTGATGACGATACCTCCAACGAGTGTGGAAACTGAGCGTGCATTTTCAGCAGCAAGTTGTCTGACTTCCAAAATCAGATCCAGACTAAATGACGAAACACTAATGCTAATGTTACTTCGGGCATATTTTCAAAATAATATTTGAATTTTTAAGTGTTTTATTTATCTATTTTTGAATTGTATTTTTATCTTTTCTTAAATAAATAAAATGCTTTGGCCTTCAAGTGATTTTTTATATTGAACAAATGGACTGATTAGTAATTTTTGATCAATGTCATCAAGGTAATTTCTTAAAATATTGAAAATTCCAATCCCGGGATCCCGGGACTGGTCCCGGGATTGTCTAATGAAATCCCGAAATCCCGGGATCGAAATTTTGGCTCAGGATTGGATTCCCTAGCTGCAGCTACGAAGGAACGCAGGGGTGCCTATAGTCAGCGACCCCCTACGTTACAATATGAATTCGGACTCAAGTGATACAGAAAGGGTGAATCGGAGACAGAGACGAGTGTCTTGTGTCTCATTATACACTCGTACATCGATGGCATAGTCGTGGTGCAAAATTACAGTAGACTCTCGATTATCCGGGGAACTGTTAGGGAGGACAAACACGGATAACTGGAAAACACGGATAATCTAAATCAGGGGTGGCCAACACAAATGATCTTGCGGGCCACTTTGGGAATGCATCATAGCTCCGCGGGCCGCATATAAAATTATATTCATCGCTATTTCTTCTGTTTGCGCTTCGACTATCGAATTTGGGCCCCGTGAGAAACAACATCGATCATATTGGGCGACGAGAGTGTTAAATTGATTGTCCATAGGCCCTCCGCACCGCTTTTCCACCCGGATCAAAGTTTTAGCAATCGAGCCATGTGTATCGCTCTTATCACCTCGGATCCACAATCTTTCTCTTGTTGTGATTTCTGCCTCGTATAACAAAATCGGTCTTTAGAAAACCAAGGTATGTAATTGAAACATGAGAACACGCGTTTGTTTTAGTAACTAAGATACAAACATCATCCTTATCAGTTTGAAGAGTTTTGTTTCGTTAATCTTGATCTGTGTATAACACATCTCAGTACTATTCGGGAATTCCCTTATTATCCCAGTATCAAAAATTAAAAAAATATAATTTTTTTTAATTATTATTTTTCAGACACAGATAATTAAGAGTACACTGTATAAAAAATGTGCTGTGGAAATAAACATGCTGTAAAACAAATCAAAAGTATATTAAATCCAAAAATCCACGTAAGGTATAGCAAAAATGCTAGCCACACTAGACTCCAACTATATGTACATATTTACGAGATAAACACGTTAAAAGATATCATTCTGGTAGGACCGGCTTAGTTTCCGCGTCATTAAAATATTTATAACTATCTAAGTAATTGGAATTTTAGAAAATTCTTTAGAAGATATTTTTTTAAACTTAAACTTTGAAAAACTGTAAAAAAAAAACAAAACAGTCCTAAGTTTAATTTTTTTTGTCCAAATTTCAGTTAATGTTGATGATTTATTTTTTTATTTTATCCAAAATATCTCGATACGTGCCCTGTATGAAATTAAATGAACAAAAAAATTGCTTCACAAGTAATCGCATAACTTTGAAATCGCACCAAAAAAATTCCATAAAAAGAGTTTTGAGTGTATTGAGGCAATGATAGTTATCGCATCGCTGACTGAATATTTAAGTAGAAATATGATGAAAAAAACAATATTATCTTTAGCATTAAAGATTACTGTATGATAAGCCAATATATGCACCATTCCAGTTGCTATCGTCTTTAAACATTCATAAAATATAAGATATGCGAATTACCCAACAGAAGCTAAGATTGCAAATTGAAAGTTGGGATTCCCACTTTATGTACATACCAGCATTATGATTTGATGAGATCATTTGAGCATTATCGTTTTTTTTTGCGCTTTTATTAAACACATTCCGAACCGCTGCGCTTTGTATAAAGTGGAATCCGTGCAAAAATCAAAGAATTTCCAAAATAGTATTTCTTTCATAAAAATCGATATAATTATTAAATTAGCAAACAGACGTAATATAACTGTTTTTCAATATATGGTGCACGTATTAGTGTGATAAAATACAAGAGTGATAATGTTATAAAACCAGAAATTCAGCAGACCCGTGGTAATGGGACAAAAGTTTTGCATGACAGTGTCATATTAAACCGGGGCTGGATTACCGTCGGTCTAATGCTATAATAAAAGACAGGATGAATTTGACATTAAAAAATCAAATGGATGAATCTAATGTACATTTAAATACATACAATAAACTACTGAAATTTTTGTAATGTTTAGGACAGTGTTTCTTATTTTTTTTTTCGGTCACGTTCCAAAATCTATTAATGCCCGGCTTATACGAGGTTAATATTCAAACAAGTAGAGTGAGCTGTAAGTATAAAGGCAGTAGGCGGTTAGTAAAAGCTGTAACAGAGCTGGCATGCTGGTAACTCTAGTTCTGTTTTTGATCTAAAAATGAAGTTAGTTCTGTTAACACAAAATTATAGTTGCTGGTTTGCTGGTTTATTGACATTGGCTTGGTCTATTAGCTTGAAAACTATCCTCGTGTAAACCGGGCATTGGAGATCAACTTGCGCAGCTCGTGGCTACTTTTTTAAGTTAAACAGTGGTGATATAATAATGTTGGAACTGTAGCGTGGGAATAATTTGCGATTGTTTTTATTGATTGTAAAAATAAATTAATTAATTTCGTCGTTTAATATCGATTTTTGGTCGTCAAAGCGGGTCGTTTAATTTGGCGTTCGGACCTCAACCGTTCTTAAGGGTCGTAGGCCGAGCAAATTCTTTCTGTTCTTTTCTGGGCGCCTTGGGGACCAGTCGTGTTAATTTCGCGCTACGTTCCCATCATCAAGCCTCTGCGTCGTGATCGTCTGCCGTATCACAAAATGGTAAATAAAATTTATTAAACGAAGTTCATCATGTTTTAATTGTTTTCCCTCTCGTTTTTGAGGTTTCCTCCTTTTTGGTGTCGTCATATGAGCGGTCGAAGCTAAAGAATCGCCCCCTCGGCGGAGGTATACGCATATTCCGTCGCGGATGCTTCGAGTTTGTCTCGGTGTCGCGGGGTTCCTTCGCCCCTGAGGGCGGACCCCCTTCGCTTCTCGTCGAGGCCCTTCGGGCCGAGATGAGAGGCGCAAGGGTGCGTCCGGCCTCCGGAGCGCCCCGCGATTCGAGACGCCCCTCGTGGCGGGCTGTTTGAGGCAGCTGCGACGAAGATTGCGGGCCCCTGAAGACGGCAAGGGGCTTTAAACGCAACAGAACCATACACTAAAATTAAAATTATTTTATTATCCATTATAAACAGTTGTAGTTATGTTATTATAAATTGTAATTTAACCTTGCTGAAAGCTCTTTAAATTATCTTTGAAAGGTAGCATTTTTCTGGTTGTAGTTGGTTCCTAATCTAAACTTTCATAACAGAAAATACAGAGGAACTAGCTTCACAAACTTATTGTTTAAAATGAGGTGTAAGTTCTTCAGTTCTATCCAAAATAAATATGGTGACGTGGTGTGTTTTTCAAAACGGTGAGTGCGCGATGTATGAATGATATATGATTGATTGATTCAATTATTTATTTTTTAGTTTGTAAGATAGTTTTTAAGGAATTTCGCAAAAGGGTTTAAGGTTTCCTTTTTTCTCCCTATCTACAAAATTAAATTAACTCTTATTATGTATAATTTATTAATGACTAAAATTTATATTTGTAATTAAGATAAGGAAAGTAATCTAAGACTTAAATTGTTAAACCGTTTTTATGTAAATGTGTACATTGATATGTTTTTGGTCATTTTTCTATTTAAATCAGTAGCATTTGGCCTTTTTACGATTTGGAATACCAACAGCGACAAAAGACAATGTAATTGGTTTTTTCATGTTGTGATTGATTTTCCGGCTGTCCGTGTGTTTCTTTCGAAACATCATCGATTTTTCTTTTTAGATCAACGAAAAAATTGCATTTTCTGTTTAACGATGTATTATAAATGGTGTTACTAGGTCTAAAACTATTGTTCTAATATATTTGTTTCCATTCAGTCGTTTTTCAGTGTTTGAGGCATTCCAAAGTACAAATTTATTAGAAGAAAAAATAGTCAATATTGCTGAAAAAATCTCTGAGTTCTTCTGACTATCGAGTAATTTGCGCATTTCTGATCCAAAGAATCGACTCCAACTTTAGTACTATTATAAAAATGAACATGTGTTCACTGATCCATCATGGGTATAGATGAAATCATAATTACACGTTGGCTCTCAAAAATCCTTTTATAACTGTTGAAATAATTACTGAAAATGGAAAAGCCCCCCCGCCGCAGTGTATGCCGTAATGAGAATACGTATAAGTGCGTTATTGTAGCATGAACGTTAACAGAATAAGACCTGTAATTGTGTGCTCCTGGGTCAATTTTGACCCACGATAAGGGTTAAGTAAAATACATTAAAATTTAAATGACGCATTATCCAGTCTCAGTAAAAACACATCACTTGTGAATATGCATCATCGGATGTGAATGTGTTAAACTCGTGTAGCAGAAGTCAAAAACAAATAAATAAGTGGAATGCGATTAGAGTTGTCTTTGCTGCGAATGCGAAGCAGTCATTCGTCTCATTGAAGCCGAGGTGTGATCTCATCTGACTTCCTTCAAAGAGGTGATCTTCGAGTTCGAAAAATATAAGAACATTAATCTGAGGAGGCCTTTCATAACAGACTGCTGGGAATTAAAAGAAGATCTACGGTGCCCGACGAGACGACGTCGTGTTTCATTGCTGACGCAAACAGATAAATACCGATGACAAGATGAGCTTTGCTAGTAGCAGCAACCAAGACGCAGAAATTAAGGACCTTCGGGAGGAGCTGATCCGCAAAACAGCAGAAGTGGAAATATGGAAGGCGGCTAGCCAGCAAAAGTTGCCTTACGGAACCTTCAACGGAACAGGCAGCTTCTGCAAGTTCGAGATGAAGTTCCTGGCGGCGGCGAAAATCAATCAAGAGCCGTATCCATTTGCTCGTCTGAGGATGGCTTTGGAGGGAGATGTGCCGGCCAAATTGATGGCTCAGCCGCAGGCCACGATGAATTCCTTCGAGTTGACGCGCCAGTTCCTGAGGAGGCAGTATCCTTGATTGCCCCGAGAGCGCCGTTGTCTGGATACACCGACGAAATCGTAAACCGCACATTTTGACCACAATGATTCTATTAAAAAAAGTCTTACAATTGTATTTAATTATCTCGATTAACAATAAAATTGAAATATTTGCTCGTTTTTGTCGTTTTTTTTTTTAATATAAAATTATAAGCACCCCTGAAACTGGTACTAGATTTATGAAATCTGAATAAAATAAAATGAAATTGCTGGCTTCGTATACATTTTATAGATCCATCCCTATCAGTTCAGATATTATTTATAAAATTAATTATAAAGTATAGAAGCGGCATGATGTGCATTTCGTATTCATTCGTACAAATCATTGCGTGATATTGTTACATGCAGCAATTTATATATTTATTATATTGGCATATATCTTACGACCCCAAATCATCAGTTATAAATTAAGGCACATCACATTAACTATAAATCACTATGTCATAGGCTCCCGACCTTTTTCGGGTGGCGACTCCTTTTTATTAAAGAGTTGTTCCTAAATTTTTGCTGAACTAATTAATTGCCTCCTTTGATTAATTTTCAATATTTTTATAAGTTTCCCAGTGTCTATTTTTGCAAATGATTAAATCAGTGGCTCTCAACCTTTTTGAAGTCACGGTGCACTTTTAATCGTGGGGAAAAGTGGCGGTGCACCAGAACTAAGAAATCGAAACAAATATGTGGACATCCTTTTTATTATATATTTTCTTTTTAAGTTAAATTGTAAAAAATGTTTTATATTGAAAAAAAATTAAGCTAATTTTTCTGTAGAAATAATTTTATATTTATACGCGTTATACTAAAAATATTTGTATTAATATTTGAAGGCTCTCGTTAGGTGGCCTAAATGACACCCAAAATGACGTTCCCGCTTAACATAATGGAATTTATATGATCAATCAAAAATCAATGAATGTGATACAAGCGGACTTCAACTTTCGCACATTCGACTTTCGCCAATTCGCTATTTCGCACATTTTTTTCAGCCCGCGAGATTCATTACACTTTTACAAAATATATTTATTATATAGCAAAAGTAGTGAAAACCAATGTATTTAAAATGAGTTAAAAAAAGAAATTGACTTGTTTATGAATGACAAGCAAAGTTTTATATCAAAATTAAGAAATGATGAGTGGTTGGTTATTGGATTTATGCTTTTTAGTGTTTTCTTTAAAAATTTGTGTTTGATTGAATTGAAAAAATGTTTTAATTTTTCACTCCAAAAAATGTCTATAATGTATCTAAATCTAATATGGGGATATATAATTTTATATGCGGCCCGCGGAGTTATGATGCACTTCCAAAGTGGCCCGCAAAATCATTTGGGTTGGCCACCCCTGCTTTAAATCTCCTTATTGACACATTCCAGTTCATTTCTTCGTGGATTTTAAATGGTTGAAATTAATTTTGATTTTAAATATAATATATATATTGTTGCGTTTGGCCCCTCGCCGTCTCCGGAGACCCCCAATCTTCTTTATGGCTGCTTCAAGCGAGTCGCGCTGTGCTCTGAGGGCGCCGTGCGCCTCTCATCTTAGCCTGAAAGGCCTCGACGAGAAGCGACGGGGCTCCGCAGTCCCGAGATGAACTCGCAGCATATGCGACGGAAATCCGTATTTTACCTCCGCAGAGGGGGTGATTCTACAATATATCACAATATCACACAAATCATCACATTTGGATGATCCTATATATATTTAATACTACAAATGTATGGAAGATTGATTTAGCATTAAAAAAATATTAAACCAATTGATATGCAATCTATAGTGTTATCAAATGATGCTTGTGTGTACCCTTGTGGCTTGTTAATCGTGTTTATAATATCGTGAGTTCAAATTTATCAGTAATATGATTCGCGAATAGCATTTCAAAGCGGTAAGCAATTGCTCATGTTAAAGCCGCCAAAGGCTGATTAATATTTAGCGCTTTTCCAAATAGTCTAAATATATATTAGATGTATCGAAAAGTCTTTGCCGATTGTTAAACAATGAACGAATTAATTTATTTTCTTCACTTTTATTTATAAAATCTTACAAAAACGTAATTTCTTTCATTACTACCTACTATTGCCCACAGGTTTACGAGTTTTTCAATTCCTCTTTTGAAAAATTCTTCTGGTTTTGAGTCGAAATATATACAAATATGATTTTTGAGGTTATGGTTCCTTTAGATCAGTGGTTCCTAACCTCCCCCAGGTTAGGTCCTAATTACCCCCCGAGGGGTAAAATGGCTATTCTGCGGGGGTAATGACGCTGTTATTTTTTGGTATATAGATATAATAATAGAATGACAGAGGAGCGTCATGTAATTTGTACTCTCTTTCAAGAAGTCTCTCACTGTGTTCTAATTCTTTTCTAGCAATCCTTCTCGCAAGTAGAGGGATGAAGGCCCACGGAGACGGTTCAGTTTCAACTTACTCGAGCACTAATTTGTACCATCATAATTTGATCATTTCCCGAAAGAAATACATTATTTTCCATTTTTTTACGTCCATGATTTTGATCCTAAAAGTGACCATTTCCCGAAAGAAATCCATTTTTTACGTCCATGATTTTGATCCTAAAAGTGATCCTTTCCCGAAAGAAATCCATTTTTTTACGTCCATGATTTTGATCCTAAAAGTGATCCTTTCCCGAAAGGAATCCATTATTTTACATATTTTTACGTCCATGATTTTGATCCTAAAAGTGACCATTTCCCGAAAGAAATCCATTTTTTTATTTGAAATTATCTCATTTTCGGCATTTTTTTTAACCTTTTTTTGTTGGAGGGGGGGGGGCGCAATTTAGATTCCTGCCACGGGCGCATCATACACTAGTTACGGCCCTGCTTGACAGCACAGGATAAAGTTGCAAGTTTTCTGCATAAATTGGAACTTTACTAACGCAGAGTTCAAGTTGACGATATATCGATGTTTACACAACTGTGTGAGCAATTGGTAAATGACCAATCTGTAAAAATCACGTTTGAAAATTCTGCGATTCACCATTTATCTGCAGTATATTTCCCGGACATGAACAATCGTCAGTTCAATTCTTGGATATTAGCACCATTTTATACTGATGAGGGATTTTTTAAAGACGAAGATGTGTCAACCAAAGTTGAATTTATCAGACTACTCGAGAATAGCTCTTCCAGAGAAGTGGAATTTCAAAACTATGACCTCTGTACATTTTGGCGAAAAGTAGCTGCTGAATATCCGATTATAGCTGACAGCTCTAAGAATATTCGTTGGGTGAAACTAAACCTAGCATAAAAACACTTGCAAATGCAAAACAATTTCAACTTTCACATTAACTATCATTAATTAATCAAGAAAGTATGTTAAAAATGTAATTTCGTATAGTTTTGTACAATTTCATGATAAAATTTTATAGGGGGGTAAAACCAGTTTCCCTGATAGGCTACAGGGGTAACGAGACTAAAAAGGTTAGGAAACACTGCTTTAGATGAATGAATCAATATCTATGCTGCAAGATTCTGCTTTTTTATTCCATTTTTTCTTAATAAAAATTACATATTTTTTTACACATGAACATTTCCGATCAATAATTCTTTAAAATGCCATATTTATCGTATCTGGACACAAATGGAGCTCAAAGGGACGTATATAGGGAATCCAATCCCGGGATCTCGGACAGTTTTAGGTACTTAAGAATCCCGGGATTAGAAAATGTAATCCCGAAAATCCCGGGATTGAAATTTTTATCTAACAGAAATCGTACACCTCACCAACACGATAAAGGGTACTAAATCGAGACATTCCCGACGAAATCTGGACGCTTGGAAACAGTGGCGTAATTACTAATTGGCGAACTTAGGCGACACATAGGAGAAATGACTGTCTAATCTATGTATACATATATAGCGTACATGTATGTTTTTAAAATTGTTATAGTAACATTTCCCTACCGGTGATGTATTTACTACACCTCGGCTCTAATAGTGGGAATATCGATATGAAATATAATAGATACGGGGTTCAGAATTTTTGTATTCCTACGTAATATAATTACAAATCACATCAAAGTATTATAGTATATAAGTATTCATCTGCAGCGACGGAAATAAATAATTTGTCGGGAAATTGGGAATTTTGCGATATTTAGTCCGTGTCTCAGCAGAAAGGAATTTTATCAGTCACATTGATGGTGTTATACGAAAATAAGGGCTCACGCGATCATCAACTCGAACTAGCATTTAAATATGTGATGACGATACCTCCAACGAGTGTGGAAGCTGAGCATGCATTTTCAGCAGCAAGTTGTCTGACTTCCAAAATCAGATCCAGTGTACTAAATGACAAAACACTAATGTTTAATGTTAATGTTACTTCGAGCATATTTTCAAAATAATATTTGAATTTTTTAGTGTTTTATTTATCTATTTTTGAATTGTATTTTTATCTTTTCTTAAATAAATAAAATTCTTTGGCCTTCAGGTGATATTTTATATTGAACAAATGGACTTATTAGTAATTTTTGATCAAATTCATCAAGGTAATTTCTTAAAATATTGAAAATCCCAATCCCGGGATCCCGGGACTGGTCCCGGGATTGTCTAATGAAATCCCGAAATCCCGGGATCGAAATTTTGGCTCGGGATTGGATTTCCTAGACGTATAACAAAATCAACAAAGACTTATCGATGCATCTAATATTTTTATTAATTTAACGCGGATGCTTTAATTGTCGCGCAAATTGTGTATTTGATGAAATATTTCTAACGAAATACATAATGGAATACTATTGAATAGTTTCGAATTATCATTAATATTCGGCTTTTAATTGCAGATAACAGCTTAACTTAGATTGAACCGGGTAGGCCTCCAAACTATAAGTCGACTATAAATAAGCTTTTCAAATCCCAACGATGGGTCGTGATCTAATGATTTAGGTTATATGATTGTCTAACTAGATAAGTGATTATCTTAATTCACTAGGTTGCAGAGAATTACCGGTAATAGGTTTACGATAGACTGACAGAGGTCGCAGTGGTGGCGAAGCTTTTGCGAAAGCTCTCATGTTGTATTATATTTGACAAGCTTTCAGACAAACGACGAACTTTCTTGGAAAGCTCTTATCGGATGATATCTATTTTTGGATTAGGAAATACTGTCAATCATTATTTTTATAATTATTTCTGATCATCATTTTTTTTAAACACCCTTATTAAAAATCGCTTAAGAAAAAAAATATTTTTTCTTAAATTTCCATAATTTAAGATCTTATTTTTCACGTAGTATTCTTTGGTGCATTTTTCATTTTTGAAGTATGTTGGATGTGTAACATACGTCAGCCACTGTATCTCGGTACAAGGTAGATAGGGGGTGGCTCAAAACTCCGGTAATCAGTTGCCGACCCTTATCAATCACAGCTGCCGGCAGAGCCGGAGATAGGTCGGCTATTAGCACAAGACGCCCGTCTCTTGCAACGATTATGGGCCAAATATTGGTATATTTATGACGCAAACATAACGTGACCCATATTCGCAATGCGAGCATGCAATATGTAAGAATGTGCAATATGTATGCGGCCGAGGGGAGATTGGCCTCTCCTGTGACTGAATTCGCTCCAGGAATATTACTACGACTTTATGCACACGAATGCTATTTCACGGGAACGGGGGGATCACGAAATTATCGCCGGATCGCAGCCTGTATACACAAGAAAAGCGCATACAAGAGTTACTTATGAATAAAAAACGGGAATATTCGAAAGCGCCCCGCGAATAAACTTATTTCATTCTATATTATTGGACTATTTTATTAAAAGAGAATGCATATTTTCAATTTTTAGACTTTTAAGAGTATATCTTCCAAAGAAATTTCCCTACCAAAAGTACCAGAATGAAATATTTAAACGCATTTTTCTCGAAGTTACATTTTTCAACACGGTTGACATGATATCTCATGTTTTACTTAATTGATTTACTTAAAATTTAAAATATATTTTTTTATATATAATCTTCTATTGTCCCTACCAGATTTATATCAAAATTTTATTTTTATCTATTTTAAAAAAAATTAAAACTGAAAAAACAAAGTCAAATAATTTTTTTTTTAAGTCGCCATTTTGTGAAATTTGTTTTTCTTTGAGATAGGGACTATAGCGACATCTTAACTTAGTAATATTTTCAATTTTTTTAAAATTTTAAATGACTAGAAGGGTTGAAATCGTGTCAACCAAGATACGCCCATTTTTACCCCTCACACTTTACTAATCTATAACCTTTTATTTTTTACCCTTAAATTTATACATTCCTTTTTATTAAGTCAATACATTTGCCAAAGCATATTACTATTGTGTAAATGATTAAACACAAGATCAGCCATATCAGTTGTTATCAATATTGTCTCAATGTAACTGTCAAACTGCTGTTAACAGCGCATTTATTTTTAGTCAACTGCAAATCTTATTATTTAGTTGTTTTTTATTGAATTGAGTGCGAATTTCAATAATAATTTAAAGTGTCCATAAGCCATGAAAAATCAAGCCTGACTCACCGGTGAGTCACTATATTTTTATAGAAATATTTTTTAATAGCAAAAAATTATTATGCTAGGGGTTACATATTGGTGAATCCAAAAATGTCTTCAAATTTTAAACGATCTTGATAATTCCATTTTATTTTTAAATATATTCAACAGATCAGGGTTGCCCATTGAATGTTTTTTGCTGCGTAACTAAAATACTAACTCAGGGATGGCAGAAAGAATACGTCTTCTCTCAGCCAGGACTCATAGTAAACTCCTCTGCTCTAAAAGTGTCTAAATACCCCCCTACCCTAATGTTTAAGCTGGATTAGGTTGATCATAAGTATACAAATTTGTTAGAATTAAAGTGCTTAAAAATACTCATAAATATCTACTTTATTCGTGTGCATACGAGAACCATCTAGAAAATAAGGTTATGTTAGTTTCTGAGGTCGAGGCATTATTTTAGTTCAGAAGTTGACGGATCCTAATAGTCAGTTTGCTTGGTTCCGCATGTTGGTCGGCCATTTTGTTCAGTTACAATAAATTCTTCCGATGGAATGGTCGTCGCGCACTCCCATCATATCCCATCCGTGCAAGATCAAGGCGCTCATCCCTTTATTGACTTTGCAGAACAATACCACCGTGAATATCCATCAGAAGTTTGTGGAAGTTAATGGTAGTGATGTGATGAATCGACAATATATCATGAAGTGGGTTATAGCCCTAAAAGCATAATAAAAGCTTAATAGAATACGTTACTTGTGTTTTTCATAATTACTTTCGAAACATTTATCATGTAAATTTGCACAAAAAACAGAATTATTTTATATTAAAGCATGTTTCCCTTTTGCATGATGAAATACGCAAATTGAAGCCATTACAAGAAGGCTCTATTTAAAAGTCCGCAAATGGGCTTGTTTGTATCTCATTTAAAAAAGCAAGTTTTTCTTAGCACAAATATTGTATGAAGGTCTTAATCTCTTGTTGACACATTTGTCTGCGAAAAAGTTTATTTCGCAAACATTACTTTCTCATAACCGAGGAGGAGTTTCTGGCTAATTTTGCGGCACCCCGGGCGGTATCCTCGCAAACATGTATTTACTGTGGTTACACATAATGCCGAAATAACTTACTGGCTGAAGTATTACGGAGAAGGAGTGCAATCTCGCCAGTAGATCATAAACAAGGATAAAACGTAATTTCGGCTGGAGTGTGGGTGGAACTGGGCGGCGGCGGATTCGGAGGGTGTAATGACTGGGTTGTTTGGTGGATTGGGCCGCGCTTAGCCAAGATGAGTGGTGGAAGACGGAAGTGGGTGGTAGGCGCGCTTTCGGCCCGGGACGGAAGAGGTAAAGATCCGGAGGGATGAGACTTGGAAGGATTACGCGAGGCGAGCCTCCAAGAAGTGAGCTTTAAGTGTCCATTTTCTCATCATCACAACAAACAATAAAATACAAATAATAAGCGTCTTATTTGATGGTTTGACATCTATAAAGATTATGTTTTTGGGCATTAAGGATGTTTTCCTAATGGCTGCATAATTATTTTGATCCGTTTGAGATTCATTATATAATTTGTGCATATTCAACTCAAAGACACTCAATACGTTTATATCTAACAGTTTAAGGGGGCCATCTCGTGTGACTGTTTCAAAAGATATTTTTTTTACATACATTTTATCCAAATATAGTGTAGAAAAAGTGGATAAAGAGATTATCCGATATTTGGGGTCGTTCGGAAGTTACAGCATTAAAAAGCGTCAACAAAAGTGCACAACAAGTTGCAAAACTTAAATTTAATATCCATGTTCTCAACTTCGAATATATTGTAAATTGAGGGGAGAGGAAGTCTAATCTGGCTCTCAACCTCATTTGGCGTGAGCCATCTATATAAATTAGTCTCTTTGAGAAGCTTTCGTGATAGTATTATCATAGAAGGATCCAGGTACGGATTTATCACCGAAAATGCTGCAAAAGCCAACCGGTCCGATTTTCAGACCGCTGACACGACGAATAAGCATCTCGCGATCGAACTCAATGCCCGAACGTCTCCACAGAACACGGTCTGCGTCCATAAACGGATCTCCGCATGGACACTCCAGGATCGAGAAAAGTTCAAACCTGAAAAACGCCTTCCCAGCCCAAATAAACCAGCTGGAAAGGGCCCAATATTTGAGCGGTAACAAAGAAAAGAGAGATTAGAAAATTTAGCATATATTATAAAAACGGGCAGAGTCAATCAGTGTTGATTCATATAAAGTAGAACAATCAAATAAAATAAAATGAACAGTTCTTGATCGATTCAATTGGTATTCTGCGTTTTATTTCATGGAAATCGCTAGATATGAAACAGAATTTGCATCAACATGAAGCATTAACTTAGATGTGCCAATTGTGATAAGTTTTGTGTATTGTATACTAGAATTTGCTTCTGTTTATTCTGCTATTTCTTCAAATGCAATATGCAGAAATTGTTAAAGTAAAGTGATTTGTCAATATGCAAACTCGATGAATGAAAGAAGAAATTTTGGGCAATTTTCTACCACAAACTTTCCACAGATGTATATCCTCAACATCAAAATTTTCCAGCAGGCTAAGACATCTGGTGCAAATGGTGCAAAGCTGAAGCTAGAAGAAAACACAATAATTTCCACCACCATAAGTCACTTCTGACTGCACAAGTTCAAAAAGTAATCAAAGCAGTCTATGTACCAGATCTTTAGGAGTACAAACAGAAAATAACAATGAATTCGATGATATTCATTGATTTGGATTTTCGCTCCTATATTATTCTGACACAAATGTCATTGAAATAGCAACTTGTCGAGATTGTTTTCAATGAAGGATTTAATGACATTTTGAAAGTTTTAGTTACAAGAAGATGTCAAATTGGCAACGTAACTCAAATTGATTCCCATCGTCGTAATGAAGCGCGTATCTACTGCTCCGAATGACTTCGCTAAACAGTTAGAACTGATGCCAGAGACCAACAATCGGCTTTGCAAGATTTTTATGAGAAAGCTGAAGGTTCACTTTATAGAACAGGTATAGGCAGATTATGGATGAGTCAAAATTTTCTTGGCGATAAACGATTTTTAGCGAAAGTACCAAATAAGTACCTTCACACAGGATGACCCCTTTAATAGCTAAACATGCTAAATTATTTTACAACCCTTTAAATACTCATAAGACCATCTTCCAGTTCCTAAGTATATTTTTCCCTTGGGAAAAATGTTAGTAATTATGTTGAAGAATACGACTCTACAGGTCAATTACTCTCAATTTGTGTTCGCGTGTTTTTCTGATAGTTCAGAAGATAAATGTACCGAATAAGGTTCCCGCTACGGTAAATTTGCTATCTGCACGTTTTGATATTTATCACAAACACCATTTAATACCAAACACCAATTGAATTTAATTCCAGCTTTTTGTAGTTGTTTCAAGCCAATTTGTGGTATCCTGATCCAAAATCAATAATAACCAATGAGAAATCGTTCCGAAGTCCAATAATATACAGCAGCATCAACATCCATGGTATTTTCTCTACATCTCAAACGTAAAATTCGGAGATAATTCCAGCAAAAAAATATCGATCTCATTCGCTATGTTCATATTCACATCTCGTTCCTGGCGTCTGAAATTTGGCAGAGGCTTTAAACTGTCGCAATAAAAATTCACATCACGGTTTCAAACATTAATGAAAAAGTTTCTTAGTGCGAAATGGCACTTCCTCTACTACACCGTTAGTTACTTCCACGTTCTTATCACTATGAATTAATTAAAGTTTAGCAGAATAGTACGTCGTGTCGTTAAACTTTACCAGGGGAGTTCGGCTCCAGGTACCCCAACCTCCGGGACGCGTACCATTTTCTTGCCGGATCAGTTAATCAAGATATTATACCGTATGCTATGTACCAGCAAATGCGTCATCTCACGTATCCTCTTAATGGAACAACCCTTGAAACCCAACTTTTATTTTAAATCATGGAACGGCAAAATACGATGTCATGTACAATGAAATGCTAATGCCACCGCCCAAGCAATTTGTGATTCGCTTTAGAACTGATAAAAACTTCAATAATCCAACCAAAAAAATATTCTTAAAAATGTGCAAGGTGTGTCCCAAAAGTCATGAAACATATTTTTTTAAGATCTCGACAAGAATTTCCTTCAGAGCTATCATCGCGGTCCTTTGGATAGCCTCAACACTGTCAAAACGATGTAATTGAATGCGCTTTTGATCCTCGGGAATAAAAAAAAGTCGACTGGAACTAAACCAGGACTCAAAGACGTGCACAGAGACATGTTTGGTACACCTTTTCCTTAAAAGCGGCGTTGAGGGTTTGTCCTTGCGGTACAAACTCTTTGTGTCAGAAAGACAATCAACATTGAATCGTGACATGGTCTAAAAACAAGGGTGCAATAAATCAGCTATCCCGATTCTATTGATGTTCGATCAGTAGCGGTGTGACAAAAAACATATTTAATGACTTTTGGGATGCATTTTGTTTCAATAAATATTTATACAATGTAAATCAAGAAAGTTACAGTCTATCAAACATTCAAGAACTCTGAATAATTGTATATACTGGCATTAAATTAAAATCAACAAAGCTGCTTTTTTATCTACAAGTAGTTTACGTTAATTATGATTAAATAAACATCGTCTATTTTCGAAATAAGGTGGCCAGGGCTTCGATAAACGTGGCTTAAGTTAATGGCGCTGGAATTTGATTGAAATATTGCAACTTTCAAAGCATTGCTATATCAAATACATTTAATATTTATTATATGCAGCTATCATATAATTTCATATATTTCCTTAAGTGATTCCTGAATGCATGTGATGTGGCGATGATTAAACGATCGCTTGATAAGTACGCCTCTAAGGCGAACGTGCGCTCCTCCCACGTCCACTGCACGATCGTTACTAAATTTACATGATAAAAAACGTTAGATTTTGTTCTTTAGAATGAGTGCCATCTCATTTTTCTCAAAATAACTATCATTTCAGAGCGCGGGGTTTAAATAAGGAAGTTCCCCTGCTGCACCCTGTGTAATATAAGCCAATTTTAAAAACGAATAGCTTGAAATTGTTTTAAATTTGCTATTCCACATGATATAAGATTAATTTAATCGTTAAAACAGGATGAATCCTAAAATAGTAGTTAAGCCTGGGACACCTTTTAAGGTGTTTGACGCGTTGGCGGACACGTCTGCATTATGCATCATTTTTGGTATGAAAAATCACTGCATAATGCAGATCCAGTCAAACACTTTGCTTTTATTTAGAGTAGGATCACCGAACTATGTCTGAAGTCTCCTTAAAATTTCAATTAATTTCACGCCTTCGTTTACGAGAAAACGAATAATTACGCGTTGCGCAACAGAGAGTGCCGCTTCTCGCCTTCTTTCTTTAATGAGAGGATAAAGAAGCTTCTTATCCGATAGAATAAATGTATTTCTAATGAAGAGAACCACGTAGAAATATAAAATACATAATTTGTATTCTTATATATTATTTTAAAGAAATTGTACAGCAATATTCCGAGTTATATTTGAACCAGCCTCGTTGTTATCGAATACATTTCAATTCTAAATTTTAGCCAAACGAAATTGTCAATATAAATCTATTTGTGTACAGTATTTGTGGATAAGATCAAAATAGATGAAAATAATAATCCATTTTAACTATTATAATATTTATCCATTATTAAACTAAAATATTGTGTTCCAAAACATTTGAAATTACTTGCATATATAATGTTAATATGATGATTTTCCGTTGGATTGTTTTTTTTTTGTTATAAATCTTGTAAAATTGTAGCATTCAGCTGTAAGCATTCCGACAAAAATCAAATCCCGTTTTAGAGATAAATCTTAAAATTCATCCCTTAATTTGGTACATAAGCCAAATTCTCAAATATCACTCAGTCATTAATTAAGACCGACCTTCGCGAAAAGTTTGAGACGAGCACCGCGACTGGGTGGTTAATATAGTCGTAACCAGTGAACAATTGTCTCAGCAAACGAACTCTGCTTTTGAACAATTTCACAGCAACCAGATAATAAATCAATGACGAATTAATTACGACGAACACGGCGGACAAATAATATTTTATATAGCCGCCGGCTGAACATTCCTCCAGAGGCACTCTGGAGAAAAATAATTAGTAACCGACGAGCAATAACAGAAGCCAAATTAACCGAAGTTTTTACCCCGCCTGAATAACAATAAAGTTGAACTCGACATCCAAAACTGTCGTGGTATTTGTACAACGAGTGTGTCACTTTTGTACAGCATCCGCAGCCGAAAGACCATATTGAATTTAAAATAACAGCATAAACTAAATAAATGTTCTTTTATTTCTCCACGTTCAAAGCAGGCGCTTTGAACATTCTATTCAATTTTATTTAATATTTTAAAAGACATTCACAACAAATGTGAAAATCATTTTGTCAATGATTCTTCGACATTGATAAAAAAAATATGGATCATTAAAACTCCGAATGACCTTCCGGAGCGACCTCCGCAACCGAACAACGCGAAAATCAGATAAGGCCGTAGCGACGAAGGCACTGCACACCGCAATTAACTCCTTAAGTCAGAACCATAACTAGGCTATACTATATAAAGCGCCCGTGGCAAGTATCTAACTCAACGCCCCCCCCCCCCCGCCAGAAATTAAATATTTATTAAAAATATTATTATACTATTATAGAAAGTGTCTAGACGCTACGTTGCTTCCTTGATCGTACAGATCATGGAAAGTGCCGCAAAAAGTCCTAAAAGAGGACGGTGTGGCCATAAGGTTTGTATGCCCAATCGGTCCGCTTTTTGGACCGCTGATATGACGAATGAGCGCTTCGCAATCGGATGCCATACCTGAACATAACGATAACGAAGAAAAGAGGGATTAAACAACTTAGTATGTATATATTATAAAAACGGACAGAGTTAATCCGTGTTGGTTCATGTAAAGTAGAATGGTTGAGTAAAATAAAGAGCATGTGCAAGTCTCGACCGGGTCGATATTCTGCGTTTTACGCCTCAAGCCCAGTTGCGCCCGTGGCGGGCACCTGCTTTGCCATGCCCTTGTTAAGTAGTGAGCTAATTTTAAAAATGACTTAAACGCAATTGCTATATTTGTATGTCCGTCACTTATCTTCTGCACAAATTCACTTATCTCTCAAGATCGTGCAGCCTGAATAAAGCTTGTATATACTTGTAAATAAATAAACACTGTAGATAACATACAATATTCGTTCATTTCTTCAACATAAAATATACACTTGAAATCGATTAATTTTGGTTATCTATACAATCGTACGATGTACGTAATACACACTCTCCGTCTTTGTCTCTCAATCACAATCTCCGAACTCAACATGCAAGACTCTCTCTCCGCCTCTGTATCTCTGAACTCAAAGCGCAAGAATGCACTTTCTGAATCATTGAAAATTGATCGCAAATACGCGACTGTACTTTTTTTTATTTGGTAAGATCATGGTGCACATGTTGTATCATTGGCAATTAAAGTGGTAATTTTAACCATTTGATTAGTGAGTTAATTTTAAATTGACTTAAATATATATGGTAAATTCGTATGTGCATCTTCCACATAAATCCACTTCTCAGTCAGGACCGCGCAGCGTGTGTCAAGCTTGTATATCAATTCAAACCGTAACACTGTTGATAGCACGCAATATTCGTTCATTTATTCACGTAAACATAAACAATACACATGTGTGTCTTCAGTTTTAATAATGAAATAATGCATTTTTTGGGCCGATCGTTACAATAGCGTTTTAAATAGAATCATTTTTTTTACTACTGAGTTTTAAGCATATAATTGATTTATGTAGCTTTCTATTATGATTCACTAATTTCCGCACACAATGTGCGAAAATACTCATCAACGGATTAAAGTGGTAATTTTAAAAGGATTTTCATTTAAAAATTATACTATTTGAAGGTGGCGATTTATGCTGTAGATAAGAGAGCATATTCAATCAATTCTACAATAAATATACGCGTATGTAACAATACACTAATGGAAAGGATGGTGTCTATTATAGTAGAAAGATAATTTTGTAGTAAGCTTAATGAGTAAATATGTCATAAATTATAGTCTGGGAGACGTGACGCTCTAATGGCACATCCATTACCGCAAGGGAAGGTAACACTCGACGTGCCGAACCACCCTGTTCTTACACTCCAAAGAATATTCATGACTTTAATTTTTTTAAAAGACTTCGAACACGTCCTAAAAATTTATCAAAACTTTCGCTATCTACTCGATGTCACCGTGAAAAGTTTATCCTAATCTTGAATTTTTCAAAAAAATTCTGCCTCTTCATCACTTCAATAGCAAATAAATTTCACACCACATTTGTTCCTATAACCCCCCCAAAAAAAAGCTAAATACCCTTAGCAAGTCGATCGATCGAACATCCGAACATATATACAATTCTTTGTCAGTCTTAAAACGTGGCACACCAATTATGATCAAATGAAGAAAGATAATTCTTAATGGAGCAAAATAAACGTTTTCGTTCCTTTTCGAAAAAGTGTCCTTTTAAGAATATTTAAGATAATTCGATTCCTTCTTCGAGAAGAAAATCGCATTACGCTATTTCATCGTGGGATAAATCACTTAAATTTCCATCGCGTATCTTCGATGATAAATGAATTTAAAACGACATTTTTTCCACTTGACTCCAACTCCGATGGATTACATTAAGACTTTATGTATACATACTTAATTCCATAGTCCTACGACGGAATATTGAATAACGATGAGTAGTGATATCGCTTTGTGGCGAGGAAAAAAACCTAAGCCTCGAAATTAATTTAATATATTTCGAGGCCCCGCTACGGAACGGGGTGGCTAAAAATCGCCCCCTTTACTATTTTCTACCAATATTTGACTTATTGACTTGGTTTAATGGCGTTGCGGGTCATTAAACAATTCCTCGATTTTCAAAACCTGAATTATGCCTTTGGTATTAGCAATCGCAGACTGAAAAAAGTATGAAAGCTCGACAAATTCTAATCGGTGATGAACAATATTTTTTAAAATCGAAAATGATAAACCAAAACAAAGATCAATGAATGGTCAAAATGCCAATTTGATTACAATTTATGACGTGCTTTTCAAACGCTTTTATTCTGCCCGAACTCAATAAGCCCTTTGCAGTAAAATCAATCAAAAGAAGACTTGCCGATGGAACTTTTTATTTGCATGCAAATTGATACGATCACAAAAGCGGGCTTCCAAACTTTCATCTCGATCAACAAAGAGATGTAAACTCATGTCGACCGAAAATCAATTCTGACACCATTAAAAAAATAGTTTAATATTTAACATTTTTATCCATATCAAACTGTTATCCCGCCCATTATAAAAAGAAAAAGATTTCGTAAAATTGACCATTTTTCATAGACATGCATATGCGCACCCATGCACATTTTAAAGCTAATGCCACAATTTAAAGCACATCTCTATACATTTCTATTTAATCTTATTTTAACCTATGGAAGGAAATTATTGTTCTCGCCTCTGAGACTGACTGTCTCCCTCTCTCTCGTGAGCGGAGCTTGGTTGCTTCTCCCTGCCCCGCGGTTCCGCTTCACTTCAACAGACCAATATGCGCCAACATGGTGCAACCGCTAAACACTGCATAAACATTAATAATACATTAGATTCAAAAAACCCAAGAGCCTTCAAGGGATTGATAAATCTACACTTGGTGCACCTGGCATATAGGAGGGATCTTATCGGTCAAATTGTTTGGTTCCACATGTTTGTCGGCCAATTTGTTCAGCCACAGTATTTTTTTTCTGATGGAGATGTCATCGCGCGTTCTTGCCACCTCCCAGTCCATGCGACTTGTCAATACAATACCACAGCGAATATCCATCGGAAGCTCTTGAAAGTTTATGGTGATGTAATGAGTCGATGAGGCAAGGAGTGGGAGACCATCAATGATTTCTGAGTAATCATGTGCAAAAAAATTGAAGAACAAGTGCGAAATGACCGCCATAGCACGCTTGACGACCTTCACGAATAATTTTCTTCACGACATTTCTTGGAGTCTCCTTAGTAATAATTGTGTCGGAAACACTTGGTTACGAGAAGTTATGTGTGAGATTGATGCCTTAAATACTCACACCGGAGCACCGTCAAAATCGTATAACCTCTTTATTAGCCACGAGAGAGAGAGAGAGATCTGGCTGCGGGAAGGATGTCCTCCCGCAGCCAAGGCTAAACGACCACTCCTCCCGACTCCCGCCACCTGCGCGTCACCACCCAACTGGCAACGGTGTACAGTGCAAAAATCTACTAAACCACAAATACTACAACTGCCTAAAGATGAGGCGGTAGATGTCGCCGTTAATCTGCCGAATCAAATCTGCTCAGATTGACAGCGCCATTGCATGAGGATGGTAATTCGTCAATGTTACATTACCATTTTTAATTTCCTTAACTTTTCCATTTTTTTGTATTAAAGTTCTATATGTTTTGCATTATCTCAGTGCTCCGCAACCTACTGAGGTAGTGCACTGGCACTACCCATTCATCAACGGACGACTGTCCTCTGGACCTGACGCTGACCAGAAACGTCTCGGCTGACGGCAATGGCACCCAGTAAATTAAATCGTCATCTAAATTCAAACCATCCCAGTTACAGCCAAAAAGGGTAAACAATATTTTCAGAGGCGTTTAGAACAAAATCAAATATATGAATTCGACCCTTAGGGTTTCTGAAAAGGACATTAGAAGCTAGTTACCATGTTTAAAAAATAATTGCACGTCAGGAAAAAAACACATACTATCGATAAAACTTGTGTCATTTTTTCTTTTCTGTATGTATTTAAAATATCCCGAAAGTAAGTGTACTGTAAATATATCGGGCTGTAGTTTTTTTTTGTTTTTTGAGGCTTGGCAATACTGGATAGCAGAGGGAGATTTCCTGACAAAGCGAGCTTCTCAGGAACATGGTAGTACGTAAACTCATGTTGTAGTGTTCAGTTGCGTGAAAGATGTCGGCAAGAAATCCCGCCAAGTGTGAGCCACGTTCTGTGATCCCTTTGACTTGAATTGGAAGGTGGGGATTTTTTGAGTTCTATTGTGGGTGGCTCATTACATGCCTGAATAAAAAAACTGCCGTCATATTGGCATCACACCAATTTCTCATCTGCCAAAACATTAAAAACCATAATATCTCACGAAAAAATCATAGCCTCAGTGTTTTGGGAGCTCTTGGATTTATTTGGTTGTGATGTTTGTAACCACCCTCCGTATTGGCGTCTTCAGAGTATATCCTTTTCCCTTTTTTGAAAAAACACATTTTCAACCGACGAACAGGTGCAGAAAGGGGTTTTGAAATGAGGGAAGAGGCTGGCGGAATAGTTCTTCAAGAGAGGGATGGCGATTAAGTTAAAAATAGTTAACAAGTGTATCAACAATATTCTGTATTTTTTTAAATACACTTTTTTTAAAAAATATATAAAAATGTAGTACACTTACTTTCGGGATATGGCTCGTACTATGGCGAAAGCTATTTTAATTTAATTTTAAATATATATTATTTTGGCGTGTGATGTGCCGCAAAATTTAAGGAAGAATTTTGGTGTGCCGTAGGTGAAAAAAGGTTACGGAGCACTGCACTATCTAATAAATGTATACACAGGCTTGTGCATATTGTGCTTCGTGAAATCGTTTCTATCCCATCGTTATACAATATCGGGATTGTTTGATTCTATTTTCAAATGTGATCCTCAGGGCTTAAATTTTACAATGGCTATGACAACTAGTAGAGATTCATACACATAAACGTCGTCCATTTGTGCAAACAACGAATGCTTCGTGATCGCTTTGATATTCCGTGCATTTTTGCAGCAAACAAAAGAGTATTTCCCCGTCCATAAAAAGTATTTAACGAATTTTCAGCGATAGACAAACAAACGGGTGAAATAAAGGCTTTCATCCATCTAGGTGTAGCGGAGCGCCGATTGTAGATTCTGTGTCGGAGGCGCCGTGCCCGGGGTACAAATTAAACGGGTGTCCCGATTCAGGTCGCACCCCACAATACCACCCACAGGTTCCGATACGATTCGGCCGGAAGTGGCGGGCGGAACTTGTCTTCCTCTCCGATAGTCCACTTGTTTATACACTCGGCTCGTCGGAATTCACCACCGAGTATCCGAACAACACGGATTTACGTGACTGCGCCCAAATTAAAATTGTGCGGACGTTCAGGTACGCCTGGAGAACGTTGCTTTCCGCACCCGAAAAATATGTGCTCCACCATTTAATGGGGAACGCTAAAAGACTCCCGGGCCACTTACAAAGGATTTGATCGCTGTTTGCTTTGTATGATTGCGAATGAACACAATCGGAGAAAATTCATTCAAAAAAAATCTTTGATCGTTATTTTTGACATTTGTTGAAAACTGACCCATTTCAATCGTAAACCTGTCTTGACCATAAGAAATATTAATTGGTACGCTTGATGAGATGTGTAAAAAATCATCTGCTTCATATTATTAAGAAAATGAAGACAAACGTGTATTTTAATCAATTGAAAAGACTTTTGACTCAAAGAAAAATGCTTCAACATACCCATACCGCAAGACCGTCCAGGAATAAAGTTAAATTAAATTGAGAAGTTTTAACAACTCCTCCTGATTATATAATGAAGTTTTTAGAGCATTCCATTTGGAAAAAATGAGCTTAAAAATTAAAGCAAAAATTTGCTTTTATATTATATATAAAATGCTTGACTTTCAATGATGATAAAATTGCTTGGGTCAATAAATAGATTGTAAAATAAGAAGTTTGGGTGAAGATTTTAATTTAAAGACGCTCTTTAACAACATAAACGCCAGCGACTCACCGGTGAGTCGCTATATTGCTACGAAACACACGTTAGCTTTAAAAAATAAAATATATATGGGTTATTCAAATATAACCCGGAATTTTGCTGTATAAATTTATTAGTAATATATGAAGATACAAATTGAAGTATCATATTTTTTTTTTACATAGTTCCCTTCTTTAGAAATAAAAACTCCATCGGATAGAAAGGTTCTTGATCTCGTCACTGAAGAAAGAAAATCAATCGCGCACGTATTGTTCGACCGCAGCGTTGTCTTAAAATCGTTGCCCTCCTAATGCTTCTTTCAATGGACCAAATATATGGTGGTCACATGGAGCCAAGTCTGGATTGTGGTGGATTTGGTGGGTGTTCACAGAATAATTGGGTGAATTTATCAAGAGTTGTCAGGCCAGACAGCGACTTAGTCTTATTGTGGTCTCTTTCAGACATAGTCCATGTCCCGCGCTGTTTCGAGTACCCTCGGACTAGCCACACAGGAGTTTAATCCATTTATTTTTGTTCCCCAAGGAACACTACGCATAGGTGCAAGCCAACTGAGGCTACTAATCGCCGGGGGAGGGAGGCCTCTACGACCCTATCGAGATCGTAGAAGACCCTAGGAATATATTTTCCCCAAATTTATTACAAAAAGCTCTTAAATTAAAAGGAGTGGCCAAAAGATTTCCGTGTCCAATCGGTCCAAACTTTAGACCGCTGATACAATGAAATAGCGCCTCGCGATCGGACACCATGCCCGGACTTGTCCACAAAACCATGGATTTCCACATGGGCACTCCGAAAAGTGGGAAATTCTGAACCTGTAGAGAGAAGGCCTAAACCGCCCGTGTCCCTTGAGGAACTGGGACGTGCACAAGAAGAACAAGACAAGACGACAGATATCAGACAGCGACTGATTGGATTGTGGGTTCATTATTAATTGAATCCATTCCCTGCGCTGCTGTATGATCTGTTCTGGGTTACCCCGGACTAGCCACACAAAAAGTGTCTTCCACTGATATTTTAGCTCCATGAGAAACGCTACGTGTGGAGCGTCCGTGTGTTCACCCCTTTTGCTCCACGCCCTCCAGAGAAGGCGAGGTTTCCACGGGAAAGCATTTTTAGACAGTCTCCACCAACTACTATAATCGGCCGTCCCACATATCCCTTTATGGGTACGCAGCACAGAATGACCTGCGCACTCAACTCATATTAGATGGGCTACCCCAGCAACGGTTGATGAGCAAACCGACAAGGCTACTTTCGCACACCTATATTCCACATCATTACTCCATGGGTTCAACCGTTGCCCACGGGCATTGGGTTGGCTCTTCCCCCTCTGAAGTTTTATGGGTGGGCATCGTGGAGTCTAACACTAATCCGGGCACGAGAAGGACAGCTCGAATAGTTATTCTTCTTTTACGATAAGCAGTATTAGCGTCATTTAGCAGCTGGCAGTAGTAAGCTGCATTCATCGTCTATCACCTCATTCAAAATACCGTAGCCATCACATTTCCAGCAGACTGTTTCTCGATTTTCGGATCTTAACGAAACTTTTGAGCCACCAATGTCTCAATCCTTCTCAATATTTATTTTTATTCCACACCTTCGTTTATGAGAAAATAAATAATTACGCGTTGCGCAACAGCGGATGCTTCTTAATAGATTTCTTATTTCAGTCACAGAATCAAGAAGGAACGAAGGGAATTATGTAGAAAAATAAGTTATTCCATTTGTATCTTTATATTAGGGTGTTCCATAAGTTTCTTTCGTTTTCATATTAAGAGAAAAATAAACAATAATTTGTATTACATCAAAATTTATTGAATAATATATGATCCATTCTGTCCTATTACCTTTATCCATTTCTCCGGAAGCCTCATAATATCTTCTTGCCAAAATTTTCCAGATTTGTTGGCAAAATATTGATCAAGGTACATTTTTATATCATTTTTTGAACTAAAATTTTTACCACGTAAATAATTTTTAAATGAAAGAAATAAATAATGATCAGAAGGGGCAATGTCCGGAGAGTATGGAGGATGATGTAAAACATTCCAGTCAAATGATAATAATTTATTTCTGACGAGCAAAGACACATGAGGCTTGGCGTTATCGTAATGAAAAACAACGCCTCGTCTGTTCGCTAATTCTGGCCGTTTTCTGGAAATTGCACCCTTTAGATTGTCTAATTTGAAACAATATTTTGTTGAATTGATCGTTTCATTTTGCTGAAATAGCTCATAATAAACTACCCCCTTGTTAGCAATTTCGCGAACAGTATATCGCAGGTTTTTTCAATCATGGCTTGGGACAACCTAATACATGATTAATAAATTTGTATAGGAAAATTCCGGATTATATTTGAACATATCTAAATTCGTCGACATTTAAAAGGTTAAAAGCAATCTTATCAACAGAAAGCAATATTTTAATAAAAGGATTTGAAGAAAAAAACTTTTTTATAAAGAGGAAAGCCCAGTAAACAAGTCGTCAGTGGAGCTGAAGACTATCGGACTTTGCATTAACTTCTTTACGCATCTCGAAGATAATTGGTGAAATATTTTCTTAGGTTTTTTCAACGGAGAATTCCTTATTTATTACGCAGTTTGCCGGCGGAGGGGCCGGAAACGGAAATTACTTTATAGGCCTAGGAAGTTCCGTTAGCGCCCACCGGCGTGAGTTCGCCGGAAAAAAACCCCGGCACATTATTTATTACCGAATGTGAAGGTCTATGGAGCTGATTTCCTCCAAAAATGGAGGAAAAAAATGGAATCGGTATATCGGCCGCGCAGAATGTACATACGGAAGCGATATTTTACATTCTGACACGCGCTGACATATTTTCGCGGGGGAGGAATGTGAGGGATGAAAAGGCGCTGAAAAATTGATATTGTCAATGCACAATACATTTCGATTGCCGCTAGAAATTTAATATATTCAGACGCACTATCGATCATGAGCCCTCTTATTGTTGAGATTTCTGTAGGGTAACATACGCTCACGTGGCCCCGCAAAATATTAGAATGAGGATTTGATACACGGAATATTTCCGATGGGGGATATTTTTCCCAAAACATGAAAATAATCGAATGAAATTTAAATTTGTCATCCCTGAAGCGAACTCGCAAAGATCAATATGGAGCTTTATTGTGTATGCCCTATCGTATATAGCCATCAGCCTACCAGAGCTTAACATACATTTTTTTGTATAATGCAGCATCTGGCGTATCCTTAAAAAATATGACATGTCTCGAATTAACGTCAAGAGCAGGACTTTATCCTATGCTCCCAATAGTGCCGCGGCGTTCTTCAAACAGTACAAGCTGGATATAACAAGACGATGACCAGCATATGTGGGCATTATGACGTCACGACCCTCGTCTCTGTGACAACCCTCTGACGGGGGATTACGAAGTAATTCGTTCAGTCAATAATGACAGCTAGTGTGCCGAAACTCCGACACTGAAAAACTCCCCAGCATCAATTGTGGCACACCCCCTCAATACCAATGCAATCTTGCACCAACTTATAATTTATATTTAAGAGATCGAAAATTAATCAAAAATTTAAGACATATACTATCAATATATGTATATCGAGTCGCGGTTCATGAAACACATATTTTTTAACGATGATATAAAAAGATAACGAATAAATATGTAAAAATGTACGAGAACTTTTAAAACTCAATAATTAGGCATTTTTTTATAAAAATCGGAATCTGAGAAAATGTATGGCTCATATGGCATCTTTCCAGAAAACAGACCAGGTTCAGACTTTCGACGCCCTTATTGATCCAATCATCCTAATGAAGACAAAGTCTATTGAAGGGTCAGATGTCACTTATATTATCAAAATCTAAGACGACTTGAAGTACTCGTTGTCTAGTATTGAGCATATCTGACAAAATTGATGATCGACATGTCACCGTACATGTCCATGACCTCCCAATTGGATCCCTTCGTTCCGATGTCTGAGATTTTGAGTAGATTATTTCATTGCCTATTGAGTTTATTGTGAGGTTGGATTCTCCAGATTTTTTTCAGTTTGGTACTGCAGTGGACGATACCCCGCCTAACTTACGGGGATCGCTACCATCATCGTTGCGACTTGAAGGTCGCGTTTTTCGTCCGCAAATCTACGGATGAGGAGCACCTCAGTGCGATGCGCAATCGATCGAGATCAACCGCGGCGCTGTCCATGACGATGGTCCTGACTCACGAGTTGGCTACGATGAACGACGGACCACGCCGCGCGTCGCGTCTAAATAAGGCAGATGCTGCAGGTGATCAATAAAATGTCGAACAATCAGCACAATGTATTTATTCAATTATCACATAGTTGAAGAACCAGTGACAAGCATCTACTGATTCATAGAACCATCCATAGAACTCATTTATCTAGGAATGGAAACTGGACACAAGTATGAATTTTGACTTGTAATATGATGTTGAAAATGTCACTCCACGCAATGGCACTGTTAATCTGTGCCGCCGTTTATGTGCCCTCTCTCATTAGACGCAAATCTGAAATAATAAAATGTATCGCTTCTTGCGCGTACACTGTTGTCGGTGCGGTAATGACTCGTAGGAGATGGGATTGGAGAAGTCTTCGAATGGCCTTGGCTGCGGGAAGACGTCCGTCCCACGCCCAAATCTCTCTCTCCCTCTCTTGTTATCAATAAATAAGGACGAGAGTATTTCTATTCGACACCCAATTACCTCCATCCCTCCGCTCGGCTATGTAACAATCTGAAAGAAGAACGTACCCGCGTGCAAGCACAGCCATCTCGTCGCTGGGTGGGGCGCGCTCTACGAAACATTGGTGTCAGAAGTGTCAAAACCGAAATGAAAAAAATATACAGTTGTAAAATTTTAAAAATGTGATTGTTTGCTAGTTTCTCCAATATTTAAACAAGGATACGATGAAATCCAGTCCATTTAAGCTAAAAAAATTGGTCCAAAATAAATGCAAGAAGATGCTGATTTATTTCAAAAACGCTGATGCATTGTTACATCCAATTTATAATCAATTGCAATGCACTTTATTTAGTATGAACGAATGTATCGCAGCAGAAGACAGTATAAGAATATCAGAGAGCTCGTTAAACGGAAACACCAGCTGCTTCGTCCTTCAAACAACTAACAGTTTATTGGAAAGCTATCGAATAAGGAAAACTTCATAAAATGTAAATTTCGTTCCAACCTCTCAGAGTAGTGTCTTTTGAGCGTTTTTAATATCCTTGCGCTTCTCACAGTCGATATTCTTTATTCGAAACGAAAATATTTGCATAACTATTCCATTCATTTTCGCAGACGAAAATCATTCCAATTTTTAACATACAATATTGAGGTGACAATTAGAATATATTATTTTATAAAAATGAAAATTTCGATATTAAAAGCGACAAAAGAGGCGCTCTGCCAACGAAGTACAAATCATTTAGCACGAATACGACCGCGTTTCGGACGCAATCTAAATAAGTTGGGTGGAAATATTTTAATCTAAAATTTTCTGGAGCATACCCTTAATGCAATTGAACAATTTGAGGCGCTTCCTTCGGGAAAACAAAAAAATCTTCCCTATTCCTCGCGCCGTGCTCAGACTTTCCCTTCCCCGAGGGCAGATTTTTTCTTTTCGGGCGACCCATTTTCATTTTCGTTTAGTTATGTAATATTAATATCCGCCGCGGAAAATTAATTTGCGGAAAAGCTATCCTTCATATTAAAAAATATTATATTGTTTTCGAGTACGATTCGGCGCCTATTTTGGGATATTCGCGAAATACTTTCGAAGTTTTCCTGCTAGATTCGACTTTATATTCGCCGTTATTAATTTTTCTAAGAAAATTTGGAATTTAATAGCACTGAATGTAATTCATACGAAAAAAGCAATATATAATAGTTCCAAGAAAATTTAACAAGCCTTTTTTGTGTGCCTATTGATACTAATGAGCTTGAATGTAAACACAAATTATATTGACAGTAATACAAGAAACATAGCATTGATTGATGTACAATATCCTTTTAATACAATTATCTTTTAACAAATTATATTATTTTTAATTTGTTTATTAGTGTCTTTCAATAGAAACGCTAGAAATTTGTTAGGTTATAGCGGCCATATTAGTAAATAAGAAACAATACATGGCAAGTTATTATGGAAGTTTATAGCGTTGAATAATGTGTATAAATAATTTAAAAAATATTTTCAAAATCAGTGCTCCATTCGAAGAAAGATTCGCCAAAAAATCATTTTTAGCGATGAGGTCCATTTTTGGTTAAATGGATATGTGAACAAGCAAAATTAAATGATATGAAAAGCGACGATATGTGGTTGTAACAGGACAGCGGTACGTGCTACACAACGCACGCCACGATGGACATTCTGCACTATATAAGTGTGACAACGTGAACTGGCCACCGAAATGATACAATTTAACATATTTGGACTTCTTCAAAGTCAACATAACGAACACCATCCGACAAATTCGATCAGATTTATGCAACACTTCATCTAAAATTGGACCACCAAGCAAAGCCGCGGTAGACATTTGAACGACGTTATCTCTTCATCGGAAGAGTTAACTATAATTCAACAAAATGGCTGACAAACACGCGGGACCAAACAAAAAGGCTGCATCAATTTCGAAACAAAGCAATTCTTTGGCCCCAAGAGCTCTTGTAACCTTATTTTATAGATGACTCACGTATATTCGTCATGGTTAGGAAATCTAATCCCGAGCCAAAATTTCGATCCCGGGATTGTATTAGATCATCCCGGGAACAGCCCCGGGATCCCGGGTCGGGGATTTTCAATGGTTTAAGAAATTACATTAATAAATTTGATCAAAAAATACTAATAAGTCCATTTGTTTAATATAAAAACTAATTTGAAGGCGAAATAATTTTATTTATTTAAGAAAAGATTAAAATAAAATTCAAAAATAGATAAATAAAACACTTAAAAAATGCAAATATTATTTTGAAAATATGCCCGAAATAACATTCAATTAGTCTGGATCTGATTTTGGATGCCAGGCAACTTGCTGCTAAAAATGCATGCTCAGCCTCCACACTCGTTGGAGGTATCGTCATCAGATATTTAAATGCAAGTTCGATTTGATGACCGCCCCCATTTTCGCAAAACACCATTAATGTGACTGATAAAATTCCTTAGAAAAATTCCCGATTTCCCGAAAATATATTTATTTCCGTAGCTGCAGATGAATACTTATATACTATGATACTTTGATGTGATTCGTAATTATATTACGGAAGAATACAAAAATTCTGAGCCCCATATCTATTATATTTCATATCGATATTCCCATTATTAGAGTCGAGGTGTAGTAAATACATCACCGGCATGGAAAGGTTAATATAAAAAATTGAAAAGCATATGTGTACTCTATATATGTATACATCGAGTATACAATTATTCAATCCCGAATATTTCGGGACTACGTGTATTAATCTCGGGATTCATGAGTACCTAAAACTGTCAGGGGTCCCGGAATTGGATTTCCCAGTCATAGTTGAACTGTTGATGAATAAAAGAAAATACGAACCGTAGTGATTCATTTAGTTCCATGGAGCTTAGATCTATAAAAGCTCCGGTCAAAGTTTTAGCATTAAATCGAACGAAAATAAACTTTTATGTTTCCCATGTGTCACAAACTCGATGGCCAATCTATTTTCTTTCTACCTGCATTCATTCCGAGCGTTAATTTTTGTCGTTCCTATTTCAGGAAAAACTCTTTTGTCTTAAGCTTGCGCCGTTACGAATACGCCATTCGAGTGTATCTCAAACATTCGCAACCGGGATGAAAAAAAGGGAAAAAGTTTTCACTAGAGCGGCTGCCGGCAAACTTTAATTTTCCGCGATCGTAAGCAACAAAACTTTCCTCCTTGTTTTTTTTTTCTTTCCCTTAAAACATTTATCAGCACTCCAGTGCCAATACGGATATCTTAGTCTATCCTTAAATTTATTTCTTTCGATATACACAAATGTTCGCTTTCAGTATATCGAAGCTCGGCTTATTTGCAAATCTATTTATTTTCAGGATTCCAAAAAAATCAATAGCGCGAAACGCAATGCAGATTTATTTTACATCAACTGAATGTTGTACACAATACATTTTATATGGGACAGGTGGTATTAAGAGAGCTAAATACAAATTATTTTTGGGGCTAATGGTTTCAAACCATGGCGTTTTGTAATCATCTGTAATCCGGTAATGACGCCATTGAACAGGCTAACAATCATTGCCTTTGTAATTTTGGATTACATTTGATATATTATGCATTGTAATATATTTAATCATATATAGCGAAATTAATATTACTTTCAATAGGGGTCATCTATAAAGTAAGATTACAAGGGCTCTTGAGATCAGGCTAAATATTTTTAGCGCGCGACGACCTTTTCATCGGAAGAATTTACAGTGACTGAACAAAATGGCTGACAAACAAGTGGAACCAAATAAACTGACCGTTAAGATCCTTTTTATACGCCAGATGCGTCTACTTCGAAACAAAAAAAATCTCCCGGCCTCAGGAGCCCTTGTAATTCGACATTCAAAATGACCCTCATATAAGAAATGTTTGTTATACAGAATTTTTGTTTAATAAAAACTGTTCCTTACTCGGTCATATAAATAGTATTTCATAATAAAATGCGTGTTATTACTAAAGTTCATGTTTTAAATAGGATTTAATGTATTAACTTATTCAACATATTGATCCATTTATTATTCAAAAGTGTCGAATTGTTTTAATAAAATCTGATATATTTTAGTTTTGAAATTACTTATTGACTATGTTTAAATTTGTATAATATTAAATTAGAATTAATTTACGACTAACCCTCAATAGTTTTACACAAACTCTTATTATGAAGATTGGTAAAGAAATTCAGATTTTGCAAGAAAATTTCACCGTACCAAAAAATAGAGAATTTTAAATATTAATATTTCTGGTAAATCCGGTACCGGTAATAAGTCGGAAAAAGCCAATTCTTGAAAATTCTTAAATTTCATTTGTTAACTGAAATTGTCGGCTAAAAGATGAAACTATGTTTGTGTAATATATAATAAAATAGGCAAACTATTGGTCTAATGGTTGCATTATACTACGTATAGATACACACACACACACACATGCAGCAGAAGCGGCGCATGCGCGTATCGTTCCATGATGTATGCGAGGGAGATGGAAAGAGTAGAAATATTCTCCCTCTTTTCTCAACAAATTCCGATCGGAGTTTCACTTTTCGTGACGTTTAAGCTAATTTAATTTTTTTTATAATAATATACACTCAAACCTTTTTTTGTGCGATTTTGGATATATTTTATATAACTGTTTCGAAGTTATGCGTTTTTTAAATTCCATGAAACGCATCTTCACTTTTTCAATCATAGTATAGTCATAGCTTTTTATGTGCGATTTATTTTTGTGCGGTTTTCTGCGGAACGCATCTATCGCACAAAAGCTGATTTAAGTGTATTATTGTTATAAATTGTGTTGTTTTTTTTTCTAGCGCCTATTTTTCGCACTACTAATAAATCTTCTCCTACCTAAAGCTAGTCAAATAGTTCTTATCCTGGTATAACCCTAAGTGGAAGATGAATCTCATGAAAAGTCTCTTATGAGGATCGCTTACATTAGATCAAGGACATGGCATGCTAAGAAGAAGATTATAAATACAGTAAACCCTTCTATAGCGTCGAGATGGGGACCATGCTATAGAAAGATAGACACCCCATACAAAATTTGTACGCATTTAGTCTGTTAACATAAAAGATCTCGCAAACGCTATAAGAAAAAAACTCTAAAGAAGTGAATGCTATTGAAGGGTTGACTATATAGAATCTCATTTTTATGATGTATCTGTTGCTTTTTAAATGAAAGATAATTCATCCCCAAGGCTTTGCAACATGTTTGTGGCTTATGAATACCAAAATTAATTTATTCTTTCATTAGCCAAAATAATAAATACGATTTCTATCATTATACATCTACGACGCTCCTCTGAAGTGAACACTTCTTTAATTTAAATGTCTTCCCCTCTGGCATCATTCATTTTTCGGCGGCTCAACCTCGCCGCATTATACGGCCAAGTTATGAATCTTTAAGACTGAACGTCCAAAAGTTTTATGAAGAACGGCTCAAAGTTGAGGATTTGGTGCCCCTTTATTCGCTCTTCTCCCCTCCGCTGATTTGGTTAGGGCTTTTATCCCGTTGTCGGATTCCTCTATTGTGTCCCTGGAGCTGTTGGTGTTAAACGGGTTAGGCTCATTTTTATTCGCCCGATTTTGCGTCCACCCAATTAACACCGATAATGAATTAAGTTTACCAGAACCGTTTCGATGCTACCCAATTTGATGGGAAACTTTTCAAATTTATTTGCATATAATTGTTAATCAAAGGGACGGAAATTAAGTACGTAAACGAATTATGATTCACCCTTTTCGGGTGCGAAACTTTGATCCTTTTTAGTTTCTAATGAAATTAATTCTGCTACATACAATGAAGGATTTAAAAAAAAAAACAACGCCCAACACAATTATGACAAGTCGCTTTGGAAAACTTCTATTTCAAAACTATAGCGCTCGATTTTATTTTTAAAAGCAAGTTCTCAAGTAAGAGATGATGGATGAGACAGTACTCTTTATATAGAAATACAACTGACATGTTATTTATAAAATCCATTTATTTTCTCTATATTCAATATCAGTCTTCTTATAGATATTCAAAAATAGATATGTACTCACATTTTTACATTGATGGTTACATTCTCGACGAAAATAACATTTTCTCTAAAAATGGTCCCAAATTTATGATTTTTTGCGTTAATTTAGTTAACAGGTTTAAATTTCCAATCAAAAAAATTTATTTCTGAATTGCATCAAGCACACAAAAGTACTATTTTGTTATTTGAACTGAATATTGTCGGTTAAACAGGGTCTAAAAAAGTGAAATGCATGTCTGTCTAAAATAAGATAATTAAAGCTATAGGCTATAAACTTATGCATCATACTAATACATTAATATAAATATGATAATAAATACTTAGTACAAGGGATATAGGCAGATTTATTTTTAGTTTTAACACATTACAGTCCGTGTCCACATAAACAGGTGATGAGATTGACATAACTTTGGCTTCAAAAAGTTCTTTGGCTTAATTCAGTTTATTGGAATGAATTTACATATTTTTAATTACACCGAAAAATGGGTATACGATCGCGCTTAGTAATTATTTGAGAAGTACATTAAGATTTCAAATATATATTTTTCCGATATTTCGAGTCTCCTGTCGGACTCATGGACGCGGAATAACTGCCGGTGCTTTGCTGTTGCTCCTTGTGAGCATCCTCCATCCAATGCTACCAATGTGCGACGTTGAGCTATGCATTGTCGTCGCTTCGTGGTAGATTGTTTGCACTTTTAGATTTTTTGCTTGGTTATTGATTGCGTCAAAGAAGCGGTTTTATTTAGATGACAGGAGAGGTGGTCTGCGCCGGTAGTCGGCCGCCACCTCTCAATTTCTTCCTCTTGGTTAGGTACCGCCTGAGATGTCACCGGGTCATCCCGGATCACTGGATGTCTCAGTTCCTTACAGGACACGGGCGATTTAGAGCCTCGTTGGTTAGGTTTGGGCTTTCAATAACTTCGGAGTGTCCATGAGAAGATCCGTTCATGAACGTAGACCATGTACTGTGGACATGTTTGGGCATGCGTCCGATTGCGAGGCGTTCCTTTGTTGTATCAGTGGTCCGAAATTCGGTCCGGCTGGACACGGAATTGTTTTGCACCATGCTGTGTATTTTGCGAACGGGCAGGCATGCTCCCGAATAGCCCCCTATTCGGGAGAATTCTCCTCTGACCTGAGCTGTGTGATTGATCCCCATCAATCACACAGCTCAGGTCAGAGGAGACTCCCCATGTTGTTGTTATATTCATCCCAAAGATTATGCTTATGCCGTGCTTTTATATTTACAATACTTTTCCGTATTGTGCGCACCGTCTAGTAATAAATGATTTGGACGTGAGTAGCACACATACAGCTGTCCACGTGAGAAGCATGCACGCATACCCTGTGTGTTTCTGTTCTTTGTTGATGCTCCCAACGGAAACTGCACACGTTTTAATTCGAATAGCATATCAGTTGGAATCATTGCGACACAGCCTCTTCTTCTTGGATTTTTCAATTCAAATTGTAGCTCCGATGATATTATTTAGCAACATTTTTCAGTAAAAACTTGTATGAAAAAAGATTTATGTTTCGGAGAATAATTGTAAGTACGCCATTTTTCATTGTTAAAATACCCAATTCAAATATATTTTTATATAGAATGATAAATTAACTGAATTTTGTTCTTATGATTTTTTGTGTATTTACGTGCCATTTAATATATACAATTCATGTCGAAAAACATCATTTTCGCACAAAAAGAGCATTATCGCACATTGAGTGCGGAGATTAGTGAATCGGAGACAGAGACGGAGGGAGTGTCTTGCGTCTCATCATACACTCGTACATCAATGGCAAGGTTGTGCTGTAAAGTTACCCCTACACGTTTGAATATTCTCAAATTCAAATAATTACATTTATGATCTCTTTTATTCTTTTTTCGTGTTTCAATTAAATTTCCGATCATTTTTTACGAACACAAATAATCACTTGTATTTTGAACAAATATTACGTGCTATCAACAGCGTTAAGATTAATGGTAATAAGCCTACGCTGCCGGTTCTTAAATATTGTTTATGTTATATCATATGTGATATAATATGCTGAGTAATTGGACGAAAAGCTAATAACTTTTGAGATTATATAATTAAATCTGGCAGATTACAACTACTACTATCAAGTCGATTATAATGATACTAATTAATTGGTCTTAATATGTGTTAAGTAACGTAATACCGACGAAAGCATAAAACGACGAAGCCTTAAAAAGGCTCTCATCGTCAAATATTTTAAGGGTTCGTTAAATTCACAACGTAAAATATCCGCCGCTACCTTCTCGTATATCTACTATTTAACACCGCTAATTCGATCGTACACTTTCGGATATTATACATCTATTTGACACAAATCTCTCAAAAAATGTTCCTGGAATTGTCGCCATAGAAGCCTCTAAATCCTTGCTGAAAATCGTTTATGCAAATTTGTAATTTTTATTGGCCAATAATTTCGACTTTTAGCACGAAAGCCGAAGAAATATACGCATGGATAATAGCATGGACAAATTTTTATATTAAATCTGAATTCTTTGTTCAAAATTCCGTAGAGAGGATTGCTTGGCTTTTTGCGAATGTCGGAATACGAAATGGAGATCTCCATATGGAATGGAAGGTATGATCTGTTAAATGATATGCATGTTCGACGCTCGTTGTTGAAAGTTGGTAATGGTGTTTGCCCGCCGGGAAATGGCACAAATTTGGATGCAATTCCATCTGTGAATTATTGCACGAGGGAAAATCTGCTGAAGGATGTTGCGCGATGCATAAATTAACAGGATCGTTTTCATACCCTTCGTCCTGTTTCATCCCTACTCGAAGTACGGGGGCATTATCTTACCCCTCTGCAATGTGCACAACCTTCTCAATGCCTCTTGTGTATACAAACCATATTTCCACTTCATAATAAACAATAATTTATGGCACCCCCTTGCACCATATTAACTTGTATTTTGTCAGAGCACATCGTGCAATATTGAAAACATGGATTCCTATTACATAAAGAAGGTGGTATACTAATTATTTCGCATCTTGCTGACCATTTAAAATATTTAAATACATTCAAATGTTCATCCCAAAAAGTTAACGCCGTGAGTTTGCCTTCATCATGCTTCATCGAATTGATGCAAAAACTCGGTTTTATTGCTGTGAAACATCGCCAAACATTCGATTGAAACAACCTCACGACGCTGTTTTTTTTCCATTGTGTACAGATCATAAAAGATCTCGGGCTAGCATTTATCACTGAAAATGCCCTAAAAAAACCCCTAAAAGAGTATGGCGTTACCACAAGGTCTGTATGTCCAATTGGTCCACTTCTCGGACCGTTGATATAGCAAATGAGCACCTCACGTTCGAACGCAATATCCGAACATATCCACAGAGCATGGTCTGCGTCTATGAATGGATCTCAGATATAGGAACAGGCAAAACAATGGACTGAAATGGTAAAATTAGCTTCAAAGAAGGCGAAAACAGTCCTAATTGCAGGCAAGGTTATGTGTGGGCTAATGTTAATTGATAATCTACAAAAAGGAAAAACAATCAACGGCGAGTATTATGCGAACTTATTGCAACATTTGAGTGATGAAAACAAGACAAAACATTTGGCTAAAAATTAAGTGTCGTTTCAACAAAATAATGCATCATTTCATACGTCCAATTTGCCAGATTTAGCCCCCTCGATTTTTTTTTTCAAACTTAAAAAAAATGGCTCGATGGTAAAATATTTGCTCGACGGTTCTCACTATAAACAGGGTATTGAGCTGAAATGAGAATTTATCGAAAAATATAGATTTATTTTTCGATTTTGTGCTTTCCTCGTTAGGTCGGGTACTTCTGGGACTATCTTCGTATGATGATAAAAGCTGATGCTATCGACTGTATTCGCCATGTACTTCATGGCAATAAAGAGTTCGATGATATCATAAAGTAAACTAAAAACTGATAGTCTTATCTATTTATTTTATGAGCGTCTTAATAAATATTTTCATAAAATTTATACAACCATCGAGTCCTTATCGATAGTATAAGAATTTCAATAAAATATACAACATTTGATGTTTAAATGAATTTATACATATGCGAATTTAATATCGGTTTCGTCCATTGGCTCTCAAAACTTAAGGCAATTAATCATATATATTTTGTATGATTTATTATATTTAATATTTTATTGATAATTAGCGGCTCTTATCGTCGCTCTAAAAGCTCTAATCAATTTCCTCGTGGGATTCAAAAGGCCGCATCTTCTCTCAGTAAATTACACCAATCTCACGCTCTGGTCCCGCAATTAGAAGATTAAAAGATCAAATGAAGGCGAATAAGGTAAACAAACGCCTCTCAATAAATTGCCCAAATATTTCCACGTTACGTTATCTTCTCGGCCTTAACATCCCCCGGATGGATGATAGTATATTTCATAATTTGCCGTGCGGGAGAATAAATACTGAAAGGCTCCTTCCTTGCCTGCTTCTTCCCATTTTTCTTGCGTATCTTTAATTAGCTTTGTCAAAGAATTCCTAGCCGAGAATCCTCACCCAGCTTCAAAAGCTCGTATCTTTTCAATTACATAATGAGGTCTCAGCTCTGTGCTTATCTAATTTCTTGACCGATCGCAGATAAAACTTTGATCAAAAGTACTGAACGTGTATTTCGAGCCTAAATCTCATTTATCGCAAGTATACTTTAATTTGTTTAATCCATCATCTCGATCAAATAGATGCTAAATAAATTTATCCGAGCCAATACAGCAAATTTACTCTTTCGGTAATCCCATACCGTAATATAAATATATACAAATGCCCAAATTTCAACCGATTAAACATCATTTTAATTTTAACCTTAATTCATAAAAATATTAATGAACAACACATCAACAGATATATTCTATCAATTATTATAATTTTTTAGCTAAAATATTAAATTGTGTTTGTATAATATATAATAAATCATAGTAGAGGCGACACGGTGCATACACGTAGTCTCCGTGACGTATGCGAGGGAGACGGACTCACTACAAGCGATTCTCCTTTTCTTTTCAACCAATTACTTTACTGCAAAATGTATATAATCAAATATAATATGTCGTAATAAATTAAATTATAAATATGTAAGGAATGTATATAAATAAATGCCCAAAAATAGCAAAAGGAACATCAGGAGAGTTCATAGAACTGAAGGGCTCCATGAATTATTGCCAATCACAAAGGGGCATAATGAGCAATCTATCTTGTCAAAGTATAAAAACTGGATATGAGTACATATATATTGTGGCTGTAGAGAAAAGTGAGTATTGTAAAAAAAAATCATTGGTGTAAAATAGGAGTTTTCTAAGATCGGATTGATTTTTTCTATTGCTAAACTATCATTGGCAATGGAACGAAGTCTTCTAATATAAAGTCCTTTGTAGTGAAAATATAAAATCATTTAACGATTTTCATTCTTTTAATTATTTATAATCAGTAAAATATTTTTTCTTAAAAATGTTAAAACATTGAGGGATCTGCTGGACTTTTTTAAATCCGTTGATGAGTAATCACGTATATGTGCGTTCGAACTCGATTGATAAAGAAAGAACAACACCTACCTAGCGAGAGAGATCTTTCCAATACCATGGAACAGACAGAAGCTGGTTCTCATCCCCAAAGGGAAAATACCTCCGGGTCCGTCGATGCACAGACCGCTGTGCATGCTGGATGGGTTGGGGAAGCTGCTGGAGAGACATATCCTCCAGGGACTCCAGCAGCACATTGAAACGGGACTCTCCCCACAGCAGAACGGCTTCCGTGTGGGCCACTCCACAATCGACGTCATCACCCAAGTTGTAGACACGGTGAAACAGGCGTGTTGTGGCAGCGTAAAAGCAAGTAGACACACGATAATGATTGCACTAGTTGTCAAGAATACCTTCAACTCGGCGAGATGGTACCTGATCCTCAGGGTCTTAAAGGAAATTGACACCCCATCATATTTCACCAGAATGGTAGAAAGCTACCTATATGGGAGAACTCTTATCTACACAGTCACCGACGGGGAGAGAAGAGTAAAACCAGTGACGGTAGCGGCTAAAGGACGGAGCCAAAATGGTCGCCTTCGCTGATGACGTTGCCACTCTAGTCACAGCCAAATTCACGGAGATCCTGCGAACAACCTGCGAGGACGCGCTGAGAAAGGCCAAGAAGTGGCTAACGGGAGCTGGTCCGGAGCTCGCTGTTCAAAAAATGAAGGACCTTTTTTTACAAGACGCATGAAGCTTGTGCCCCCACTCCTGAGTATCAGGGGTTACGAGATTTAATACTCAAGATCCATTCGGTATTTGGGGATGGAGATTGATGACAAGCTCCAATTCGTTCCCCACAAGGAGAAGGCAGTAGCGAAGGCGGCCAGCATCGCGGATGATCTGGCCAGGTTGATTGCCCAGCATTGGTGGCTCAAAAACAAACAGGAGGCGACTCTACAACGAAGAGTCCAGAGAAGGAGCGCAATCAGAGTGGTTGATGCATATTGCACAGTGTCGGAAGACGCCATCCTGGCACTGAGTACCATACCGCAAATCGACCTGCTCGCTTATAAGAGACAGGTAATACAGAAAGGCGAAGATAAGAATAACGCTAAGCAAAGCACCATGGCAGCGTGGCAGTCCCGAAAGGATAACTCCACTAACGGTCAACTGTGCTACCACTTGACCCAGGTCACACCCCAGGCAACCCAGGCACGGCTGTTTTTGTAGCTACCTACACAAAATAGGCAAAGAAACCGGCCCGGAGTGCCACCACTGCGGAGCGGAATACGACGATGCTGCACACACGACATTTGTCTGCCCAGCATGGAGCACCGAAAGAAACATCCTACGGGAGGAGCTGGGAAGCCCTAGCAACATGGTACCTTCAATGTTAACGGATGCTAAGGTATGGAATGCGTGGAGCAAACACACAACGTTTGCTATGCGGCAGAAGGAGGATGCTGAACGTACAAGACTACGAACTTTAGCAGTAGAATGACATCCAGAAAGAGGCAAATGGAGAGTCCGCGAGGAACACATCACTGCCACTCTTGTGCAAAAAAAGATAGAGAAAGAACATTCTCACAAAATGAGTGCGGAGATTAGTGAATCGGAGACGTGTGTCTTGCGTTTCATCATACATTCATATATCGGTGGCAAGATCTTGCTGTAAAGGTACCCCTACACTTCCAAATATTGTCAGATAAACTTTTATTTTTTCAAGTAGCTTTTTTATATCCTTATCAAATTTGTTTACGTTATTTTTATTTTGCTCGTTGGGAAGTCGGAGAAATTATCCTATTTAAAAAAAAATCATCAAGAAAATATAATTTGTCTTCGTAAAGTCATCAAAGACATGAGACGAAACAATTCAAGCATCAATTGGAGGAAAAAATAAACAACAACAGTCACATACTTTTCAAGTTAAACATTAAGACAAGATTTATGGTGGGATATAATGACTCTTTCAAATTTGAAAATAACTCCCAATATAACAATGAGACAGCCAATTCATGATTTTAGATGAATCTATCGATTGAAAAATAATTTATAATGCAATATCTGATGATTTAAATGCTTTTTAATGGCAAATTTAATTCAATTTCGATCATCGACAGTATGGGATAAAAATAAATTTCGAGCAATGGTAGTTTTGATAGCATTAAACGATGTACAGAAACGAATTTCCGTCAAAAACGCCAGCACAGATAAGCTTATCCATATAAAATGACACCATAAAATCGCTTCGTTTTATCCGGGACATTTTATTTACAACGAAGCAAATTAAAATGCATTTAATCGCGAACAATTCGTGCATGTATTTTTGTACGATTCGGTTATAATTGGCGTCGTAAAACGTATTTTAGCCACAAATTAAAGTTGCGATGCTTCTACTTTGAAGCCTTAAGATCCGCTATTGAAATATTTAAAAAGGTTGCTATCTATAGTTAACCATTTTCCGCGTAAAATTTTACAACCACGATGAATGTTGAAGTGCGGCGTTGCTCTCAAAACTTTTTATGACATTTTCACTTCAGGTTGATAATGAAACGTGTAAAATTGTCAGTACAAAGTTGTCCTGGAATATCTGCAAAGGTGTCGCAACAAGTATTTTTATAGCTCTTGCCTTGTTATTGCGGTGTATAGTTCCTATCGACACTATGAAACATTGTATCCTGTTAAAGAAGACTTTATGGAATCTGGTCTGGTGGAATCGAGACTTGCAAAATCTCTGTCGTAAACTTTAAAGGTGTTACTAATGAAGGCAGATAAACATCTGCAAACGTTGCTGCAATGCAAAATCTATTTACCATCTATATTCATGCGGCAAGATAAACATTTTATGATCTTCAAGCGTCCCACATAAATATTACATTATGCATTCGTTTCATGATCGCAATTGCATTGCATATATGAAAACGTCATTATTGATCGATATTCATGAGATTACTCTCCAATTTCAACCTTGGCCTACAAAATATGAAAATTCCATGATCCGCGACATTTATTTCCACGATTGAATGAACCAATTGAATGTTGTAGTGTGTTTTTAATCCGCGTTTGCAGGGTTGGACGTCGAGATAAATCAAACAAATGCGTTTAATAATTAATGATATATAGCTTTTGTTCGGCGTTGTTATCCCACCAATATGCAGATAACTGTTAAATGTGGCAATTTATTCAAAAATATTGACGCAATAACGCGTCAATCGTTTTATCTGCTTGAAAAATTACCGCACCGGCAAGTGTCCGTTGAATGAGGAGAGATCATGCGGACATCCGATAGAATATTCAATCATTTTACAGACATATTGTCGTTTGATAGGATTAACTTTTCCCGGTCCTGTCTCACCCGTTTGAGACATCATTTGTCGTAGATTTCAACTGTTTGAATGTAAAACTATTAAAAACTACACAATGTCTAACTGCTATTTGTAGTCTATTTATCGCCGCGTCGCACTTTTGGTGAAAATTGGAATTAGACTTACAATTACAACTAAAACAAATATATATGCAGCGACAATGATAAGAAAATATTATACAAAACTAAATAAATAATTAAAAAAGATATACTGGGTTTTTTAAAATCCGTTGATGAGTAATCGCGCATATGTGCGTTCGAAATCGAGTGATATAAAAAGAGCATTCTGGCACATTGAGTGCGGAGATTAGTGAATCGGAGACAGAGACGGGTGTCTTGCGTCTCATTATACACTTGTACATCGATGGCACGGTCGTGCTATAAAGGCACCCCTACACATATAAATATTCTCAATTATTGCGAAAAGCAATCTATTTATATAGGCAGGAGATCGAAAGCCATAGCCAGAAGTACAAAAGAAGGTTAAACACACACCCCAACCGCCTTGTTGAAGAGCTGATTAGCCAAAACTCCGGAACGCGCAGGCTGTAAAGATATTTGGTTCATGACCTGGACGAAATATTCAAATGAATGAACATTAGGTCCTCATTAATGAATGGGGATCCAAACGGAGAAGGATCTCCTCGGACGACCAGCTCTTCAACATCATCCCCGACGGAGAAAGATCTTCGGGGGGGTAGGGGTTTTTTCTTCGCTTCCGACAAAGAGTTCCGACACCCTCGGACGGGTCATCCTTGCTCCGTACCACGAACGTTCGCTTGCTTGCCATTGGTTATCCTACTGTGGATTAATGAAATAAATATGTTGTGCCGATTGCCCGAACATTAACTGATCTCCTGCAGCACCTATCATATTTCACTAAGCGAATTAAATCATAAACGTGTTCCGTCGTTCATCACAGCCGACTCGTAGGTCGGGACCATTATACCAAAAACCCTCAACAGCGGGTTTGCGTACGAACAACGCGATCTTCAGGTTCGTACGCTACAGAACGAATATTGTATGCTATCAACAGTATCAAGGTTCATTCATTGATATACAAGCCTCACTCACGCTGCGCGACCCTGAGAGAAAAACGGATTTATGTGGACGATAAATGGTTGACATGCGAATATAGCAACTCAATTTAAAATTAACTCACTAATCAAAGTGTTAAAGGTCGCAATAGTTAATAAGCTTTTAACCAAGGAAGAACTTATATCCAATGAAGATGGATTTGAGCTATTTAAATATGAATGCAGCTGAAAATTATAATTAGCAGAGAGTTATTCTAACGAAATGCTTTCCAATTCTATTGATTCCAATATACAAGGTGCGGCAGGATAACTACCTTATTTGAAACACGCGTTCTGAAGCGACAGCTATTTCGAAAAGTATAATATGACGCCTCTTAGGCGAACGCGCGTTCCTCCCTCGTTCACTGAATGATCGTTATTAAATCTACACGATAAAAAACGTTAGATTTTGTTTTTTTTTTAATTGTTGATATTTAACCCTTTTATAAATAACTATTGCTTTGGTAACGCGTGTTTGTCGGCCATTTTATTCAGTCACAGTAAATTCTTCTAATGGAGAGGTCGTCGCGCGCTACCGCCACCTCCCGTCCACGCTAAATCCGTGCAGTTATCCGTTTTTTGACTTTGAAGGGCAATAACGACGCGAATATCCATCAAAAGTTCGTGGAAGATTATGGTAGTGATGTGATGAGTCGACAATAAGTGGTGAAGTGGGTTAGATTGTTCAGAAAAGACCGTATAGATACTCACGACGAAGCAAGGAGTGGGAGACCATCAGTCATTTCTGACGAACATGTGTGGTTAATATATAAGACGTACCCATAAAGATTTTCGTTTTTAAATGAAATATTAGGGTGTCCCATAAGTTTCTTTCGTTTTCATATTAAGAAAGCAATAAACGATAATTTGTGTTACATCAAAATTTATTGAATAATATATGATCCATTCTGTTTTATTACCTTTATCCATCTCTCCGGAAACCTCATAATGCCATCTTGCTAAAATTTTCTAAGTTTGTTGGCAAAATATTGATCAAGGTACATTTTTATATCATTTTTGAATTAAAATTTTTACCACGTAAAGAATTTTTCAATGCTTATTCTAGCAGTTTTCTGGAAATTGCATCTTTGAATTGATAGTTTCACCTTGCTGAAGTAGCTCATAATTAATTACCTTCTTCCAGTCCCACCAAATTCATAACAATTTTTTTTGGATGTAGACCAGGATTAGCTACAGTTAAAGCTTCTGTACCCTTGGTCAAAGACCGTTTACGTTGTATATTCTCATAGAGTATCCTACTTTCATCTCCAGTGACAAGTCTCTTCCAAAAAGGTCGGCTATTTTGTCGTTGGAGAAGAAGATCGCATGTTGAAATACGCTGAAGTTTATTTGAGTCAGTCAGTTCATGAAGAAGCCACGCATCTGAACGATTGATGTAGCCCAATTTTGTCAGATGATTATTGATGGATGTTCGTGGAATTTCTAACTTGTTAGCTATTTCGCGAACAGTATATCGCGGGTTTTCTTCAACCATGACTATGATTAGATCTGTATTCATTTGCGAAAGAAACTTATGGAACAACTAATATGAATAATTTAAAGAGTACAATGCACGACTTGAAAGTGCAGCAGCCTAAGTACAACTAATCCCCAAGAACGTTAAAGCAATAAAACGAAAACCATTCTGGGTTCTATTTATATTAACACAATTTTAACCTCAAGCAAAATTTTCTAGCTGGAAATACAAATGCAATGGAGCCGTTTAGCTCCCGTGCATTCCCGTGCATGCTTTAAATAAAAACTAAGGGAATTGCGGAGGAAGTTTTCCCGGGGACGTGGAAATCAGTTTGGGCGAAGTGAGAAATTTATGCGGATAATTTTTTGCGAGTTTACGAATGCAGTTTATGCGGCTGGTAGTTTCGCTGCATGTGCTGCGCCCGACAAGATATATACGGCTCACGTTATCCTTTGCAGATTTACCACCGTCTTTATACTCCCTCAGGAGTCACTGAGACTCTCGGGACTATGCTCCTCGCGTTTTGACAAACTGAACCGATGTAATAATTTGTCTCGGAGTCACATACCGCATGCGATTCACCCGATTGTGCAACGCTGACGGAATCGTTGAGTAACCCAATGAGACAACAAGATTTAACTAATATGCCGTAACAACTATGTTCTATTTAATCCATCTGGGCATAGCGTTTGATGTAAAACATACGTAATGTATCGTCAAATTCGCTCAAATATTATCAAAGGCACGAAACCGAATTAGCGGCAGATCCAATTAGTTTCGCAATAATAAACAGCATGCGGACTCCATATATCATTTTTTTATCAATATTTCCTGTCACAAAAGGCGAGGTTCATTTTCGGCACTGTCAATAATTTATGAGTGCAATTTTAGAGTGCATTCGATACAACGCTTGGGTTCGAATAGCTTATGGCGAAATTTGTTTCCAGCACTACAAACAAGACTTCGCAATTAGCGCATACCGGGCTTGGGTCGCCGAACCTGAAAACTTTTTAGAAGGTAAAACCAAAACTAACAAATGGGGTAGCTAACTCCGATGGACGCTTGCGGAAGACCATTCATCTCGAATGCAAGCACTCAACGTGTTTATCCCGGAAACAATTCTTAGTTTCCAAGCGCCCAAGAACAAGACAAATTGAAAAAGAGCGCCGAAACATTTCATTTCAGTCATTGGACACGGCGCAATGCATCAAAAATGTTTGCAAAATTCAAATGAGCATACACGTACAATCAAATCGAGATAGGAAAATTAATCATTTGATATGATGCTTTGTTTGGTGGGTGTTTCAGATCCGACAGTGATATGCTGCATTAGTATCGGACGTGCTCGTTTCTGTCCAAATAGAATTGATCCGTGCATAGCAATCATCGGCTCAAATTTGATAAGCGTTCGACAGGCATTCGAAACAGTAGTCAGAAATCTTTATTAGCTTAGAGTCATGTTTGATACTCACGAGACTATGAAATGCAATCAACGAAATCAAATTAAAGCTCCTCCTTTGGTCATCATCTAAATTACAAATTTCCATACGAAACCGTTACATTCAAAGGTCAAGAAAAAATGCGCTTTACTTTAATCTTCTATATATATAAAAATCAATGTGTGCCTGTCTGTCTGTCCGTCTGTCTGTCAACTATGCCGAGAGGCGATAATGCTATCAATCTAATGTCTGTTCAAGCGCTCGGCTGCGTCAGCCAAGGCCGCGCTCGGCAGCTCGCCAGTCGCTATACGAAGTGAGGGAGAGCGCACGCATCCTAACCTCTTAGTATCACAGCAATACATCGCGTAGCTTTCGAACTAAACGCGTGTTGCTAAGCAACCACATCCAACATATGCCTAAACAAATCAATAAATAAATAAATCAGTCATTCATGTATTCTAAAAGCGAGTTGGATGCATCTTCACACATAACAAATCAATCAATAGCGAAAAAAACTCCAGGATTCAACACGATATGAGGTGCTATCATTGCCTCAAAATATATTAAGGACGAATACGAACATCAAAATTTAAAAAAAAAACTTTAACAATTTACAGTTCGGGTGTTCAGCGCTAAAATTCATGAAACTCTACTTCCTTCGTAAAATTGATATAATTCTTAAACCAGCTAATAGATTGAAACTAAATTTTAGTGGTGCCTCCAAAAAAGCTTACCGCACCGATATATTTAAACAAAACAGTGGTTTTCAATATGTGGTACGTTTATCAGCGAGATAAAATTCAAAAGTGATTTTTTGATATGAATTGTATGTAAAGGCATTTATTAAATGACACATAAACACACGAACAAAACACAAGGACAACATTCAGTTAGTTTATCATTTTATATAAAAATATATTTGAATTGGGTATTTTAACAATGAAAAATGGCGTACTTACAATTATTCTCCGAAACATAAATATTTTTTCATAAAAGTTTTTACTGAAAAATGTTGCTGAATAATATCATCGGAGCTACAATTTGAATTGAAAAATCCAAGAAGAAGAGGCTGTGTCGCAATGATTCCAACTGATATGCTATTCGAATTAAAACGTGTGCAGTTTCCGTTGGGAGCATCAACAAAGAACAGAAACACACGGGGTATGCGTGCATGCTTCTCACATGGACAGCTGTATGCGGGCTGCTCACGCTCAAATCATTTATTACCACACGGCGCACACCATCCGGAAAAATATTTTGAATCTAAAAGTACTTCATTAGCACGGCATAAGCATAATATTTGGGATGAATATAACAACAACATGGGGACCCTCCTCTGACCTGAGCTGTGTGATTGATCCCCTTGTTCGGGAGCATGCCAGCCCGCGAGCAAAGTGCACAGCATGGTGCAAAACCGTCAAATTAAAATTCCATGTCTGCAAGGACGCGTTCCTTCTCCACTTCTTGCGGCCACTTGCGCTCTGAACGCGAAAGGAAGCTATCTAAAGATTCTAATTTTATTTTAAAATTCTAGGCTAGGATAAATATATAGATGAAAACTGCTAAAAAATGAATTAGTGGCGAGCCCACTAATTGTTACCGGCCGCAAGGACCTCTAGGTGGAGATCGTAGAAAGCCCTGGGAATGCATTTTACCTCAACATTTTAACGAAAAGCCCTAAAATGAGAGAATGGCCACAAGGCTTCCGTGTCCAACTGATCCGAATTTCGGACCACTGACACAACGAAGGAACGCCTCGCGATCGGACGCCATGCCCGAAAATGTCCACAGAACATGGTCTGCGTCCATAGACAGATCTCTGCATGGACACTCTGAAGTTGTTGAAAGCCCAGGTGTTGCCTCAGGTGGTGCCTAACCGAGAAGAAGAAAGTGAGAGGTGGCGGCCGACGACCGACGCAGATCACCTCTCCTGCCATCTAAATAAAGCCGCTCCCTTGACGCGAGCGCGTCTTAGGCTTCTATCTGGATTCCTCTGAATCTTTGGGACGGAAGAAAATATAGGGATTTCCGTAATCGTTCAAATGGCCCCGGGTACGTATTTATCCCCGAAAATGTCGCATAAAGCCCTTAAAGAGGACAGAATGGCCATAAGATCTGTGCGTCCAACCGGTCCGCTTTTCAGATCACTGATATGACGAATGAGCGCCTCACAATCGGATGACATACCTAAGCATATCTATAGAACGATTACGAACTCTCATTACAAAACGAAGTTGTCCGAAGAAGACTGATCGGGTAGGTTGTTTAAAGTTTACAATCGATCGAAAATATTATTGTTTTTATTTTATTGTTTGTGCCGACTGGGTCAGCTCAATGTTTAAGCGATGACGAAGAAAAGTTGCGCCCGTGGCGGGCGCCTGCTTTGCTATTCCTTTGTCACGACCTTGTCCGTAGGAAGGTTTGGACCAGGTAACATCATTTATACTACATCTAGAGATAAAAATTGATAATGTTTTGGAGGAAATACATGCACAGTCAGAAAATTAATCACAGCATGAAGTACCAGTTGCATCTTCTTTTATAGTTGTTGCTAATCCAAATGCAACTTTTTATGCAATTGGAAAAAAGACCAAAAATATTCTCCACAATGTAATAAATGTTCCAACTTTATTTGTAAGACACATTCCATCTTAAAATAAACTACGATAGCTTTGTAAGAAATGCTTATTTTATGTCACTTCCATCCATATTTATGCAAATAATCCAAAAATATGCTTGTAACGACTGATTTTCTAGTGTGGGTCAAATAAGACCCACGAAACTTGTAGTGTTGACAAAAAAAGGTGATACCAGTTAAGGATTAAAATATAATTACATCATAATTCTGAGCTCAGCGTACAGTATCCATTTAAATTAACTTTATTATATCAAAAACGTTTTTATAATGCTTAAAAACAGTTCCCTGCTGTATCACCAAAGCTATATAGTTGCTATAGATTGAGTGATTTAAAACGATAACTTTAGGAATCGATTAAATTATTTGATTGTTTGAATAATATTACATGATTGCTAATTGATCTGCTTATTTTTTTATTAATATACGTTTATAAAACTAAAAATATAAATTAATGTATGTCTCAACAATTTGTAAACAGTCCTCTGTCCATATTTTAAACTACGCGTTATGTAATCTATAAGTTAGTTCATATTATAAATTTTTCATACGAAAAATAAAGTTTTAAATGTATAAAGTATTTTTATCGAGATAAGTTAATATAAAAAAATCCTAAAGTTAAATCCTTAATTTTATCGAAATATTTATTTATGGCTATGCTTTGAATTAAATTACGTAATAAATATGTTAATTTCAACACGAATAGAATTGCACAGTGACCCCATTTGATCAAAATAAACGTGTTTCAAGATAAAATGAGAAACACGCAGATTCAATGCTAATTTATTTTATATAAAGATGCAATTTCTTTTACGAAGCGTTCCCACAGATATACATACAATAAAAATGTAGTGAGATATAGACGATCTCCATAGGAAGATTTTCTAAAGAATTAATATTTCATGGGATTGTTTATCATTTGCCCTGCATTTGTATAGGGTCTTTCAACAAGGACGCTCAAAATTTATTATGTTTTAGTGTTTATATTATTAAAGTAACATCTGTAAAATTTATTGTGAATTATTTAGTAGTGTATGGCAAATCATCATGAAATTAAGGCATTGAAAAACGTGTGCAAATAATCAAATTTATATCTAAATTCAGTGCTCTGTTCTACAAATATTTCGCCAAAAAAAAATTTCAGATTTGGAACGATACCAATCCACACAAAATACACCAGCACCAAATGCATCCCAAGAAAGTCACTGTTTATTGCGGATTTTAGTTTAGCGGAATCATCAAACCGATCGATGATAAGTAACTTCTTGTAGCCTAAACTGGATGATAGCAAATTCAGCCAGAAAATTGGATTCTTTCGAAATAATCGATTAAGAAAATATCCTACAACTACTAGATAGATTAAATTTTTCAAATATTGATACAAAATTAGCAAGTGTTACTGAAGTTTGATGTTTGAGGTGTGTCGATTAAGCAACACACTGTAATAGCGTCAATTAGCTGTCAAATGCAATAACGACGTCAATATTCAATATCTATTAATACACATAGTTTTATAATTAGTTAATCGCTTATGTTAATTAATATATTGTAAAATTTAGTATGATATATTTAGAAAAAAAAATAATAAAAAGGTATACGCAGGAAGAAGAGAAAATTCCAAAGCTCCCCGACCAAGAAGACATCAAATCACGTATGATAAAAATATCACAAGAACCCTTTGAATATAGTAAATATATATTCTTTGATGGACCGAGTTCAAATCCAATACTTTCCCCTGATTTGAGCGATCCCACTGAAGAACAGAAAGTTATCCAGTATATATATATAAGGAAAAATTTATAAAGGAATCTCGTCCTTTATCCTTAGTTTTCTTTGTACTTTTTTATTGGCGTTTTCTTGATTTTATTCCTCGTCGCTTTGAGTTCTCGTTGCAAATGATACAAGTAGCGTATGGTGATCGGGAGATGCCATGGAAACCGATCCACTTGGGAAGCATTTCGAAACTCTGGACGCGTCGGAATTTATTGGTTTCGTTTAATAAAAATGCGAAAAATTTCAAAGGTCCCCCCGATTGCGGGAGCGGTTAGCTTTCGCCACAATAGTTCATTGTTTTAATTTTTCGCTCGAAAATAAGCGCGGGCTAAATTTGTCCAATCTTACACATGCGAATTAAAAAATTCGCAGATTTTTTATATTCCATCTAAAAATTACACTTGAAAGTATTCCTCCTGGCGCGCGCCTGAAAAAATGTAAAAAATCACATTTTTTCGCTCCCTTCCGAAATCATAAATGAGGGGTGGGTGGGAAGTCACATTCCGCTCATAAAATATTTTTAACATCGTATCGTTTGTTGTTGAACATAAAAGGCATACTTTCCACTACTGCGAAAGCCTTGACAATGTTGTCAGCATAACTCGAATTTTCCAAATGTATTTGATCACTAAATGAGACAAAACGTGCGTCCGATACTCTTTTACAACCCCTTTCGCGCATAGATAAAAGCGCCAATTGATCAGAATTTATTCCAGAAATCAACACGCCCTTGTCATATCATATTGAAACTATTTTCTCCGCATAAAAGCCATGAACTTATTTAAACAGATTTTAAAAAAACATCAATTTGCTAATCCAGCTAACCATTTGTTTAAAAGTGTCTTAAAATGAGAGCCTAAAAATATGAAACTGTGTTTTGTGTAATATATAATAAAATAGGCTTGAGACTGGTGTAGGGGCTGCTTTATGCTACTGTATAGACATACACGCAATATGATCAGTGTACAGATTTATCTATAAATGCAGAAGACGCGCGCCTCTGGCTTCAAAAGTTCAAAGGGCCTCAATAACTTTAGGGAGTTTGAAAAAATGTTTGAGTCACTGCCGTAATTTAAAAAAGTCGAGACTTTTTTTTTAAAAATAAACTCATTCTTTAAAATTAGGTGGGTGCTTACACACTAGGGTGCAATATGTTATTTTAACAGTGCCATCTTCTGTGGGATTGTACACACATTGCAGTCTGCAATAACGACTGATCGCTTTTTGTGCTTGCACGCAGGAGGTGGGATTCGGGAGGATACGTCGTTTAGCCTTGACTGCGGGAAGACGTCCTTCCCGCAGCCAGATATTTTTCCTTTGAGTTGAATAAAGATTTATCTAGATAAGAGAGTCTTCCTGTTCGACGCCTGTCCATCCCATCCATCCGTCACGGCTCGAAAGAAGAACGGACCCGTGTGCTAGCGCGGCTATCCTGACGTGGGAGCGGAGAGCCGCTCGGGGACTCTGCCCAGAGAGCGCCCCCGCTCCTATGTTACATTAACATGAGTTAGGTGCGCGACTTACCCTGTGTTGCGCACTCGTAAAATCGAATGTGGAACTGCTGATTGCAGAAAGAGAATAATCACAATCCTCAACAGTCTATGACACAGGGAAGAACAGCTTTTTCTGCTCGAACAGCGAGTTGTCTTCGTAGCTAGGTATTACGAATGACCAAAACCAATACGAATACCATTGGGAAGGGTGAACCCCTGTAGTAGTCCATCATATGCTGCAGCCTCTTCAATCTGAGGTTGGACTAGTGGGGGCAGTAATCTCGTGGTAGTTTTCCTTTTTACCTCGTTCCTTCCTTCTCCAACACACAAGTCAGTATTTATCTTGGTGCCTCGCCTCTTTTAAAATTTGCGGTGTGAAAGGGGAGGACGCCTGAAAGCACTGCGCGTAGTCCTCCCGGAGACTGAAAGACTGATGGAAAACACTCTTTGGGGCTAGTCCAGGGGCATCCGGGTCAGACTACACAGCACACAGACGGACTCCCTTGGAGTCAGAGAAAGAGAAGCGTTACGCTGCGCATGCGTGTAATATTTGGTCTATATGACCCAGAGACTAGAAACAATTTTTTCTCTTTTTGTTCTCTTTTGGATTCTGATATGATGAAGCGTTTCAATTTTCGTGACGTTTATCTCAATTTGTCCTACCTGCGCTTATATAAGTTCAATAAATGACAATTAGCGAATAATAAATGGCGGAATGCGCTATCCATGACCGGGACGATTTCGGAATCTGCTTTTTGTCTAGTATGTATTTTCCCTAGCCCTTTCTAGAAGAAGAAGAAGAACTGAACTTTGTGTGTTTCAGAAAGCGTTTTCCAATTAAATTACATAATCACATCGAGAAGTTATCCACTGCTTTCCGAAGAAAGCCGCTCAGTCTTTAAAAATCTACCCGCACTCTTTATCAAGATGGCCGCGAAAGCGATCTTCAATATCGAGTGTATGAAAAGGCGAATGTATGATATGGATGTGACTAGGGAATCCAATCCCGGGATCCCGGATCCCGGGATCCCGGGATCCCGGACAGTTTTAGGTACTTAAGAATCCCGGGACTAGAAAACGTAATCCCGAAAATCCCGGGATTGAAATTTTTATTTAACAAAAATCGTACACCTCACCAACACGATGAAGACTACTAAATCAAGACATTCCCGACGAAATCTGGACGCTTGGAAACAGTGGCGTAATTACTAATTGACGAACTTAGGCGACGCATAGGAACAGAGACTGTCTAATCTATGTATACATATATAGCATACATGTATGTTTTTCAAATTGTTATAGTAACCTTTCCTTACCGGTGATGTATTTACTACACCTCGACGAATAATGGGAATATCGATATGAAATATAATAGATACGGGGTTCAGATTTTTTGTATTCCTCCGTAATATAATTACGAATCACATCAAAGTATTATAGTATATAAGTATTCATCTGCAGCGACGGAAATAAATAATTTGTCGGGAAATTGGGAAATCGGGAATTTTGCGATTTTTAGTTCGTGTTTCAGCAGAAAAGAATTTTATCAGTCACATTGATGGTGTTATACGAAAATGAGGGCTCACGCGATCATCAACTCGAACTAGCATTTAAATATCTGATGACGATACCTCCAACGAGTGTGGAAACTGAGCGTGCATTTTCAGCAGCAAGTTGTCTGACTTCCAAAATCAGATCCAGACTAAATGACAAAACACTAATGTTAATGTTACTTCGGGCATATTTTCAAAATAATATTTGAATTTTTTAGTGTTTTATTTATCTATTTTTGAATTGTATTTTTGTCTTTTCTTAAATAAATAAAATTCTTTGGCCTTCGAGTGATTTTTTATATTAAACAAATGGACTTATTAGTAATTTTTGATCAAATTCATCAAGGTAATTTCTTAAAATATTGAAAATCCCAATCCCGGGATCCCGGGACTGGTCCCGGGATTGTCTAATGAAATCCGGAAATCCCGGGATCGAAATTTTGGCTCGGGATTGGATTCCCTAGATGTGACCCTTTCCCGTAAATAAATAATGAAGAGACTCTTCTGCAATATAAAAATGATTATGATGATATGAATTCGAGGATCATCTAAAAAGTATAACAGTCAGTTTGTTTGGTCCCGCGTGTTTGTCGGCCATTTTGTTCGATCATTGTAAATTATTCCGATTGAGAGATCGTCGCGCACTCCCGCCATCCGTATGCGATTTATAATAAATATTTATGTTTTATGCTATCTAATAAGATTAAATATAAAATAGAGCATCTATAATGTATGAATGTATTTGGAAATATCCAGAGGGGGTGGTTTTACTTGATGCGGTTTCTGCTATAAACAATTTCAATAGTCATATGATATGTATGTTAATATGCAAATAATATGATAAAAAAGATGAAAATCTGTTTAGGGTATTAAATTAAGTTCCTTCTCGTTGTCCGTTTAAATGAAAGTGAAAGATATTACCACTGGATGTTTATTGGCGAAATAAAGCCTTCCAAACCGGGCTACATTAACCGCAAAAGTTCGCAAACAAACTTCCCTTTTGAATAGTTTTTAACAGTTGAATTGTGTCTGAGGGAATTTTGTGTATTTGAATATGGTCACGGACGGGATGAGACAAAAACTGGCTAGTATTAAAGCGCCGAGTATTGAACGACAGAAGAAACGTTTTTGAGTAAAGAAACCGCCCCAAATTGAGATAAAACTCCATTAGCTAAAATCCGATAATAAAAGTTTAAAGTGCTTTCACTCTTCCGTGGATGCTGCTCCAATAATACCACCAAAATCGCGACACTCCGATTCGTGCAGTATATTTCAACGCTGATATTCAAATCGATTATGCATATCAAAATCAGGTTTAACATATAAATTATGTATCATTAAAGACACGGTTAAATTTGCAATAATCTATATTGGGAAATTTATTTAAATTTAATATTAATTCGCGGTAGTATTGTTCTGCAAAGTCAAACATTAGATAACCACATGGATCTCATACGGACGGGAGGTGGTGGGAGTGCGCGATGATCAGAAGAATTTACCATGACTGAACAAAATGGCTGACAAACATGCGAGACCAAACAAACTGACTTTTAGGATTTCCCCTATGCGCTAGATGCCCCAAATTCGAAACTAAAAATTCCCCCCGGCTCAGTAGCCCTTAATATTTGTATTGAGAGTGATATTTCTCTTCGTTTAAAAATTCGCAGATTGCACAAATCATACTCACACAAATTTTACTCGTTATAAGCGTGAAATATATGTTAAGTAGTTAAAAATACACTTTCCGACCATTTTTTATTGAGGCATCGATTATTAGATATGTATTTTATTAAATAAATGTAACCGATCATTGGCAATGGATATGTCCTAAAAGCAAAATTTAAATCGATACTTCAAAATTGTGTGAAATTCAAATCGGTTTCCCCAACAACGTGCAGGTCTATTCCTCATGTTTGCCCGAAGCTTTCAGAGGATTTGATAGAGTTAAAGAGACTCGGTTTAAGTGAATTTCAATAGGTGGCTTGGAACGAGTTTGGAAAGTAAATACATCATGTGTCAGAGTTGAAACTAGCATACTGCCTTTCGGACATATTACCTAAGAAATTGAACCCAACGTATTGCATTTGTAAAACTTTACTTCCGTATCTTTATCGCTAGCTGCTAAATTGAAATATCACGAAATCACGACAGCAATTAATATTCTGGCAAGCCTCCCTCAAAAATTTCAAACGGAATTTAAAATGTAGCTCCCATGCGTAATTGCCTCAAGGAAGCAACTTTTCAAATATTAAAAGCCAACCGATGAAATCTTAAATTAATGATAAAATCCGTTGCCGGCGCTCTCCATTAATAAGTCACCTCTGCACCCACGACATCAAAAGCAGCTTGTACGTCTGGCCAGAAGCAATCTTCTTTATGAAAATAAGTCACAAAGTAGATTCTCATCCCCCTGAAATTGCTAGTCTTTGGAGAAGCCAGCAATTAGGATCTGGTGATCCTGCTACCGTCCCTATTTAAGCCGTGTTGGATCTGACGGTTTAATTTCCTAGTGGCTGTTTAGTACACAGAGCGTTGTAGATCCTCAACACACTCAAGAAGACTGATACAAATTTTTGGGGATAAAGATTTATTTTTTTAAAGTAAAACTTCTAAAGGCATGAGAAGAAAATTTTGCTTGAACGTCACGAAAAATGAAACTCCAACCGTCAGATGGTGTAAAAGAGATTACACCAGTAGCAAGCCTATTTTATTGTATATTATACAACAGACATATTTTAGCTAAACGTACCCCCTTAACAAATGGATAAAAAGCAATGCATAAAAACAACTTTTCCTAGGAGCTAAGAAGTCTCTAAATAAATGAATCCATCAGATAAATCAATATTCAATAACTGTACACTTAAACCTTTTTTTGTGCGGTAGATGCGTTCCGCACAAAAAGAAATTGCACATAAAAAGCTATGACTTACATAGAAAAAGTGAAGATGCGTTACATGTATTTTAAAACCGCATAACTTTGAAACAGTTATATAAAATATATCCAAAACCGCATAAAAAAAAACAGGAAAACAATAAGGCAATTAAAAAATAACATTTTTGGTACCATTTAAAGGACGTCTTGTATCATTGGTAAAATTTTAAGAATGACCCAAAATCGCTCTCTTCTTCGGAAGAAATAGTATACCGAGTGTCATTGTCATTGTTCTATGTAGATTTTCTCTTTCCAACAATATAATTCATGATTAGTAAAGGTTTCGCTATAGTCCCTAAATCACTCAGTCACAGTCAAATCATTTTTTGACCTTATTTTATCACAGTTTTAATTTGTTTTAAATAGTTCAAAAATAAATTTTGACATAAATCTGATAGGAATAATAGAGGGTTGTATAGAAAAAATTCGTGCCCATTTTTTTCAAAATTTTGAACTAGAATAAAGGAGTTCTAAAATATTTTTTCAAATTTCGGTTAATGTTGATGATTTTTTTCCTATTTTATCCAAAATATCTCGATACGTACTCTTTATGGAATTTAAAAAAAAATTACTTAAAAAAACGCATAACTTCGAAATAGCACAAAAAATCGCACAAAAAGAAATTTGAGTGTATTTAGAAAGTAAGGGCTATACTTAAAATTTAAGCTGATTGTAGTAATTCAAATGCACATTTCCAAGTTCAGGCGCATTAAAAAAAGATGTATAGTTAATATAATGGACATTAGAGTGCCGCACAAACTATCTCAAATATCAAAGAACACAGCGAGGGAAAATTCAATTTTTTTATTAATAAAATAAAAAATCAATCTATTTCTATAAAACTGTAACCATAAATTTTGTGACAATATAAATCGAAAAGGTATTTCATCAAATGATATTTGTTTAAGTCATTTCTTCACTTCGTCAGATTATTTGTGTTTATAAAACTTGGCAAAATAATAAAATGGATCGTAAATGTAATGTTGAAAATAATTATTTGAATAAATAATAATATTGTATTAAAAATATAAACATTTAGACATGTAGGGGTACCTTTACAGCACGACATTGGTGTCGATGTACGAGTTTGTGATGAGACGCAAGACACTCTCTCCGTCTCTGTCTCCGATTCCCTAATCTCCGCATCCAATGTGCGAAAATGCTCTTTCTTTATCACTCGAGTCCGTTCGCAGCATATGCGGGATTCCTCATCAACGGGTTAAAACGACAGTATTTTGAATACAAGTAAAAGTCGAAAAAAAAAAATTGTTATAGATTATCTCCTATTTAGAAATAAAATTCGTATCAATACAATCTCTACCATACCACACCAAAAATATGTTTTCCTATTTAAGTATTCTATTTAATCCAAAAATGAATATGATACTTTGAGAATAAGATATTGCATTGTATCACATGAAGATTCGGAATTTCAGTTAAATAAAGATCAACTGTGATTGAGAAAGGTTCTGTGCAATATTTTATAAGATCGACTATTTGAAAATGACAAAGGTACATGTAATCTTTAATTGTTTTTAAATACGGTGACATTATCGTTTTTTTATGATTTTTATATGATTTTCAATAGGATGGCGTCAATAAAAGATTACCGCCTACCTTTTTTTTGAGTTCAAATTGAAGCGTTGGCGATAGTTTTAAAAAACTAGATTGTTCAGTATGAGTTAATAATGGAATATCAGGAAAAAATATAAGAAAGATTGCCCAAAAAACATGAATATATTTGTTAAACGAACTCTGCCGTAAACAGTACATGTTTTATATTTTAAACTTTTTTTATTCGGTGGATACATTTAAAAGAGGATTTATTATCCCAAACGTATGAAACGGGAATATAAATAACCCTACAAATAGTGAAATTATTATCGAGTCGCGTAGACGTTGTGTGCTTCGAGGATTCAACTCGCATTGTAAAGATGTTTTTGCCGTACTTCTTTTTGTGCATGATTGAATAGTAGGGAGATAGGTGAGGGCAGCATGTGGCGTTAAATGGAAGAGGTCCCACGGGAATTGATATCGATGGTTGGAGAAGTGTCTTTCCATTATTATAGTGGTATAAATCAAAGCATAACATGCATCACAAGAGTTTACAGTGCATTACCTCCGCCATGGTTGACATACTCGTAGCTGGCAGTTTTCCATTAGCGATGTTGTGAACCTCATACCTGTAAATCGATCAATCATGCCTTACACGCGCCACCATTGTTTGTTGACAATAAAGAAAACTCTGCTTACCTTATCCTGGAAGCGCCTGCTCATAATCTGCATATATATCGCCCCTCAACTCTTCCATTTATCAACCTCCTTTCCGAAAAAAATTACATAAATTTTGCTTTAATATTGTAACACTTCAAAATATTTTTTTATCTACAATATCATAATAGTATATTAAAGATCTAGGCTAAAGCTGCAGACTTAATTCCTAGAAAGTAACTGTTTTGTGCAGATTTTTAATCTGGGGGAATCATCAGTTCATATGTTTTTCAAAACGAAACATTGCTATAATCGTCAACGGTTAGCGTTATAGATCGATGATAAACAACTTTTTGTGATTTAAACTGGATGGCATGGATATCAATGACATATGGTTCTAACAGGATGGCGCTACGTTTCATACAGCGCATTCTGTTGTTGCACATGCAATTTGGGTCCTTTCATGGACGCATATCACGTTCTGTGATCGTGTTTGAGCATGTTGGCCGAGAGAGAGAGTCTCCTGTGCCGTATCAGAGGTCCTATTTCTGGACCTCTTGGCCACAGGAACTTGGTGGCCAGCTCCGGTGCCTTTTCGGCGTGCAAAGACTTTTCCCGTAGTTTCGGAGCCAATTTCAATTAAATTTGAGAAGTCTTTGAATTGATTTATTGCAAATATTTTGTACTAATAAAATATAACTCAATAAATTCGTAGGATTTTTTTAATTGGAGAAATTGGAAAAAAACGACCACAAATAATGTGGGAAAAAAATCCTACGAACTTATTGAGTGCACCAAAAAGCATATCTGTAATTGTAATCTTAACCGATAAAATTTTCTATATGGCCTTTCAATATTATCTATCGAAGCTGAAATAGCTTATATATTATAAAGGCAATAAATTCTTAATTTGAATGGTGATTTAAGTGAGCCATCGATTTATAATATTAAGAAATTTAATGAAAGACAAATGTTCGATATATGACATTAATAATGAATTAAATTAGATCAAATATATGGGAAATTCTACACACTGCATACTTTAAAATCGAATGTGGTACATCTAAAAATGTGCATATCAGACATAAATTAACAAATACAGATATTAGTTAACATAAGGAATATTTTACCTTTAGACTGGAATCGATGAGTTGCTTTAAAATATACATTTTATCACGAAAACGACAATAATTTAAACCAGACGTCAATATCAAACAAACGCGATCGAACAACTAACAAATCGCAATGGAAAGAAAAGTCTAGAGGAATTCAGTGTAACAATAATCGTAATACGTATTAAATAACAGCATTGTTGCTGTTGTTATGTACCCCATATACAAATGATGTAAATCGATCACCCTTTAAAAAATATGGATTAATCAAAAGTCAACTTATATATTATTTTGGGCGCATATAAGATGAAACTTGTTTAAAATCGAGAGTAGGAGACAAATCCATTGGAAGCATTCAGAACTATTATAAACCAGGTGCAAATATCAAGATTGATGAACTATTCTCAATCAAAATTTGATGTAAGCTCAATCTATATATATATCTTAGTTTCATTGAGTGATTGAGGGTTTCGCTCAAGAAAATGACTTCTTTATTTAAATACTTACATACGTGACTTCTTTGTTTATTCTAAAAAACATTAATATTGACAGCAACGAGTCTGTGATCAAAAGGTCAAAATTATACAGGAAGAAGTTAGTTTTATGGAATTTATGAGAGTAGCGCTTGGGTGGAATTGGTTAACCATATTGAATAACCACAGATGATTACAGACAATGGAACGAAATTTTGTTGACGGGAGTTTAGGGAGTTGAACCATAAGAGGAATGTAGTCATACGAGAATTGGAGTGAAATCCTATATGAGCAATGGATTCAAATAATTATAGGAATAAGGAAATGTCACATAAACAATATAAAGAGAGGATTTTACGATTTCACAATAATAAAATGTAGAATTTTCAAGTAATGTGGCTATGTTCTGAAGCGCCCGTGGCAAGTATCTAACTTGTGTCCTCACCCCCGCCCAAAATCCATTTTTTTAAGTTAATAATACTATTATTAATTAAACTAAATGCCCTAAAGTTAGAGGGAGTGGCCACAAGGTTTTAGTATCTAACCGGTCCGAATTTCGGACCACTTACACATCAAAGGAGGACCTTGCGATCAGACGCCATGCCTGAACATGTCCACAAAACGTGGTCTGAACTTAGTATATATTAGAAAAACGAACGTCGGTATTCTGCGTTTTGCAACCCCAAGCTGCATGACAATATTATGCTACATGTTATTTAAGTGATTTTGGAAGATGAGTAAATGTCACCCCAACCAGTCTGTTCACTGAACTGAGCTTCAATAGATAGATGAACCCTTCTTTAAGTCCCTGGGTGATCGTTACACTCTATGACGCCCATCCAAAAACGTCCTGGTCTTGGGTACCTATCCCACGATCGACTGGGCAAATAGTGGCTGGCTTATCAAACATAGCAAGGGTAGTTCTGCAAACATGAGTCGAGTTAGGAGTTGCTCTGAATATTGAGGATAGTATTGCGTAAACGCACATTGTAAGGGCTTGATGCCAACTATCCCTCATTCGGGGGATTTGTATCATGAGTTTGAAATGTGTTAAATGAAGTCAAAAAGTGACACTCGAGGTAAGCTGAGCTTGTGACGGTACGTTTTTTTAAAATATAGTTGTTAATCAATCATATCTTTAATAAATTAGCTCAGACTTGTAGACTAAAAAATATCATGTTCTGATATAAAAACAGAGTTTTTCAAGTGTCACTTTTAAGCTTTCGTGCTTATTGCTAAGACAATGAACAAGCACGCGACAATAGCATACTGATGATGCATGCAACACGAACTCAAATTTAACAACTTGGACGAATCTGCAAAGGTTTTTTAATTATATTTTAGCACATGAAATATCCTTGTTGACATATTTAAACATTGTCTGAAATTTTCATCAAAATTATGTAGTGTTATGTAGGAGCGGGGGCGTTCTCTAAGCGGAGTCCCCGAGCCGTGATCTAGCCGGATGGATGGACGAGGATTGACGGGCGTCGAACAGAAATAATAACTTCTCTAGGTAACTTTTAATTCAGCATGAGAGAGATCTGGCTGCGAGAAGGACGTCCTCCCGCATCCAAGGCCAACCGACGACTCGACTCTCGCCTCCTGCGCATCATCACTCAAGCGGCAACGGTGCACGCGCAAGAATCGATCAATCGGTAATTGCAGTTGCAATGTCCCCGCAGCATAACAGAAGATGGCATTGTTAAAATAGCACATTGCACATTGCACATTGCATGGAGATGTTAAATCGCCCACGAATTAATATTATATAGGGTGCGGCAGGGTAACTTCCTTATTTGAAATGACGGTAATGTGCAGGAAAAAATCCTAGATGGTCAAGAACCGTCAAGACACCCATAAAGCAAGTTAGGCAGTCAATTTTGAGATCTTCTAAGCGTCCTGCATGATAAGGATCACCTTAATCGAGGACTTTTTTTAAACCAAAACTTGAAGAAATGGATGTGGAGGATATTTGAATTATGCCCGTTCGCTCGCAAAAGTACACAACAAGGTGCAAAACCGAATTTAATTTCCATATCCGCTAGGATACGCCCATTCTCAACTTCGAGTAAACACTGGGTGCTCTAAGCGCGAGGGGAAACTAGTTAGATTGAGTAAAAAGCCAAGGAGGGAGTGGCAACAAAGTTTGTGTGTCCAACCGGTCCGCCTTTCAGATCGCTGTCACTTCGAATGAGTACTTAGCTATCGATTGCCATGCCCGAACATGGTCTGCTTCCATGAATGCTTCCTGCTGCTTCCCCTACATGGGCACTTCGAGATCTATGTAGCGAAGCCGATATACAGATTGATGAAACCTGACTCAACTGAATAGCAATATTCAAGCTGCTATCGACAACATACCCGTTGGTATGTTGTAAAAAGTAAGAAAAATAAATCCGAATGATGCCATAATAATATATTACATTACGTAATATGGATTTTAAGATATATTTCAAGTGATAAATATAAATTTAAGCTTTCACTCCATTATTTTAGCTGGCATGTTTCGATAGTACTTCTTCGCTCTCGATATTTTTAAGAGCTCCAACATTTTCGCTTGTCTTCATACTTATGTACACGTCTTTCAGGCTGATGCCTTTTAAATTATAATCCATTATTTCCTGCCAGTTCGCATTAAGAAGAAGCTCGTTTCAATCACACATGTTGTACACGTGTAGGCACTTGTAGTGTGGGCGTTGAGAACTAAACGAAGAACGATTATCAATTAAGTAATGGAACTAAAAACTATATTTTTTCTATTTAAATGTCTGTCTTTAAAAATATTTGACGGAAATTCATTTAAATACGGTATGATGATGGTCTTTAGCGGTAAATAATTCAATAATTTAAACGGCTCACGGGGATCCCGAAGAAAGTTTCCCATGTAGCATGGGAACGATTCGGTCTCATTTTCGAATATCAATTAAATATTACCTTTTCAGCTGTAGCCACTTTCGATTCGACGGAAAATGGAAGATTAAAAATTAAAATGACAAAATCTTGGAGAGCACCTGAGCGAAATTCTCGCGCAATTTATTAATAAGTTTGACGTTTATTCCATCGTTTTTCGCTCGCCTGTTTAGAGAATTTTCCGGATTAATTCAAATTTAATTCGGGCTCCGTTTTAAAGAAAAATCACTTTGGCATATAATAATAATACGCTATTAAAAGCGATAAAAATTCGCGGAAATTCCTCAAATTTGACCCATTTTTAATAGGACTTCCTGGAGTATTTACTCGAAAATTATTCATAATTTGCTTTTGCTCTGCCTTAAAATACATAAATATTCAACAAATTAGCACATTAAATAGCATGATCGCTTTTTATTACGTTATTACGAGTTTTTCGACAAACATAATGCCGAATTAATTGAATAGAGTTGTATAGTATGAGCAAGTTTGTGTCTTCGCATTCGTATTCCCCTTACATCTAAAACTTTCAGAAACAAATCTTCTGCAGGAATACCTTCTAATTACGTAGATTACAGCGACACGGAATATAAATATATTTCAATTGTGTATAATGTTTAAATTAAATATTATACACCACCAAATTAGCGACATTTCAGCTGCCAAACCGCCGATAACAGCGCGTTAATTTTTATTTATTATCAATGTATTACATAATCCGAGCTAATTTAATAGCTTTTCAATCTGTGGTCGTAATAGCAAGAAATAACTGTCTTTGTATTTTGTAATATATTAGGTAAAGCGGAAAGAAATGTAATTTTTTTGTTATTTGGAGAAAAAAATATTTTAATCAAAGCTGTACAATATTACTCAATTCAATAATTTCCATTGTTATTTATAATCGCCCTCCACAGATTAGGTAATTTTTTAATGCCTTTTTCGTAAAATTAGGCCGGTTTTCCACTAAAGTAAGAATCCAAATGATTTTTCACTTGTTCCACAGAAGTATTTTTTTATCGCAAAACAAATGTTCTAATGACTTGAAAAGATGGTAGTCTGAAGGTACAATGTCAGGAGAATATGGTGAATGTTTAACAATGGATCGGTTTCATACCTGGACAATAGCGTTGAACAAATTCTTATCCGTAGTTCCAAGGTTCCAAGGAGGTCGTTCTGATTTTGGTTTATTTTTCAAATCTCTGTCGCCACTTTTAAATTTTTTGAACCATCTATGGCATTTTAGAATATTCAATATGTTGCCATACGTATCACAGATGTTCTGGATAGCTTCTTTTGCCTTTAATCTATTATTAAATAAAAACAGTAAACAAGATCGCAAATGGGTCTCATCAATTTCTGGCTTGAACATTTTCATTATGGCTAAAAAAAAATATAAAAATATTTGAAAAAGTAAGACAAACAACAGAGCTTCAAAATGATACCAAGCTTGACGTATTTACTCGACAGCAACCCGAGGCAAACTGACGGCAAAGACACAACCAAAAAAATGACATTTCTTTTCGCTTTATCTAATATCTAAATAAATAATTATTTTATGTAATGGTTTAAAGAAAATTAGTTTTAAACTTCCAAAGTGACATAAAATGTGCAAACGAATGAGAAATCAATTTCTAAATTCTCTAAAGGAAAAAAGCTTTTTTTACAAATGTTTGCAAAGGCGGTGATTATTCATTCAATTAGGATTTATTTTGTGGGCACCTCTGTCCTGTAAATTAATTATTTTGCACATCCCTAGACAAAGACATCCAGTGGTGTCAGATCTGAATACCGTGCGAGCCACGGAATTGGGCACGTCCCCAGGCTAAGTTATCCAGTGATGTCTGGTCTGGTGACCGTGCGAACCATGGAATAGGGCTACCAAAATTGAGGAGTAAAGGAGAAAGACAGCATGATGAATGAAATGAAAAGTATTTGCAAACGAAAAACACACTTACCTTTAATCTCGCAGGTTCTATATTCGATCGCTCATCTCGATCTATCTAATCGAGTTGGCTAATAGACTCGAGCCTATGGGTGATCTGTAACAATAATTAAAATACGTAGCGTGTCAAGTTGATCGATCGCAGGATCAATAGCTCTGGCTTTGGCTTGCGCTTAAGGAAGTGGTTCGTTGTTGTAAAGTCTCGCAGCTGGTTCTCTCTTTATAATAAAATATCAATTAAGTTAAACATAGATGCTATATTCGCATGTCCACCACTTATCGTCCACATCAATTCACTTTTCTCTTAAGAGCGCGCAGCGTGAGTCAATCTTGTATATCAATAAATGAACCTTAACACTATTGATAGCACACAATATTCGTTCATTTATGGATCGCTTTCCGTAATATTTGAAAATATTTAGGTGTGTAGGGGTGCCTTTACAAAACGACCTAGCCATCGATGTACGAGTGTATGATGAGATGCAAGACATCCGTCTCTGTCTCCGATTCACTAATCTCTGCACTCAATGTGCGAGAATATTCTTTCTGTAGCACTCGAATTTGAATGCACATATGCGCGATTACTCATCAATGGGAAAAAATAAAGATTTAAATATTAATAATATTTTTATTGCGAAAGGCTTATTCGCGAGTCGCCTCTGCCCAATATTACGCTCCACCAAAAGACTTTTCAATGAAGGTATCAGAAGTACCCATAATAGTAAATTAAGTCCATGGCTATTAAATTTGTAACTTCACTTCTTCCAACAGTTTTATTACTGTGAGTAATGCCTTAATTTGAAGTCACTCAAAGTTTTATACTTAAGAATCTCCAGAGTGCAATAAATGAGTGTTTCACGGTTCTTCGTTATGAATTAGATGAAATATTCATTTTTACACGTGCCACTTATTTCAATCATACAAAGACCGAAAGATTAACAATTAGGCAAGCTAATCATCAATGTTTTATTTGATCTAATTTATTATCGATTGGATCATCAAATATCAGTGCGGTTCTGCGCCGGGTGCTAAATTATGCCCCCCCAAACAGACATTTGGTAGATAATTAATAATTTAAAGCAAATTTAACCTCGTCGGTTCAAGGAGCTAACCTTTCATCGTTTCAACTATTGTAACTTACTATCTTCATCTTTATAGATGGCATCATGTTCCCGAACCCTAGATTATCTGCAACCCAACACCATCGTAAATTGATACATTTCAAGGCGATTTTATGGGGATGTAAATTCAAGTTTTTAATTGATAATCCTTGCATAATGGGCATGATTTCAGTACGCATTATAATAATATTTTTGTGCTAAGAAATATTGTCGTTTTGAAGGTATAAAATCCGCATGGCAAAACAACCCGAATTCGCTCATACTGTTCTTTATCTGCAAATTGCAGAGGCTTCATTCTCGTCCACAGGCATATATGTGAAGGTACTCCTGCTGAGGTGTCTCCACATCTTAATTACATCCCTGTCGACTTCATCCCCTCGACACTTGAGCATTCTTATCCTGATGGAGAGAGGAGAGCCCTAAACCCTACGTCGGGATGATGTCTTTCCGCTGACTCTTTGTACACTACTTACACGTAATCCATTAACGTACTTCAATCTTCAGGGAAGAATCTATATTTGAATAATTTTACCCATCGTAAATGGTGTGCACTAATCTGATTTGTGTATGATTTCAAATTAAATACACTAAAAATATAGTCTCTATTAAAAGATTTCGATTACACAATACAAAAGGATAATTTATACTGAATTCAGAATCGAATTTAGGAAGTACCTAAGCTAGGTACATAGCTTAAGGTATAAAGCTTAAGTTTCAAGTTGGAAGACCTTAGGGGGATGGGGGAGTATGCTGCCTCGTTTACAACAGTAAAATATTGAGTGACAGAGTTTGAATGAGGCCGTACGAATTGCCAAAACGAAAATCGCAGTAGTAAAAGAAATCCACAAAATGATATTGGATGACCATCAACTGAAAGTGCGCGAGCGCATATTGACTGGAAAATTGCACATGAGAAAGCTGTGCGCAAGATCGGTGCGCGTTTGCTCACAGTGGAACAAAATCAGCGATAGTTCTCGCTATGAACAGCGTATCGAGCTGAAAGACCACTATTTTGAGTAGACCAATCCTTGAAAAATCATTAATTTCAACAATGCATCTTCCTTAATTGGCAAACTGTTAAAAGCTATCATCTTCACGATCTGTCTGAGTCTAAAAATGAATGATATACTAGAGAATTACATTTTTAATTGTCTCCTCTTTCCGTTGTTTTCGGCCCTCCTTTTTGAATTCTTTAGCACGTCCCTAGACAAAGAAATCCAGTGGTGTCAGATCTTGAGACCGTGCGAGCCACGGAAAAGGGCACGTCCTTAAATAAATAAAAAATCCAGCGGTGCCAGGTATGGAAACCGTGCAAAGAAATGAAAAAAGAGGAAGAAGAAAGGCTCGTACGGCCTCGTTTATACTCTGCCATCCAATATTTTACTGTTGTAAAGGAAGGAGTACTATTAATGGCTGCCAAACAAATACTAAATAACGTAGTCCCACGCATGTCCCTAGACAAAGAAATCCATTGGTGTCAGGTCTGAAGACCGCGTGGGCCATGGAATAAGGCCACCAATATGCCATAAAATAATGTTTTTATTTAGATTTTAAAAAAAGCATCATCAAAACAAAAGATTAAAAAGTTATGACGATTTAAAGGTGAAATTTGGGAATTTTTTAAAATGTTGAAAAAAAAATCTGTTTTGACAACCCTGACATTTAGGACATAAGGCCTATGTGTGAAACGTAGCAAAAGACCCCTTAACCCTCACGAAAAATTGTCTGTACACATGCAAAACACCTTCTATATTGACCAAAAAAATCTTATGAAAGAAATAGATATCTGTGACTAAACGAAATAGATGATTGTGTATTTATATAAAAAAAAAATACAGATTAGGAAATTTCTTTATCGTCTGGTATATTGTAAAATTTGCTGCATTACCTTACTACAGGGGACTGTTTAATTGGATTTAGTTGGAAAATAGCACAGAATATAATTAAGCTGCTTTTTTGCACACCGGGAATATTAATCTATTATAACAAAATATTTTTTCTAAGATGTAAATAAAAATTGATCGTACCATAGGACTGACGACTGTTAGGTTAAACTAAACTTAAAAGGGGGACTGTTCGCAAAAGCCATGAGACATACTTTAATTTATAGTTTTAGTTTTACAAACATGTATTAATAAAATAATAAGCAGACCTAATTAACAACAACAAATAATTTGATTGGATTCCTAGGGTTATTGTTTTAATTGACCTCATCTAAGGCAATTGTATCACAAAGGTGGCACACCAGGGAACTGTTTTTAAGCATTATAAAAACGTTTTTGATATAGTTTAGTATATATTTAGATAGTTTAATCCATATTTTTACCGATTAATCAATTTTGTATTTATAAACATAAATGACGAGAAAATAAATATTTGCATTCGTATAGATTTAATTTAATTTTAAGATTCCATAATATATTAATTGAGAGTTTAGAGACACGCTGTGTCGAGACAGGTTTTAGGGCTTTAGTTGAATATATTTGTCGTTTATAGTAATACCAGTCGAAATGGAGAGTCAGAGATAAAGTTAGTAGGGATTCGGGAGTAATTAGAGATTTGTATAGAGGTGTGACTAGGATACTCGGTTATGGGAATAGCGAACACTTCTTGAGTGTGTTCGGCACGCAAAAGGGCCGAGGGTCGAATTCAATTTAAATCCCAAATACTGGACACGATCAACTGGGCTCACGTACTTGCATATTGTGACCATTACTATAAAAATCTAAAAATACTGCATATTATATATTTTTGTGAAAATGCATAAAATACAGTGTCATCTAAATGCGACGCCTATCTCGTAACGAGAGTATGAAGCGCCCGTGGTAAGTATCTAACTTGCACCCCCTTCCAGGATTTTTTAAAAAATTAAATAATACTATTATAAATGCATTATATTATAATGTATTGTTACATAGGAGCGGGGGCGCTTTCGGGGTAGAGTCCCCACGATAACGCATGGGTCCGTTCTTCTTTCGGATCATGTGTAGCCGGACGGATAGATGAGGATGGACGGGCGTCGAAAAGAAAACTCTGTCGAAAAGAGAGAGATCTGGTTGCGGGAAGGACGTCCTCCCGCAGTCAAGGTCAACCGATGACTCCTCTCGGCTCCTGCCTCTTGCGTGTCACCGCCCAACCGGCAACGGTGCACGCGCAAGAGGCGATCGATTGTTAATTGCAAGTGCAATTTCCTCGCAGCATTCACAGAAAATGGCGCTGTTAAAATAGCACATTGCATCTAAAGAGAGACGGAAGATGTCGCTGTTAATCTGGCGAATTAAATCTGCTCAGACTAACAGTGCTATTGCATGGGGATAGTAAATCGCCCACGCATTTTAAAATAATATACGAAGATAATTCCAAAAGTACCCGACCTAAAGTATAAATGATAGTTGTTGTAATAAAAAAACACCCGTGCGCTACCATATGATTCTGAAAAATTCTAAATCCCGTATCTATTATATTTCATATTGACAATCTCTGCCAGCTGCCAAGTCGAACCGCGCAGTGGTCGACCAAATGAGGTAACCACCCCAGAAATAGTGAGGAAAATTGAATGACTGTCGACTGTAAGTGCGCAAGCTAGCAGACATGGTAGGCCTTTCAAAAAATGTTGTACAACGCATATTGACTGAAAATTTGGACATGAGAAAGCTGTGCGCAAGATGGGTGCCGCGTTTGCTCGCAATGGAACAACGTCGTGGTGATGTTTCAATAGAGTGTTTGGCAATTTTCATAGCAATAAGGCCGAGTTTTTACATCACTTTACATCTGAAACAAAGGAACATAGGGCTCTCCACTGACCTGACATGTTTATTAGTCCCACTATTAAAAGTGCACAGAGGGAGGGGGGAGAAACTAGCTAGCTTTTGTAACTTTAAACTAGCTAAGATAATAGCAAAAAATCGTTTTTATGGATAGGGGAAAGTCTAGACTCGTTCACGACCTTATTTGGCGCAAACAACCTATGTAAGTTAGCCCTCTAAGGGCCACCAAGATCGTGCAATTCTTTAAAAAAAATCCTTTAGGGCTGTCTAAAATCGTATAAACCATAAATAATTGATGCCCTCAAAGTCAAAATAACGAATGCCATCCAAGCAAATTCGGCCAGATTTAAGTGACAGTCATCAAAAATTAGACCTCCCGAATACGTACCATCAAGCAAAGCCGCGACAGATATTTGAACGACGTTATATTCCATACTTAATGCCATAAAATATTTTTTCAAATAAAAAGTAATTTGTTTCGTCAATGGTAAATTGCTAGAATTTAGAAATGATGGGTCAAAATTATTTTCACCCGTCATTTGTTTCATCACTCGAATCCGTTCGCAGCATATGCGGGATTCCTCAACTAATGGTTTTTTTATTCAATCATTTGCTGTGGATGGATCCATGGTGCAACGCAATGGCGTGCCACAAGATTGGGATCCTCCTGTTGTAGACGAACGACCACTCGAGCTCGCTTATGATTTAATTATTAGTTTTAATTTTCTATATTTGCCCTTTCATTCTTCCAATTACACCTTGTCATAGCAACTTCACACATGCCCAAAAAATAATATTTGCTCATTCTTATTCAAACACGCGGTAAGACAACATACGCTGTTGACGCAATTTAAATGCACTCAAATATTTCAATTGAAACATATGGTTCAAGCGGCGATTATATATTTAGTATAAAAGGGGAAAAACAGTGATTGGCTTGGATGAAAATTGGTCGCACACGAGATAAGCGCATCATTAAACGCGAACGCAGATGTTTCTTCACGGTTACCGTAAGAAAAAAATATGAGAAAAACAACTTCATTAATACAAACAATAAAATAAAAATAATAGGTATTATTCGGCAAATAATTAAAATATACTTTCAATATAATTCATATATTCATTTAAATAATCAGAGAAAATGCATAAACCAAAAAATGTAGACGGATTTCATCTCATCGTATCGACCGTGTGAAATGACTCGAGCGGCTTGCGTAGTACGTACGACGCTACGAAATCCCTCCGCCGTGAAAGTCGATTGTAGTCACGGAAATTAAAAAGCAGACAAAATGAGCAATAAGAGATTACATTGATGTTTGTTTTATGCTATATTTAGCATACAAGTATACATAAAATAAAAATTATATTACATTTTTCCAAAATTATATTACATTTAAAGGTATAAATACACTAAAACACATTTTGATACATATGGACATAAAATTTTATGCTCAGGTGGTTATAATTATTCAATAGCAAACTCATATTCAGAGCATCATCGATGACCTCAACAAACATGCACTCATTATCAATCATAAATATTTTACCAAACTTCACTACAATCGATCTAGTGATTTTCAAAAGAAATCATATATAAGCTAATGCGATCCATACATTTAAAAAAAATAAATGCCATATGATAAGGTTGATTCTAGTCGTAAGTGTGTTTATAAAAAAATAAAATTAATTTATTACACAAAATAACAGTGAATGGTTTTTTCAATTATACAAATTTTACACTTAATCGACGCGCGGTCGGTCTCTTTATACATATATTAAATATACATTCGCTAAATACTTATACTTAGAGTTGTTACGATTAATTTTTAAACAGTGAGAAAAATAATAAATCAATAAATTAGAGCTGTGTGGAACAAATAAAAATATAAAATTTATCACGGCCTATTGAGCCACTCTGAAAATAAATTAACACTGTATATATAAAAAGTTCTAGCACCTTAATTAACAGTAATCGTTTCATATTTGGTGTCAAATTATCAATATGGTATTGTTGATTTTATTATATATTTATCACAACTTCTTAGTAGGTTCACTGCTTTCCACAAAACCATTTCGATTCGAATATCTTCATACCGTCGGAGGTAGATTCAATACGGCAAATATGTGAAAAAGTTTATTTAAGTCACGCACTATCTAAAATTTTCTACAATTATCCACATGATAAATATGTACATACTATTTACATATAGTTTTACAAGCAGAATATCACATCCAGTTGCAATAGTAATCATAAAATTTCACATTTTAAATGGAAGTGTCTTTTTAAATACACGATAAGAAGTGATTTTGTCACAAAAATCTTAACTACACTATGAAGAATGCCAGAAATGTACTATGAAGGTGGAGGTCTACGATCATAGTCCCGCCGATAATCTCTTTCTCTTTCACGTTCCATATACTCTGGCGGATGATGATAATCTTGAGGATAATCTCTCCAATCCGGGGGATAGCTTCGATGAGATGGAAACACGGGCGGTTGGACACTGTCCCCGCCCGAATAGTATGGAGGCCCTCCACCGCCGCCTCCGCCACCGCCGCCGCCGCCTCCCCCGCCACCTCCACTACCATAATGAGGCCCATAAGACTGATGAAACCTTAAACAAATATTTCATAAATAATTAATTGCTTTATATGTTACCAATTATTTTAACACCTTCGCGGACGCATCTGCAGTTTCAGTAATTTTATTATATTTTCATGAATTGCGTCGATAATGTCACAGATGACGTATAAATAATTTTGAAGTGTCCGTGAAAGCATTAAAACGATAATTTTTTTTATATAAAACTATGTATAGCGCATATTAACTATTTAAAAAAAGTACAAATATGGTAAAAAAATAAAATATTAAAACAAGAAATTAATGCCATGTAGTACAGTATCATGTTTGTGCCAACCATTCCAAACTGCTGATTTCTAAATAAATCGGATTGTATTTCATTAGCGGGAGTTCCATAAATTATAGATATTTCCGAAAAAATGTTTTGTATAATAATTTCATGAATTTATAGATTTTCTTTGAGTTATTCCAAAAGGTTTTGGTAAATAAATCAACCACGCATTTTTATATACCGTTTAATATTATTGATCAAGCAAAAAAACGCATTCCAAATGAGTTCATAGAAAAGGAGATCGGTAAAATAATTAAATAATAAAGAAGTTACGATTTTTGTATAGTGCAGTTAGCATAAATTTTACTATTTACTGTGCAGTCGCATTAGTATTAAGGGAGCATATTAGTTTTATTAAATTCTACAACTATCTCACTAAAAGTACGCAAAGTCATTACATTAACATTTATTTTTACATTGTAAGAAAATCTATTTTGATCAATATTTGACCAAGAAATACTTGTTTGTTTGAAAAATTAAGTTACAAGGTTTGGGATGGGATCCACAAAAAAAATTGTTCAAGAGGGGATCCGTGAAGAAAATTTTGCCCAAGAGAGGATCCACGGACTACATAAATTTAAGAACTGCTGTTCTAGAGAATTCAATCTTTTAATTGTCTCCCCTATGCTCTTTTCAGCCCTCCTTTTGAATATTTTATAGGTAAACCGAATTGATTCTATTTTTGTAGCCTACAACTACAACTGCTGATGAATATGACACGATTATCAATGCTAGTCAGCATTGACAGCCAAAAACTAAACTGAACATTCATTCTGAATAAATCACAGCTATTGTAGTTATAGAATCAAACACAAAATAATCAACTACTAAAATCATAGCAAGTTAATGAAACAAAATCACAGTATGCCAATTTTATAAATAGACGTAAACAGCCCGACCCATTTGCAAATAGGTCAGTATGACACTGGATACTAAGCTCAAAAAAGAAAAAAACCAAAAATAAAGCGCATAATCAAAGAAAAGATGCACACATCGGCTAATAATAAGAATCTATTAAAAAAGGCACACAATTAATCTATTAAAATAGGCAAACATCCAACACTCTGCACACAACTGCACTAAAACACCACATTAAACATTCAACTTTTTTTAACATAGTAATGCAAACTGTACACCAAACTACTGCAATATCTCAGACATACATCAAATTCTCAAAATACTAATACAACATGATATTTTAAAATTTAGAAGCTGAAAAATAAGTCCCGTCTGCTCCAGCATTGAAACACGGCGAGTTTACTCAATACCAGAAAAGTCCCGAATCAGTTCAAATCCAAGGAATCTTCCTACTAAATGAGTGCGTGTATACTTACATCATGACGTCACAAGCAAAAGAATCAGGAGTGATAATTGTGCGCTGTTGAGGGCTGTAATGTTAACATAGCTTAGGTGGCTAACGTATACGGCCGATTGGTATGCGTAACGGGCAAAAACCATCGAGACGAGTTTAATAAATCTTTAAATTTAAAAGAATCACTTATCACCTTAATGTGCGTATTTATATAAACCTAAACACTTGATTTTTTATAGATGCGTATAAATCATAGAACATTTATGATAAGGTTTTATTTATTTACAAAAAAAAAAAACTATACGCAAGTGAATAACAAGGTCCTAATACCTAGATAAGGTAAGATTTTATCAACATATTCACCTTTGTCAGAGGGAACGTTTTTTTGTGCATGGAAAACATTAAAAACAGAATAAAAAAGTGTTAAAACATACATTATTTAGTCCTGCTTAAGATGATATAATATATGTGGATTATTGCAAAAAAACTACTTTTCAGTCCAATTAAAAAAATCACTCAAACAATTACTTCTAATCAACCCCTAATAGACTTTTTTTTAATGATAATACCTTCTTTTATCGTGGATACGTGGTCCTCTATCAGGTCTGTAGGCTCTATGAGGTGGAACTGACCCTTCGAAACTGCGAGGATCGCCGATAGATCTCTTGTCGGGAAACCGAGGCATCCATGCATTACCGTGATGACCTCCCGGTCCTCCACTTTCCGGATAACCCCTATTTACTGGACCACCTCTCATTCCTCCGCTGTCACGTCTCTCTCTTTCTCTATCACGCTCTCTTAGTTCCGTACGGTCCCGATCCCGATCTCTCTCGCGAATACTTCCATGATCAGAAAGCTTTTTAGAATTTCTTTCTTTATCGTCAGCAACTTCTTTAATTCTGAAATAAAAAGAAAAGTTGTATCTTTAAAATCATGCCTTCAATTAATTTTTTTAACAAATTACAAATTACATTTTACAAACCTTTTATTATCAAGGGATTCTGGTTCACATTCTCCTTCTTCCAATTTACGTTTATTACCAGGTACCCCGGGTGAAGGCTTAGAATTTGGAGCAGCATCTCTGTCTCTTTCTCTTTTACTGTCCCGCCGATCTCTTTCTCGGTCTCTATCTCTTTCTCGCTCTCTGTCACGATCTCGGCGGTCTCTTTTGTGATTTCCACCCGATTCAGTTCTTTCCCTGTTGTGATTATTGTGATGGTGTGGTTGATCCGAATTAGAATGATATGAAGTTTTATTTGATTTTTCCTGCTTGAATTATAATTTTATGTTATAATTAGAGAGAATACAAAATAATGCAATTTATACAATATAATTTTTATATTAGATAGTCCAGTCGAAAATGTCATTAAAGAACAATTTAAAAATGGAAATTTTAGTTTATAAATGTCTTGCATGCAGAAATTGAATCAAATCCAATATAATCAACACAAGAATTAGCAGACAAGCTCAGATAATCTCGAAGTAGTGTTTACGAGCACTTAAAAAATAGGTACGTGCGAGTTCACGCTGTGATTTAATCGATAAAGATAAGAAACAACCATTTTTATGTCATCTAAAAGTTTTTTTTTTTGGACAAACTATGTGTGAAAACATGGTATTGATCTCCACCAAATATTTGTATATCTTTGCAAGGCATACAACAGCATCATCAGGAAAACTTGAGTATCATGTTGAAAATAGGCATCTCAGATAATCTGCTACTGTCAAGGATGTGCATGTCTGGATTAGTCAGTTTTGTACGTGTCAATGGTGCCCTGTCGGAGCCTTTCGAGGTGACGACGGGAGTTAGACAGGAGGACGACCTCTCCTTGATTTTTTTAAATATTACATTGGAAGCAAGGCATGAGGAAGGCTGACAAATCAGGACATGCAAATCCATGGAATGAAGATACAATGTGTCAAGCATTTGTGGACGGACATGAACATCGTGGCGAAATCGAGGGTATCGAGGGGATTTGGTAGGAAAATAAATTATGATATGAAAAGACCAAATTAATGATGGGTTTCAAGCGTGAATACTGGAGGTTGTACCTCTGTAACAAAAATATTGAAGGGTCCAGGATTTAAAATATCTACGATCCTTGTTTCCAGTGGTAAAACATAATGTGTAATGAAAAAACCTGCGGGATTCGACTGCTGTAATCGATGCTACCATGGCCTGAAAAATATATTAGGGAACCAAATCACTATTGGCTAAAACTAAAATGTATAAAACATTAATTAGACCAGTAGGGGGTGGAGCACGGATCATGACCATTTGTGATGTGATGCAAACACATACACTATACATGTGCGACATGTACAGGCGAAGCAGCAATTACTGGCCTCGTCCGAACATGCTGTATCCATCCGACAGGTCGTGTGGTGCGGATGTCATCACACCGAATCCCCTGAGCTGTTTTGTATTTTAAACCAAGTGACAGTAGATCCGTTGTAAGGCTTACGTTACACTGGACTAATTAGATAGAAAAATATTTCAGATTTGCGGTCCACATAGAGAAGGCCTCGGCAAAGGCGAGCAAAACTTTGGAGCAGCTCGTCAGACTGATGCCGAGCATCGGGGGTCCAGAGACTAATAGGAGGAAACTCCGGTTGTCGGTCGTGCACTTCACAATGTTACGACACAGGAGACGATGAGCGTCACAGCATACAGGCGAAAGATGGCGAGCATGTAAAGAAGGTACACTCTACGAGTCATGGCGGCTATCACACTGTGTCTGTGCAAAGAACGGGAAGCAAGGGAGACGGTCATGGAAGATACGATGGAATGCTTCAGAGAAGGGTAGGTGGATTCATACCCTTCTATCCGACGTAAGGAAGTGGAGCGAAAGGAGACATGGACAACTGAATTATCATCTGACTCAGCTCCTCAGTGGACACGGTTGCTTCGGAGCCTATCTAAATTGGATAGGCAAAGAAGCAACCACTGAGTGCCACCACTGTGGGTTTGAGGCAGATGATGCAGAGCATATGATGTTTGAATGATGAAAGAATGTCGAAGAATGAAATGATGGATTCGATACTAGAAAATGAAGAGAAATGGATGGCCTGGGGGAACTTCGCCTCGAGGTGATCACATCCAAGGAGGATGCCGAAAAGATTAGATGACGAGTAGCAATGGCGGCTTAAGGGAGAGATGCCACATAGATAGTGAGTGATGGAGGTAAATGAAAAGGGCATGTAGAGCCAGGATGTCATGTCTGGCAAATGCCTGACAGTCGAGCCGGGCACGACGGAAGGCGAACAAGGAATTTTAGTGGGTAACCGGATTTTATTTTATGCATTTAATTTCGGACTCCCATACTAGTGTCTAGTACGGGCTCGGCAGTGTGTTTAAAATGTTTCCCCTCCTTGCGGAAAAAAATAGAAAAACATTCCGCATTGCGTCAGTGGTCACCAAAGCTATAAGAGCCACCAAAAGTAAAGTAAATGAATCAATACATTATTTGTTTAAATCTAATTATTTCATTTAAAAAACGACATTTCTGACCGGATTAAATGATAATTCAAACACTTACAGATTCTTTCATTGCCGCTTTCGTTTCTTTGGAATCGTTTTTATTATCATTTGTTCCTTCCCCTTTCTTCAGTCCATATTTGTACAGCCTGTACAATTTTTTTGCATCAAAGTTAGTGAATTTCGATACAAAATACCACAGATTGCTTCTCCATTCAAGTTTTTTCTCGGCTTCCCAATATGTATCCAAGGCACATATCAATTTGATTTCCTATCTGCCGTAAACATGCTCGAGTTTTGGCCATTTGCTCAGTTTCCGAAAGACTTTGATCAGGATTGTCCAAAGCTCGTAAGGCTTTTTTCACAGGTCTCATTTTCTCTTTACACTGCAATTTCAAAAAGCGTAAACATTGATGATAAAAACAAAACTCCGATTAATTTCAGGTTTCATATTTTTTAAATAAATAGTGATGTTATAATTAATGCAGTAATATGTAATAAATAACCTGTCTCCAAATTCATCAGTCATTCAGAAATCAAGTCAAAAATAAATACTTGCTCTCTACAAAACATTGTACTGATCGACTCTGCATTACCACACATTGAGTACTGGATTTTCAACGGTTATCGAAGGCAAGATTGGGACAGCCCAGGTGAGTTTTCTGAGAGATGTGGTAGTGATACGTATGTATTAACTAAAAATAGATCCTCATTACATCGAAAAGTCTCAGATAAAGTGATTTTAAGATATTCTCAGAATACCAAAAGTTAAGCTGACCACAAAATTGTCCGAAATGTTGAAAAAAAAAAAAAGAAAAAAAAAACATTAAAATAATATATCCAGGGAGGCAAGTAGCCCTCAATACACTATAAATAAAAATAATTGAAACTAAACTTTTCAAATGGGATATTTATAATGTGCCTCGCCTTATTTCACCCTCAATATTGGAACCATGAGTCCACTAATCTCCAAAATTTCTTTAGATTTTTATAAACAAAATATTGCATCACTGAACATCAAAAATCAAAGATGAAAAGTACCTCTTCGAATACTGTAGGATCTAAATCACCGAGCACCTCCAGCGCCCTGGGTTCATTATTCGCAGTGAAATGCATGGGTCCAACAGGCTTCTTTTTATTTTTCGCCTTAACATCTTTCTTCTCTCTTTTTGGTTTTTTCTTATCCTTTTTATCATTCGTTAATTCATCAGCAGCATGATTGAAATCATCATTCACCTAAAAATTGAAGATTGTAAAATAATGGCAATTTCGATATATAAAACAATAAGATTGGTTAAAATCTCACGTTATTTTTTTCATTTTTGATTTTATTAGTCTTCTTATTTTCATCGCCAGAGGCGTTATCATCGTTTTCTATGATTTCTTTAGATAGGGCTTTATTTTTTCGGGTGGCTTTTTTACGTACTTTTCCAGCCTTCTGATCTTTGAGTTTTTTCAATATTTTTAATAGATATTCTGCTCTCGATTGCAGATGCTTGACTTGTGGTTTCCGATCATCGTTAAAAAGAATCTTATCACTTAAACCTAATGACTTGTCCATCTTTATCGCTTCCCACGCACCCATACCATATTGGTATATACCACATAATAATTTTGAATCTTCGTGTATTCCCCAATCAACATCAAAGTTTGGTTGCCTTGTTCTAAAATTGAAATTACAATAAGCTTATACATCAAAAATGCTACTAATACACAAAATAACAACAGTATTAGCTTATATTTTTAATTACCTGAAATCTAATTGCCACTTCAGTCTATCATCATTTTCACTCGGTAACATTTCATCCAGTGGAGCCATCTCAGTTTCACATTGATTCAATGTTTTGGCATTAACGGTTACCCCACCGAGCATGAAAGTTATTCGCGCTTTTCTTTTACCAGGACCAACTGGTTGTGAACCATCTTGACCGTTGTTCTTAATTTGTCCGCTTGCAATCGATGCTAATTGAGCCTGACATCGATCGCGAAGGCTTTCTCCAAGTTTTTTCAGATCGGCCAGAGGTTTTTCCTGCAATTCTGCATCACAAGCAATATCTTCTAATCGTTTCAGTGGAGCAGAAAATTTTTTGTAGCTCTTTACAAAACGGCGAATCTAAAATATAAACAAATACAAAATTCAACATACATGTTCTAAATAAACTAAAGTGCATAAGTAAAAAAATACATATTAAAGTCACCTCAATATCAGTGAAACCTTTTTCCCTATTAGAATTGGGAGGACGACCTCGTTTACGTGGCCTTTCTTCATCGCTATGATCCGATCCTTCAGCTTCAGTGCCTTCGCTATCTTCTTCGCCAGTGCCTGCTTTTTGTCGCTTTTTCCCTTTGCCTAAATAACAAAAATATACAACCATATTATAGTATTATTCTAGTGTTTTTTTCTCCTCCCCCTCTAGAAAGCTTCAGTCTTCTTAGATAAGCAAATTCTTGCTAGATTTATATGAAATTTTGTATAAATATGGAAGGAAAAGGGGAGGACAGAAGGGCCCACCACTCCTTAGCTTATACATGGGTCGAAAATATAACCTACAATAACCATCGTATCTAACAGCGGTCTAGTATAAGAATTAAGAATAGCGTCAGGATGAAGAAATGGGAAGCGAGGGAGACGGCCATGGCAGAAACGATGGGATGCATCAGAGAAGGGCAGGTGGACTTCCGACGTAAGGAAGTGGAGTGAAAGAAAGCATGGACAACTGAGCTATAATTTGACTCAGCTTCTTAGCAGGCACAGTTGCTTCAAAGCCTATATGAAATGGATAGGCAAAGAGGTGATCACCGAGTACCACCACTGTGGAGCTGATGCGGATGATGCAGAGCATATGATATTTGAATGCGAAGCATGGGAGGAAGATCGGGGAATACTTCGTGCCTCCATGGGCGATTTAAGAGTGTGGAAGGAAGGAATGATGGATTCGATGCTAGAGATTGAAGAAGAATGGATGGTCTGGGAGAACTTCGCTACCGAGGTGATCGCATCCAAGGATCAGATGACGAATCGCTATAGCGGTTCAAAGGAGAGACACTACGTAAATGGTGTCTGGCAAATACCCAATGGTCGGGCTGGACATGACAAGAGGCAAACAAGAAGGTTTTAGTGGGTAAAAAGTTATTTGATTGATTCCGGAATCCTACAATACTATCGGGCAGTGTTTTTAATACATTTCCTCTCCTTGCGAAAAATAACCTTGAAATATTTTTTACAGATATAACGCGGATGTCTCCGAACCAGGTGTTATCACCCATCAAATCGGACACCGTATACAAAGTGTTAATGTTCACCTGGGGGCGCCCATTACGCTAAAACTTGTACAAGATGGGCCACCAGACCTCTGTGGTCCTTCACGTGATCTGCGGACACATCACGTCCATTAAGTGGGCGCTAAAACAGCATCCCATAAAGAGCTGTGATGTCCAATGATTTGGGCATACCCAAGGATATTAATTTCTTCAATGAATAGAATCCAAGTATAAAATGTTGAGGATCGTATCATGAAAATTAGATTTAAAATGTAACAAAGAGATTAGAGTTTTAGTCATTTCTAAAGGCATTGAAGGTGTTGATGTTCAAACTTTATTCAACACAGCAAACCCTTAACCTTTTAACTGCCAATGACTCATCAGCGCATACAAATTCGACGCGCCGGTGCGTCGTTGGCAGTTAAAAGATTAACCAGCGATGGCAAACCTTTAAAGCTTGGTGTGTCAAAATTTGTAAAACACATTCAACTACCAGTGCCGGGACAATTAACTTTGTGACAATTTCATTTAATTTTCTATTATAAGTAATCTTAAATTGAAGGTTGGTATTTTATTATAGTAACCAACTTTGTCGCACCGCAATGTTTACTTACCACATAAAAGTGAAAAAAAGTAGGTCAATAAGCTTGTCTGCTCTTATCATTTAGTTGCACAAATGACCTAAATTTACCAGCTATAACTCAAGACAGAATAAAATCCCAATAATGTGTCTCCAAATTATAGCTTTGTTTCCATTGGAAACCATTTCAAACTATTATGCTTGTCATAAGTTCGACATTACCTTGACCAACAAAGGATTGCAGGAATTAGAGCAACACACACCAAATGATATTTTAATATTCCCTCATTGATTACGATCCCCTGTTTATCGCGACCTTCTTCGGAACGATAACAATGACAAAGCAAAATAACCTTATAAAATACAAACTAGACATCAGAGGATAAAGAACAATCACGAAGAAAAAATTACCTTCCAAGTCGTTTTGTGTTTGTTGAAGAGTTTTTCTCGATCTGGGAGGTAAATAAAGATCTTCCATTTCTTTCGTTTTCTCTTCTTCTTGTATGGCTTTTCGAAAATCTTCCGGAATTATATCATCCTAAAAGCGAAGAAAAGTGTTAAAGAGATTTTCGTTGTATGATAAAATCAATTTAAACTCAACATATAAATTTTTACATACCCAATCTTTGCTTTCATCTTCCATTTCCTGTTTTACATCTGCTGTCTTCTCTTCATCAAATGCAAAACTGGCAACTTTAAAAGCAGATAACAGTTCATCACCGGCCATCGTCGGAGCTTCGTCCCTAGTTTCAGCTCTCCGTAATATTTCATCAATATCGCACTGAAAGAAAATATCAAAAATATTAATTATTTAAATAGTATTATACAATAGACCAACTCCAAAGGGATGAACATTCTGTATACATCTTCTAAATATTTCCCAGAAAAAATTAATGTCAAAATATAAAAAAGTACTATAATATTCTAAAAACTCACCACAGGTTCCTCATCTCCGTCTTCTTCATCTTTAAATAATTCTTCAGCGCCAAATTTTAATATGGCATTCAGATCTTCTTTATTAAATGGTATACCAGAATTACTGTTGCCACCTTTTTTATCTAAAACAGTACGACCTGTAGTATCCATTCTTTGTATCACAAGATGATCTAACACCATCTTTTGCTTTGCTCTTTCGACAATCTCTTCTTCTATCGACCTTGCTGTTACCAGTCGATAAATATTCACCTTAAATTTAAGCATTTATTTAAAAACATTTTAACGAACAATACAACAATAAACGACATTAATAAATATTATATACTTGATTTTTTTGTCCAATTCTATGAGCTCTTGCTTGAGCTTGGAGATCATTTTGAGGATTCCAATCGGAATCAAATATTATCACAGTATCAGCAGTGGCGAGATTTATTCCTAGCCCTCCAGCTCGAGTTGAGAGCAAAAAACAGAAATCCTAAAATTTTTGAATTTTTTTATAAACAAAACGATATTTTATGATGAAACGTGTTTTTGAGCCATTAGAAATTACTTACTGGAGAACCATCAGCATTAAAATGATCTAATGCTTGTCTTCTCAATTCTCCTTTAATACTTCCATCTAACCGTTGAAAAGGAAAATGTCTTTTCTGAAGATATTCCGATAGAACATCAAGCATCCGTACCATTTGTGAGAAAATAAGGACACGATGGCCAGTTTCCCGCAGACGACACAAGAGTTTATCCAACAGAACCAGCTTTCCAGAGCCTCTCAATAATTGCTATTTTAAAAACATAAATGAATTACTAAAACAATAGTAATTTAGACGACATATTGCGTTTTGGAATTGCATAAATATGATTACCTGCACAGCATCTTCTTGTGACATCCTAGCTTCATATTCAGCCGGCTTGATAAGCAACGCATGGTTACAACATTTCTTAAGTTCGACGACGATGTTTAAAAACGATGCAGTAGATCCCCTCGAGCCCTTACGTAACGCACTGTAGTTTTTTGTCAATATCCATTTGTAATACTGTTTTTGTATCGATGTCATTTCCACGCGTAGAATTTGTTCAACTTTAGCCGGCAAAGATTTTTCTACATCCTTTTTTTGTCTCCTCAATATAAAAGGCTCTAATTGAGCGTGCAATTTATGGTATCCTTTTTGAGCAGAATGTTCATGATCTTTCTCAAAATCTTCCCATGTTTGAAATCTGTTAATGAAAAATTTCTATAAGTGACAAAATCTCGCATAAGAGTGAAGATGTTATTACAGAATAATACATACTTCCCAGGCATGATAAAATGCAAAAGAGCCCATAGTTCTTTCAAGGAATTCTGAAGAGGTGTACCGGTAATTAATAGTCTATGATTTGTATCAAATTCTTTTAGAGCTTTATACAGAAGAGAATCGTCATTTTTTAATCTGAAAATAACAATTAATTAGAAGACGGAAAACTCCAATAATAAACAACAAAAAAATGATTATAAAAATATCTACCTATGAGCTTCGTCAACCAATAAAGCTGCCCAACTAAAAGAGCCCAAAAAAACTCTGTCCTTGAGAACTATTTCATACGTCGTAAGGATGGTGTTGAATTTAAGCCTTTTTGAACTTTGAAAGCTCCATTCATATTGCCTAATCTGAAAATAGATTTAAAAAAAGGGTTGAAACTTCTTTAATTTTTAAATGCAATATTAAAAATTAATATATTTTTAAAATACACTCGACACTTTACCGATCACAGATGCCATTGATTTTCTTGCACAGACAACTAAGGACGCACATGTGGCGTCCTCAGATACATCCGACCTTTTTAGTCAAAAAACCAAGACGAAAAGAAAATGGCAGTACAAATTAATCGAAAATTAATTCATGTGTAACGCAGAGAGAAAACTGGAACATATGAGACAGGGCCGTGCAAGTCTGTCGATTTCCCTTTTAAGGGAAGGATTTTACAACAGAGTAATGATACTCGACTGAACAACTCACGCCGAAACGTTTTCAAGGTCAAAATCACAAGCAAATTCAGATTCAACAATCCAGTATCTTAATAACCATAATAAAGGCGTATTTACATAACAATGCAATTCATCGAACTTTCTGGAAGCACAATTAGCATTCTCAAGTATTGATAAAGATGACGGACCATCAAAATAATTACTTGTTTTCTAAACAATATGAATGATCGAAAGTGCTAAAAGCGTGACACAACAACATTTTAATAAGAGCAGCGTCAATTACCTTAAAACTCCATAGCCGATTATAAAAGAGATACGGATCACCATACAGAGCTTCGGCTCAGTTCCGAACAGATTTTCCGCTCCGAGCTTCGACCTGAGTTTCGATTAGGTCTTCTACACCTCGCAGCCACAGCCCGTCGAAGTTAATAAAGATGTTGAAGAAAAGACAACGTCTTTGAAGTTCATTGATTTGAGATTCATCTTCCAATCCCCCCCCCCCCTCTATTGAGTCCTTCTCGCCGACATTACCCGAAGTGACGCGGCAGCCGTGGGTCGTCGGAAAATTCGCACAAAGGATACCATTGCATGCAGAGGACACCTCGCAATGAAGATAACTGGGCCCCGGTATTCAGCTAGGGCACCGCCCACGTTACACACGATAAAATATATTCACCTTTGTAACGGGGTTGTGATGAAAGCCTTTTAATTTTCTTCTAAAGAAAATAAATTTTCATTAAAACTGATTGAACTTGAACACCTATGCCACTAGACACCTTACATGTGTCTCCGACCAGATGATTCTCGAAGAATCGAAACATCCTGGGGCAGATGCTATGACAGTAACGACATTCCTCAGAGCAATACAGAAATCACTGCAGATGTAAAGCTTCGAGAAGTATCAAAAAAACACCCAGAGTGGACACCCAGAAATACGCACGGGTATGGTATCATGGACGGGTATCCAATCAGACTGGTAAATAGCTGTTGTCCAAGCCTCACGTTATTAGTCGTAAGATAAAATGAATTATTTGCATTTCTTGATTCAATAATTTAAATACTAAGTTTATTTTCATCAAAACTTAAATACGTTTCATAGAGAATAATTTCTGAAAGTTATGACAATTTTAGTACGTTGCGCTAAAAACTGCGATTTTGTGCGTACACAGTTGTAGACGTAAGCTTAGTAGTTACAATAGCCGATCGGTAAAGTGTCAATATGTATACATTTTAAAAGCATTAAATGCAAACATCGATATACTCACAATATCTCTCGAACTTATATCTCCGAGATACGTCACTACATTAATCTCCGGAGCCCAGAGCTGAAACTCTCTTTGCCACGCAGTCATTGTACTCAAAGGAACAACGCACAAGAAAGGTCCATGGAGGGATTGCGCTTGAAATAAATAATTTAAGAAGCAAATTGTCTGAAATTAATAGAAATCAATTGTCAATATTACTATCAATTTAATAATATATGGCATGTATAAAAAATATCTAAATTACTTGTATTGTTTTTCCAAGTCCCATTTCATCCGCTAATATTACAGAATTCTCTTTACACCATGCATGTACTAACCAATTTAAACCGTCCATTTGATAGTCTCTCAGTTCCAAAGCCTAAAAAATGCAATAGATATAAAATTTTGTTTCATTTAAATGGTTCAAAAATCACAATCTCACTTGAAATACCTTATCACCGCCCATGTATTCCGGTTGTTCACGAATTTGATGAAATTTAGGTCTATATTTCAGAGCCTTGCAATGTCTAGACGGAGTGGTTCTCGATTCTTCCCGTGATAAAAATTCTTGTATGCATACAGGCCACTTTTTTTGTATGAGAGTTGAATCTTCCCACGTCGCTTCGGAGTAAGGCAATGATTCCCATTTACAATAGAAATCTCTTCCAACTCCATCCTCTTTTATAAGTTGGGCTATAATTAAAATAAAGGGGTGATAGTGAAAGCAGATACATTTTAAAGACTATTTTTGTCAGTTTAAAAAAACATTTATTTAAAATATCTCCAAATGATCAATAATTTTAAAAAAAGGGAAAATAAAACATCATTTGTGTCATCGTTGAGTAACAAGTAAATTTATTTTAAAAACATACACTCATTCTTGTAAAACAAATTAGTGTTACCTATTATTCTTTCAACGTTATAATAGCTTTTAAGAAGTTCTTGATGTAATTCCAGTTGACATTCATAGTAATCGATATCTTCAGGTCCGGCTCGCTGCCGCCACCATGCCAACTCTGCTTCTTTTTTTACAAAGTTTTCTAATTTCTTCAGTCCTTTAACCTTTTGTTCCTTAAGAGATTGTTCAGTTTCCCAAGTATTATGAATATGAGACCAATCTTTCCATTTAATCAGGTACTGTAGTTCGGTAGATTCAATATCATTTGGATCTATATCGGCATTTGGATCACCGTGTTCTTCAACATAGTAACAAGTAGTAACATTTCCTGTAACTGAAGTGAAAACGGAAAATGATAATAATGGATTTCCTGTTATCATAAACTACATCAAATTATTCATACATTTGATAAACACCTCCTTTTTTACCACGCCTTTGAGAAAGGACTCTTTCAATAGTCTCAACTTTCTCTTCTTCGACTGGAGGTTCTATTTCGGGTCCCTCCACTTCTAGAAGATCTGAACTGTCAGTTTTCTCATTGTCACTTGCTTCTTTATAGCTGACTGCCGTTGCTGTTGCGCTGCGACGTGATATGGCTCTGCGATTTAAAAAAAAAAAAAAAAAAAGAAATTTTATTAGAAGTAGAAGAAAAAAGATCACACAATTTGTCATTGAAAATTATTATACCGTCTAGTGTCTTCGTCACTTCCATCGGTGGATTCTTCCTCGCTGGAATATCTGTTCCTCTTCCGAGGCGGTCTTTTCTTCAATGGTGCTTTTTTCTGTCCGGGTCTCTTGCTGGGAGGCGGCGGAGGAAGTCTTTCATCACCGCTGTCTGAGAATTCTGAATTTGATCCACCAGTGGAGTCACTAAAGTCGTCAATTTAGAAATTCATAATGATTATTCGAACAAGACAATCATAATTCGCAATCTCGTTGATGATGCGCGAAACTTACCTCTTTTTTTTATAGCTTCGGCTATTGGATTGTTTAGCTTTAGCACTCGAATCACTATCAATAACATTCAGTCTTTCAGGTTCCTTACGCGACCTGACAGATCTTCTGACACTGCGGTCATCCGAATCGTCATCGCTGCTCCCCGATCCGGCCTTCGACCGGTAGCTCTCCGAAGACTTGTTCCGAGATCTCTTGTCAGGAGACGATTGACTCTCAGAGCGGTCGCCCCGGAACGATGACTCATCTTCGTCCGCCTTCGGGGAAGCATCTCGCCGGGGGGAAGAATCGAACCTACCAGGGGATCCATTTCTACTGTTTCCACCATTTCCTCTAGCAGACCCGGACCTCGATCCGGAGCCTGAACTCGACGAACTGGAACCGGAATCGCTATAAAAGAAAACATGCAATTAATTATATTGCTATAAATTACTTGTTAAATTATGATTTTTGTTAACGGAAGAAATTTGTACCTGTCTGATCCAGATCCAGATCCTGAAGAATTACTTTTGCTGTCGTTGTCACTGCCTGAATCGCTACCCGACTCGGACATACATCCTTTCTGTAATTAAACAAAACAGGATTAAAAACAATAAAAAAAAACATGAATTTATAGAAAAAATAGCTGTATAAAATACATGTTTTAATTTCATAATGAATATTCTTAATTTTCTCATTTATAATCAAAACAATCCCGACGAGTAAATGTTTAGATCCGGATAATGTCGCTAAATATTTCTTCATTCAAATTGAAATATTATTTCTATTAATATATTGAATTAAAAATGTACAAGGGCATTTTATTAAAAAATAAACACCCCTGAATTAAAATTAAATATAAAAAGTTGAACTGCGTAGATCAATAAACTTCATAATTGCACCCTAAATGAATCTGCTACAATATAACCTAATGAAATTTGTTGTAATCATCACGAGAGAATGTTTTCTTATATTTCCCAGTAAGAACGATGATTAATTTCTTGAAAAAACACTCTTTTTTATTTTTCAATAAACTGAAAAAGAAAAAGAAAAGAGAAAAAAAGAAAAAGAAGTAATTAAATATATTTAAAAATTATAAATCTTATTATATATAGATAAAATTAAATGCACTTTGCATTCCCTAATAGGAAAAGAAATGAGGTTATTTGTAAATAAAGGATGAAAACATATTCTAAATCTATATAATTAAAATTATATTAAAAATGCATAAAAAGATCGAATGGGAAAATATTTGAAAGAATTAAAAATGCATTCAAAAAGAAAAAAACAATCAAAATGTATTATCAATTATAATTGAATAAGAAAAAAATACATTATCTTTAATGCGAAATCATCAAATTTAACAATATATTATATTTCTTGCTTAATATTGCAAAATTTACAAAAAAATCTGCAGCAAAATTGATAGCTAAATTTGAAAAATATATTCAACAAAGTTGACAAAATTTAAAAATAAATAATAATATAATTAATATTTATCAGGAATAAGAAAAATAATAAGGAAAATGAAAACTATGAAGACAAAAGGAGTCAAGGGAGAGTTCCATATCGTCCCTGTTGAGCATCTTTAATCTCTTCAGGGATCTTCCGCTAGATAAACAGGACCTGATTGATGGCGGAGGCCGTCAAGCGTGGGCCGGAGTCCCGGGGACTGATTGTCCCTGCTGAAGGAAAAGGTTTTTTAACACTCTCTAAAGTCTCCCATTTGTCTCGGACGTCGTCAGGCTCTCCCTGGCCTCGACTACGAGGTGGACCACGAGGGGAGCCCTCCGGAGGCCACGGAGCCGGGGGACCTGACGACGTTCTGAGCTCTTATGCCGTCGGCGGCGTCCTGGAGGCATCGACACCAAAGGGAGCCGCCTGGGGCTGTACCGGGACAAGCGGGGGCGCTGAAATTTCGCAAGGAGACCTGAAAATTCCTGGAAAAGATGGAGAAAAATCGCCAAAAATCTCGAGAGCCGGAGAGGCCGTCGGCGGCCGCCGGAAGCTCCGACCGAGAATAGGGACATCGGATCCGGGAGAACGACGCAAACCACGACGGGATCGACGTCGGCGTCGAGGCGGCGAGCCGTCAGAGAGTAATTTCAAGTCGAAATTGCGGAAAAGGGTCCACCTTCGAAGCCGGCGTCACCGCCGGGGTTCGACCGAGAGACCCCCCTGAAACGGTTGGAGAACGTCAAAATTGTGGAACACCGACTTTTTCATTGATAAATTTACAAAAATACACTTGTAAACAAACGAAACTGTGGAGAAACGGAGCCGAATCCGAGGGGCCTTCGGCGGCGCTGCGTTCGGCAGATCTGGCCGAGAATCGCAGAGCCGCTCCTAAACTAAACGGACGGACCCGGAACGCGACGAGAGGGTGCTGCGCCCCCAGGGGACTCACCTGCCGCATGATGACTCTCGGTGCGCTGCGACGGCGATATTATGTAACTGAGGCGGCGGAGGGGCCGCCGGGCTGCGGTCGTCGACGGCGGGGAGGGCGCCTCAGCGATCGGCGCGGTCTCCGGAGGCCGAGGAGTCCCGGCTGGCTTCGGACGGCTCTCGAAAAATCTCGACCGGGCGGAGATGCGCGGCGGCCATCTTGTGCGGTGCGAAATCGCCGCGGCGTCTCCCCGCGGGCTTCGGCGGCTTCGCGGAATCGGGGCGGACTTCGGGGCGAGCTCACGCGCCCCTGCGGGCGAGGGCGGGACGGGCGCGGGGGCGGGAGCGCGGCGACCTGCAACCCGCGGCGCGCGCCGCTGCCATCCCGTGCGGCTGCGGGCGACTGCTGCGAGCGCCTTCCGCTTCCGCCGCGACGACACGTCACGATCGATCGACCCCGCCGTCGTCCGACGGCGTCGCCCCAATGCGCAACGACGCAATTTTTCCACTCAATTATTCTCGCTTTATTTTCCTCGACTATTTAGCCGCATATTTAATTCTATTTCAAATTTAAACACGTTAAATTATTTTCATGAAAAAAAAATCACTTGAAATTTATTTTTATTAAATAGCAATCTATATTTTTTTAAATATAAATTTTATAAATACACTTAAAATATAACTTATTGAGATTATACACTCCTACAAACTTTTTACTCCTACAAAAACTATTCATAAAATTTGTTAATACATTTTAATAAATTATTTTCGGCGTTTTATTTTTTATAATTATTTTCGGGCGATTGATTGACTTTAAAAATATTTTTTTTCCTTATTTTATATTATTAATTTTTTAAATTTAATGTCACGTTAATTTTGTATTTTTAAAATTATTATAAAATCAGAGATTTTACGCGGCTGGCTTATTGAGCTAAATTAAAATATCATCAATATTTTATTCATTATTACATTTGTAAATTGTAGATTCGACATCTTATTATTTTTAAAATTGTGTTTCCTTTTTTCCAATTAACTTAAAAACATATTTGAATTTTTTATTTATTTGCGTCGTTTGCGACCTCAAATTTAGAGCTTCCGCTGTCGCACGATCATTATTATTTTAAAAGTTTTAGAAGTGCTGCGTCATCCGTCATCGGGCACGAAACGAATACGACTACAGTTTTGACGTTTCGGATTTGTGGGACGATTCTATCGTCGCTGAAAATATCAATTCTGAGTATCCACCTTTATTTTCTATCGACAAAGGCGTCGTTTATATTTTTAGAATTTGAGTCAATATGATTGTACTCAGATTGATCTGAATTTTTAAAACAAATTTTTGTACTGATTTATTTTTTAATCCTGCGAAGAAATATGTCTCAGCTGCATTGAAATACTTTTAGTTTTGCATCCATCTCATTCGATACACCAAAACGAGCCCAAATTGCTAAAGCGAATGCAAAATACATCACGATTTGTATTTAGTTATTTTAATATTCTCTGAATGTACACACATAAATTAGTTTACCAGTTCTTCCTCTTCGTGCTATACGAACACACGAAAACCTCGAGATGAGAGACATTTTCCATTGTGCGTCTATTATAATATTAGTGTATAACGAATTGATGGTGAAATCGTCTTTCGCTACCTGTCATATAAAGTAGTTGTATAAAAAGAGCATTATTATTAAACCCAAATTCAAAGCATCTTTCGGTTATTATTGGTAGACGCACCTGTGCATCTTTAGCTTTGTGTTTCATTGGTTTTAAAAAAATGGTCTCACTGTGCTGTGTGTGCTGTTATGCGTAGCATTGCAGAATATAAATATGATCCTTTCCCGTGTATGGGCATTGACCGTCCCCAGTTTCGCAGTGACTTGAGTGCTCCGTCTATTACTTTGAGGGCCTTTTAGAAAAAATACGAGGCCCGGGGCAACTAATATATGTATTAATATTTGCATATTCTACCTAAGGCATAAAACTGAAATTGCTTCTTTAATATGAAAATGTCCCTTTCAAGACGATTCAGTATGTTAAGGTAGCTCCTATAGCCCTATAAGAGAGCCCTGACCGCCAGCTATGTGTTTTGCCATTTTTGTCTGTCCTGAGCCTCCTCCCTCCAATTGCCCAGGCCCAGAAGTGCGACATATTTTACTTTACTTAATATGGCTCGAGGGTCTCCATGAGTCAGCATCTGTGCTACATGGTCTGCCTAGTAGAGACGGCGGGCTCGGACTATACTTTTCAGACCGTTATTTCGTTATTCATTGAGTTCTCCGTGAGGATGGTTCCAAGGTATTTGAACTCTTGGACCCATTCAATGTTTTTATTATTGACACTCGCGAAGGTGTATTCTCCAGCATTCACTCTCAATACTACCACATATTTGGTTTTTTTGTTGTTAATTTTCATGATGAAATTAGTAACAGCTCTGTTCAAAGGCTGCCAAAGCTTCTGACCTCGATTTAACCACAATATTGATATCGTCAGCAAAGGTTAAATGCATTGCATTGGCATTCCATGGATCTGCACACTCCGATCTGTTGTCCTCCCTCATAATTGCCTCCAACGCAATATTAAAATGTAATGGGGAGAGGGCATCCCCCTGTCTGATTTCCGTGTTCATTTCGAAAGGCTCTGTCAGGGCACTGTTGGAGCATACTACACTAAACCTTGCAGATATTTATAAATATGTGAAGGAAATTAACACCATATTCCCATATTTTTGAGAGAATAGTCTTACAATTAATAGCTCTACTGGCTAACAAAACATTGTGGAACTCTAAAGATAATTCTCCAATCATCGGGTTGCTGATTGATTATAAACTTATGAAATACATAATATTGATTTAATATTGCCAGCTTGGATTTAGGTTTATTATTTTATACATTGAAAATAATCAAAAAGACACCATGGTTAAAAACCTTGGTAGTGTGGAATTCCTACCCACTAAAACCCCCACCCTTTTTTCTCCATCGACACCCTCGAAATCCGTTGTCGCATTGCTTCAAGGGGGGTGGGTTTGTTTTTCTACGAACTGGTGTTCACTCTTCTAGTTCTTTCTCCATTTTCTTTTCTTTCGCATGACCTTATTAGCTAAATTCGTCCACGTTTCCCACTTTTCTTTTTGGATATAGTTGGGGTTTCTCCAATTTTTTTTGATCTGTATGTTTATATATCTGTTTGTATATCTGTTTCTCCAATTTTTCTGATGGTAGTTACGCTACGTACGTTTAGTAATACATACATTTTCACCTTAGAAAATAACGTGTCATATTACAGCATGCTGTAGATTTCGTTATGCAGCGTCATGTTAAAAATACTTATTATTCATAGAGTATTCTTGCAACTTAATCATTTTTGAACAAAGAAGAAAAACAACCGAAGGCGGTATTGACAAAATATGCACAAGGTTTATTGAATAGTATGTACAAAATCTGAATATTATAATGAGAAAATTATTACCTATTGTTCTTGGAAATGCAAAAAACTGCCAATTCTATATGTTTTTCGTTTTGAATTGAATTAAATAAATTCTCAATACAAATTTTAACTGTTTATATTTCTTATTCTGAGAAATATTCTTCTATTAAATTAACATTGTGAATGTAATGTAACGATTAATCTGTCTTGATTCTAATATTCACTCTACACTGTTTCTTCAAGCTTGAAATATTGCCTTAAGTCTATATAATCTATGATAGTGATATATATGCAACGTTTATTTTTGTTTCTTTGTTTACATTTGTTATAAATGACTATTTTAACAATATCTAGTCTCCACGATCTTATAATTGATTGCTAAATCAATAAGATAAGAGATTGCTAAATGTCTAAGGGCAACCCCTAAACCAATTGATGGTGTCTCTCTATCCACATGTAACTTAACCAAGTGAATTCGAGACTAGGTGGTTTGGCGTTATTTAATTTGTGTTCAAAGTGTGCAAGTTTCGGATCCTAATACTCTTACGTTATATATGTGGCAATAGAAAGAAGATGCGTGCAACTATTAATTAATTTATATATTCTGCTTTCCTGATGAAATTCAACTGATATATATTAAATATACATGATATTTTTTATTAGTATCATAGGATAAGAGATAATATATCTATTTATGAGCGTAAATTTTAGTAACTGAATGAATTGCATAATTTTAATGTTATATCTGTTAATATTTGCATCTCTGTTGAAGTTTGTATCCGTACCTTATCAAATAAAATGACTTGGCGAAACAATTTCCTATTTACATATCTTGCACGGGGTTAGTTTAATCAAAGATTACAGTTGTAGCTGGCGTCTCCATGTTTATTCAATGCGAAATGGGACGCGTAATTATTGTTGCAAATTCAATCACCCACTCAAAGGCGTCCCTGCGCGACTTTATTAATCGACTCAGTATTTACTTTTACAAATCCAGGAAATCAGGGTAAATCTGAGTTGAGACGATCGTTTGGAAATATTCATATTTCTGATCTTCCAAATTTGTTGGTACGGTGAATCTTTTTTCCACAATCTGGATTTGAACCTGAATCTTTATAGTAGGAGTCCAGGTTCTAAACCACTATACCAACACTTGGTCGTATGTCGGGTTATTGTCTTCGTATAAGATGTGTTAATTGTTACATTTTTAAGACTCTACTTATTTTACTGTTACTGGAAGTGGAAATACATGGATATTAATCGTTCATTCTTCAGTCTGTGTTCGTCCACTGTTGAACGTAGGTCATCCGCATTAGTCTCCATCCATTTTGATCTTCCGCTTTCTGCATCCAGCTTCCTCCTGCTATTCTTTTGATGTCGTCACTACACGAACACTAGGAGGATCCAATGGTTAAATATTTGATGACTATTTGATGAATAATATTTTTTTACAGATTAACTACGTAAATGTTATTTGACTGTCTTGGACTCGAGACTTTTATTTTGAAATTGAGAACACTATTTTCAATCCCAAAGAGGCTCAATTGTTGGACGGTTACGAACTCTACGAAAAGATTGACCAGGGATGCGGCGATTTGCGAATGGCAGCGCAGATGGTCTATTGAACGCAGAAGAAACTCGAGTTGGGTAAATTCGACTCACTGGATTTCCCAGTTATTAACAAGACACGGTCATTTCAGTGCCCACCTGATGGGACTAGGCTTAGCAGATAGATTGGATTGTTCATGCGGTGACCCATGCATGGATGCAGCTCACATTCTGTGGATGTGTACGGGCATGGGGGCCGAGAGGGAGATGCTTCTGAACTGTGTTTGCGGGTCTTGTGAGGGGCCCGTTGGACACAGAGACTTGGTAACCCGTCCCAGAGCCTTCAGGGCCTTTAAAGTGTTCTGTTCCAGTTTTGGCGCTAACATCACCGGAGATGAAAACTACGAGGTGCATTGGACTGATCCAAGAACCCTCGTGGTTGACACTATAATTTAACGCATCAGTCTTCTTCCTCCAACAAACTCAAATGTCATACTATTATCAACATCAAGCGAATGAGGAGGTGAATGCATAATACAGATGTAGGACTGTTTGTAGTGGCACTATGATAATGAATTAAGGAATAATTTGCATTTGAAATAAAATCTTAGAAATACATAATATATATTATGTATATATGTGTTTATTGTGTATACGTTTATTCAAATTTCAATGAGTTATCATTTTTTCAAGTTGTTTTGATGCAATAGGCGTATTAACAATGATATTTCACATATTAACATTGTCATTGCCCCCAGTGTTGCACTTCCTCCACAAACATAAGCCAATATGTTTCGATAATACTCCGGACAATCTGATTTATTTTTGCATTTGCTGTAATTATAAAATTATTAGTAAGATTTATCATTTTAAGTTTATAATGTAAAATATAATATAATGCACGACTTACAAATTTTCTATAATCACCACAACAATTCCAGTGATTAATTTATCTGCAAATGTTACAACCGAATATACTATAGCGCCTTGATCCGAATGCGGACCGATCATGTCGGCGGTGATACATAAACTAGTAACCATTGTAATGGAGCTGCCTATGCCTACAATTAAAATATACAATTTTGATCAATCCATTTTGAAGAATCTAGACACTTTTATATTCAATTTTTGATAATTACACACCCAAAAATGCAGCCATTGTATATAGCTGGACAGGACCTGACGAAGGCGCCAACCAAGTCGCTATCCATGCGCATACTGCAATGCACGTTAAAGATCCTATTATGTATAAAAACTGCAAAATCACGTTATTATCATGTTAATAAGAAATATGGTTGAATCATTACAGAAGAAATATTAATTACCTTATGATTTATATATTTGCTTCTGTATTTTAAAAGTAACGATGTAAAAAATGATGAAATATATGTAGCGAGGGGTACGCTCGCTATCGTTTCGACCGTTTCCATAGACTGGGCCGAGTCTAATCGTTCGTCTAAATATAATGGGACATAAACTAAGCTCAGCGCGTAAAAGAGTCGAGATGCTACATATCTGTAATATTAAAAAATGATTCATTTAAAGCAAGATTAAGAGCATCGATTCTATTTTATATAGCTGGATTGCATTATATATCATTTTAATTTTTTTATTTAATAAAACCTGTCTATATTACACAAAAAAATACATTTACAACTTAAACTTAGGTTTACAGCTTAAACAAGAGCTTGCGAAATAAACTGTATTATCAGCATAAAGCACGATATTCGATGATGCCGTTTTTTGGGGTGTCATGTAAGAATATGTTAAACAGGTGGGATCTCTGAATACTACCTGGGAGACTCCCGCAGGGACTGTATGTACTAAAAATGTTGCAAAATATGAAAATATAACAGTGAATATTAATGTGATTTTTCTTCTTTGTGTTCAAGAACGTTAGCAACCAGAAATCCCATCTTGAATTTGCCGACGGCTGCTTGGGATAATGATCCGGTGTTAAGACTACTTCATTGCCGGCGGTCCTTCAACCATGATGTCTGACTTCGATGACTGTTCCTTGTATTATCTGGCACATATTCATCCATCAAAATCAGCATATCGGCATTGATCCTCAATCACTCGATCTTCCACTGGAGTATTAATTGTAGAAGTGCATATTTCTTGTTGTGCATAACATGCCTAAAGTACTCTAACTTTCCTTTTTTGATTATAGTAAGCACTTCAGCACGGCCAGCAACGCAGTATCATCTGCATATCTTATATTATTTATGGTACTCCCATTTATTATTATGCCGGCATCAGCCTCTCTGATGGCCTCCACAATAATATGTTCTGATTATAGGTTGATTAACGTTGAAAAGAGTACACAACCCTGTTGAACACCTCTTAAAACTTGAATGGTTTCATCATCATTCACCATTTCTATATTTCTTGCCTTCTTCTTTAAGTCTTTAAGTTTTATATTGATTAATTGCTTGTTGATTATCTGATTGAAAATTCTTTTAGCCTTTTCTTGTATAGTAGAACTATCTATAGGTAATCCTCTTTGGTTTTTATTCTCTATCCAAATCACAAGAGCCTTTTCCATCTATGTTTGCATTGCGTGTTTGATTCATACGATGATATTTGCTCGATATTTTCCTTAATTTCTTTTAATCGTCTTAACTGTTACTTTGTTTAAATTTTAAAAAATTGCAATCGTCATGCTTTGTTCATCTTGATGTTAATCTAAAATTTGGTTTATATCTCTAGAGAAATTATTTTAGATGATATTGTAATATTTTATTCGCTGCTCGGTTTTAACGATTGAGCAACAGGAGAAGCGAGAAACTGAATGTAATTCATATTGTTTTTTTTTGAAGGATCGGGGGCAGTACTCTATAGTCCGACAACGCCTAGCAAAACGTTTGTTGGATTACTGCAGGTCTACGGTATATCATTTGCTTCATTCTCTTCAAAGTGCATTAAATCTGTTTCCACTTCAGGAAGTTTTACTTGCTTTATTTTTCACCTTTTTGTGTTATTCTATATATAGCATCCAATATTCTTATTTTTTTCCAGGAATTGATCAAGTTATCATCTTCGTAAAAGTTTTCAGAAGATTTTGACGATAATTGATTTGAACATTGACTGGATCAAAGATGTCATACTAGGGGGCAAAAATTTTGCAACCATAAGTCCATCGTTTATTTTCAATATATTTTTGTTTGTGTGAAAAGGAACATTATCTAATAATAATCCTTTGTGGCGATGCCTTATTTTTTATAAAAAGCTTGCATCTCGGGAACCTATTTCCTTTTGAACCAATCTTCAAAAATATCTATTTATTCCTCTTTCTAGCCATAATAATTGACACGAGCGCAGAGGCCTGAGTGGCAACGAGTGAATTCATGGCGAGACTCATTCTATAAAGCATCACACAACACGATGACGGCTCCAGAACAGCAGCGAGCACACAATGATGAACGTGTCTTATAATTCTGTAGAAACATTGCTCGCGGAGAAGACCGTTAGTACAAGCGTGTCGCACCGTGAGTCACAGAGAGACAAGACCCAAAGAAGAATAAGAATTGATTGAGTATACTTACAAAAGAGCTGTTTGGTAGAGTACTGGCGATAATAATAAATTATTGTTTACGCCGTTCGATAAATTGATGGAAGTGACCACATTGTTCTGTCTATCGGTAGCCATTGTGGTAGACGAACCATTCTGATACGAGCTTTGGTTTGTTATACTCGGCGACATTGCTTTTGCATCATTTTCAGACGATCGATTTCTAACAGTGAAATGCTTTCGCAATCCTAAATGAAACAATATTGAAAGTAGACATCCGATTGCCGTCACATACAAGGATATATCCTGAAAAATATTTAAGAATATTAGACACGCTTGATCAATGTTTCGACGTAGTTTGATTTATTTTTTATATACTCTAAATTTGTAATCATCAGTAGGCCCAATTTCCGTTTCCACCGTACTATCCACGTGCAAAACTCCCCACGTTATCAAATACACCGTTACTCCTGAGCACACTGATGCTGTATACCTAAAATGATAATAACAGATATATTATACAGGATTTAAATAGATTTATAACGTCGATAAAAAAATGCTTAAACCTTAATGCGGTCAACTCGGATCTTTCCTTTAAGTTTTCCGTTAGTTCTGGTATCATAGCTAAATGCGATATTTGTACGATTGCCCATCCGCATTGAAATAATATTATTACCAATGCATAGTAAAAGGGCTGCCACCATCTCAAATAATTTCCATCGGTGCTTATCCAGCAACCGAGACATCGGGAAAATATTAATGGGAAACTAAACAGTACCAAGAAACTTCCTTAAAAAAATATTTTAAATAAGATTATTATTCCAAATTAGTTTATTAATGCATTTGTATCGTACTTACCTCCGAAATGCCAGAATCTCTTACTCCCCCAGCGGTCTGCTAAATATCCTATTATTGGCGTGGCCAACGCGTCGACCAACTGTCCTGTATATTAAATATTGATGTAATTAAATACGTACGATTAAGATATTTGTTCAACGTTTAAATCAATTACCGAGTAACATCATCGATCCTGCTATCGTAGCCTCCAATTCTAGGACCGCTTGCAAAAATAGCAACGTGTATGAAAACCACATGGCGGCGCATAAATCGTTATATACATGCCCCAAGCCGTATGATATTTTTTTAAATAGCGTAAGAGAGCCGCTGGGACTGTAATCATAATATTTCCAATGTGATTTAACATTCATGTTTTTAAATAGACGTCTAAATGTTATCTTACCTGGGAGCATTTTTATTCATTGATCTTGTATTTTCAACATCGCAGTGTTGATTGGATAAAAGCGTAGAATTTTGATGTAGAAGTGGCTCATTTTCTGATTGACTCATTTTGATTTAAGCTGACTGATGTTTTACATGTCAATTATGATCGTTTGAAGCTGAAATTGATGCTTAAATAGTTATTTGTATTCACAGAATGCATTCGAATTTGCAGAGATGCATTATAAATTTGCAAAAATATTAATATTTAATTTGCATAACCGAATTGGATATGAGGTAATCTTGCCGTTTCTATGCAAGACTTAAAAAAAGAAACAACCAAAAATCCTGTATTAAAATGGAATTCTTTTACTAGTTTTTTAAACTGTTATTCGATTGTATTGTATTTAATTTATTTGAACATTGATTATATGTCGTATACGCATTAAAATATTCCGCTCTTGTAATATAATATGGCGAGCATTTTTCTATATAAAGTATCGTATGACCTGTGTGCGGAAGAGTGTAAAGTAATTATATCGACCGAATGAAATGAGAAGCCCTATACGTGTTATCCGATGGTAAATAAATACGCTCGTACATTTAAAGTCTGTATTTAAGCTGTGTTATTTAAAATTATATTAAAAAGATTATAAACGGTAAAATATCCTGTAACTTGTTTATCATGGCTATTGTTTAAAATACAATTTTTTTTAATGCTCTTTACAAAGTCCAGCTTTGTAGATCCATTCACCGATAGTTTTGCATTTAAATGGTTCTAAAAACATGATTACTTAAATTGGGATGTAACGGTCAAGGACTTAATAAATTTTGTTCATATGAAACGCGTGCGAGGAACTAGTTTTAACCATATTTTTTCTCTTACATCTACTGTCATATTTATTTATCGGTGCTATTCACATTGTTATATTTTTATACTGACGAGACAATTTAAAATTATTTTAAAATGTCAATGAAGCGGCAATGTTAATTATCATAATTTTTGCAGCTGATCTATTTTTCTGTATTTAGTTCTTTTCGTCTTATTTTAAAATTATTTACATATCTTTTCTGATTTTATATTTAAGTCGTTAGTAGTAAAAATAGCATTATTCAAATCAATTATAGATAACATTATGTCTTTATTATTTCAGGTTTTCCTCAAATAGATATTTAAAAATGCTTGTCATCTTATGCAACTATTCTTTATTGAATTGGACTTAATGTCTGGCATATGTTAATATCAGCGGGCTCATATTTTTATATATTTAGCTTTAGGAAGCATTTCAATTTTATCTTACAAATAAAAACAACAGATGCTTAATTTAAATGTCCACCACTATGTATCGACATAAATACACTTCTCTCTCAGAACCGCGCAGCGCGAGTCAATCTTGTATATCAATAAATGAACCTTAACACTGTTGATATCACACAATATTCGTTCATTTCTTCGCGTAAATATAAACAATACACATGTGCGTCTTCAGTTTTAGTAACAAAATAATATATTTGTTGAAGCTTGAAATTGATAAACTTGGGCCGATCCAAAAAGATCTAAAGATACCTAATAGTTCTATAATAAAAATAATAAAGGAGATTGTAAATGTATTGTTGGAAATAATGATTTGAATTAATATTATTGTATTCGAAATAGAAGCACGGCGTTGAAAATAAAGCGCTATGAATCGCAATGTTTGAGAATATTTAGACGTGTAGTGGTGTCTTTACAGCATGACTGCCATTGATGTACGAATGTATGATGAGACGCGAGACACTCTTTTCGTCTTTGTCTCCGATTCACCAATAATAGTATACGTAGGGCAAATTGGCATGAACGTCACGAAAAATGAAACTTTTAGCGGCGGTTGATTAGAAAAAGATGAAGAATCGTTTGTAATGTGTTCGTGTCCATCGCATACACCATATAGGTGTTACGCGCCGCCATATTGTACGTGTATGTACGTAACATAAAGCAACCACTACACCAGTGGTGCTCCTATTTTATTATATATTACACAACACAGTCATTTCTTTTAGCTAACACACGGAAAATCATCAGCAGAGCAGTGCATAAAATTTGATACTGTTTGTTGATTAATTATAATGTGAAAAATTCAAGGGACCTTGTAAATTGAGTAGCGAGTTAATTTTAAAATTATTTAAACGTAGACGCTATATTTGTATGTCCATCACTTATCGTCTGTACAAATGCACTTTTCGCTCACGACCGCGTAGCGTGATTCAATCTTGTATATCAGTAAATAAACCTTAACACTATTGATAGCACGCAATATTCGTTCATTTCTTCGCGTAAACGTAAATAATACATTTGAAATCGATTAATTTGGGTTATCAATATTAGTTGATAAATTTGGGTTAAAGAATATGTTTATCCTTTAAAATACACTTTAAACTTTTTTTGTGCGGTAGATGCGTTCCGCGAAAAATCGCACAAAAAAGCTATGACTTGCATAGAAAAAGAGAAGATGCGTTCCGTGGACTTTAAAAACTGCATAACTTTGAAACAGTTGTATAAAATATATCCAAAATCGCATAAAAAAAGTTATTAAAAAACCATGAAAACAATACGGCAATTAAAAAATAATATTTTTGGTAACATTTAAAGGACGTCTGACACCTGGAATCTCAAATTCCAACTCAAAAAAATAAATCATAAAATGGCAACTGTTTAAAAAAAATCAGTCAAGCTATTTTTCGGCCTTATTTTGTCAGTTTTAATTTTTTTTTAATAGTTAAAAAATAAATCTGGTAGGAATAATAGAGGGTTATAAGGAAAAGATTCGCACCCAGTTTGAAGTGAATTAATTAAATTTGAGAAATGTTGTCAACTGTGTTGAAATCAGAAGTTTCTAGAAAAACACGTTAAAAAATTTCGTTATGGTAGGAGCGGCCAAGTTGCCGCGTCACTAAAATAACTCCGTAAGTAGTTGGAATTTTGGAAATTCCTTTGGAGAATGTATTTTCAAAAGTTAAAATATTAGAAAAATGTAAAAAAAAACCGAAATCAATTTTTTCAAAAATCTAAACCAGAATAAAGGGCGTGGTCGTAGTTCAGCGATAGCAGATGCAATATGATTTACACAGTTCCAAATTATAATTTTTTCCAATTTTCGGTTAGTGTTGATGATTTATTTCCGATTTTATCCAAAATATCTTGATACTTACTCTTTATGAAATTAAAAAAAAAATGCTTTAAACCGCATAACTTCGAAATCGCACAAAAAAGGTGGGAGTGTACACGGTTTCACTTTTAAAACCTCGCATATGGCTCAAATAGCAGAATTTGTATCAAGTTGAAATATTCAATAGATTCACAGGGCCTCAAACTTAAATTGCGCCTAGGGCCTCTCAAGTGCTAAATCCGTCACTAATCGAACTAAAATCAGCAAAACCTTATTGCACCTTCTGTCTGTTTGTCGTTTGGGTGTCTGTGGGAACGTCTCAATAAAAAATAATTGGTCTATTAACTCATCTTTTCCCAATTTAAATTTTTAAACTTGCGTGTCTAATTTCCCTTTTCTAATCAAATATGACATTTAAAAAAAAATTATAAAATAGTTACAACATAACACTATATGTATAAAGGAAAATACAGCTGCTTAAAACAGGGGTTTTTAACATGTCTCTAACCAAGCAAATATTTTTTTAAATGACCCATTGTGCTATCATACAAATTATATTAAAATGATGTATTTATATATAGGGATGCTAAATTATAGCTAACTTGGTTATTGAGACTTACTTATACACAACCTTATTTAGGTTGGCAGACATAAGCCCGCAATAAAATAAAGACAATAATATTTTCGATCGATTGTAAAATTTAAATAACCCATCCCTCGATCAGTCTTTTTCAGATAACTTTGCTTTGTAATGAAAGTTCGTAATCGTTCTGTAGACACCTTCAAGTATGGAGTCCGACCGCGAGGCGTTTATTCGTCATATCAACGCTCTGAAAAGCGGACCGGTTGAACACGCAGACCTTATGGCCGCTCCGTCCTCTTCTTTTAGGGCTTTTTGCGGCATTTACGGGAATAAATGCATACCCAGGGCCTTCTATGATCTGTAATATTACAGAAGCCTGCCTGAGAGGCTTATTAATATAGGTGGCTCGTGATATTTCAAATAAAAGTATTGTATCACTTAACGATGACCATTTTTTTTCATGTTTTTGTTCTTGCCACGGGTGCTTTATCCCCTTTAAAAATGATTTTTAAATGTCGTGTGTCACATTTCATGTTAAAATAAGGCACTTGGGGATCTTTTCGTCGAGTCAATTATTGGTGGTCACCAATGGCTGCCATGGCGTATTGGAAATGATCACATGGCAGTCACCGGTGGGTCAACGATACCTGTTAAACTTGTAGTAATCCGATGACCCCATCTTAAACAATTTTTTTGCGGATGCCATCTCAACCCTAGACGTTGTTCTTGATTTAGGTTAGGTTAGGGTTTTAATAAAAATAACGGTTTTATCGGTTATCGATTTTCGGCTTCGTTCCGGTTCAAAGCCCTCATTGCTCAAAATAGATTATATAATGATGCTTTTTTTAAAAATAGTTTGCTTACAAAATTGCATTTAAATGGCTCATTATAGTTCTAATAAATATATTTTTTTTCATAGTCGAGTTTTTTGAACTCGTTGATCACAAAATTAATAAAAAGATACTTGAGAGATAATAAAATAGGGGGTCTCTTAAATACAACGAATAAGCCACTGTGATAAATTCCAAATATTATTGATATTTTTTGTAATGGTTTATATGGTTTATTATTTAATCGTTAGAAATAGAGCATTAACTATGATTTGTAAAACAATATTTTTTAAGTTCAGATTGAATTTAATTAACGAGCCAGCTTAAATTGTCGCAGGAAAATCCTGTTTGTTTTTATATAGATAATATGCTAATTTCCAAAATAAAAGCCTAATCTATAAAAATGCATAACTTGAATAGTGGCAAAATAAGATTTAAAAAAAAAACCTTGAAATTCTTTACAAATATGTTGAATATGGGAATTGTTTGTAGGCTATTGGAAATGTGTGACATAATTTAAAAATTCGAATAACTGGTTATAGTAATGTGATAGGGCTCGACAAAAACGTGCAAACGAAGACTCATGATGTTTACAAATTCATTTAAACAAGTTATTAAAAAGTAACACATACCCAAAAAAATGAATTAAATACACATTTTAATGTAATTAAAAAATATAAGCTTAATTTCATTTAAAAATAGAGCAAGAAATTGAAGAAACAATTTGCATTTAAAAAAAAAAAAAACATTTTTACTCACCGCATAATTTCATTGATAAATTTGAACTATTTGTTTGATATTGTTTTTAAAAATTATTTCATTGTTTTTAAGCACGTTTATTATTATTATGAATTATACTGTTTAATCATGTGAATGTTAAGAGCAGAATTGTTATATTTGGTCTTGACGAGCGCTCCCGATCGAGGTCAGGAGATATCTGAAAAGTTTACTTAGGCTATTTGCTTAACAGCCATGTTTTTCGTCGTAGATAAGATCTCCAATTTTGCATATTTTGAGATTTAAATTCTAATTTATATATATAGATTTTTTAATATGATATTTTTAAACTGATCAAAAAAATTAGCCAAACAAATCTTAAATAGAGATTTTATTTGATTCAAAGATCCATAGTGAATTTGGTGTCGTGTTGCCATCTATTGTCGAAGATTGAATTTAAATTGAACAGATAATGAAGAACTCTGCAGTGTAAAATTGAGGGGATATATTTGTGTAAAAATTTTCATCCCCAACAATAGAAGCCATCATAAAATATATTCAGAAATTGACATATTTTATAATGATTTTATTCTTTAAATGTATACAAAGCCTATTGCGTCTGTTTTATTTATAAAAACTATATTATTGCACTTATTTCTTTTTTAAAAATTTACTTTTCATCTTAGCGTTACATTGTTTGCATAAAAATAATTAAATTTGTTGTTCATAGTTCAAAAGCAGTTTTTTTTGTAAAAGCGATTTAATGATATTTTTATGCATTAATTTTCATTCTTTGATCCAAAAATATGACCGGAGCGTGATCCCCAATTTGGATTTTTTTTCCTGGAAATTGAGTCACTACTTTCAGATTCATTTATATCAGTCAATGACAATCTCGCCAAAATCTGGACGCTTGGAAACAGTGGCGTAACTACTAATTGGCGAGCTTAGGCGACACCTAGGGGCAGTAATCTAGTATACATATATACAGCACATATATGTTTTTCAAATTTGTATATTAATCTTTCCCTACCGATGATGTATTTACTACACTTCGACTCTAATAATGGGAATATCGATATGAAATATAATAGATACGGGGTTCAGAATATTTGTATTCCTCCGTAATATAATTACGAATCACATCCAAGTATTATAATATATAAGTATTTATCTGCAGCGACGGAAATAAATAATTTGTCGGGAAATCGGGAATTCTGCGAGTTTTAGTCCGTGTCTCAGCAGATAGGAATTTTATTAGTCACATTGGTGGTCATCCAACGAGTGTGGAGGCTGAGCGTACATTTTTAGGAGCAAATTGCCTGACTACCAAAATCAGATCCAGTCTAAATGACGGAACACTCGATGCTTTAATGTTACTTTGGGCATATTTTCAAAATACTATTTGAATTTTTATCTTTTCTTAATTAAATAAAACTCGCCGCCTTCAATCCCGGGATTCCGGGATGGTCTAATGCAATCCCGAAATCCCAGGATATAAATTTTGGCTCGGAATTGGATTCCCTAGGTGCAATGCAGCGTTATATCTTTGTGTGAAAATTCCGCTTAAAGTGCGGCGTGGCGATATATAGACGTTGAACTACAGCCAGAAATTGTGTGCTTTTTGCTTTGTAGCTGCATATATTTTATTTATTATGCAAATATATAATATTATAGAAATTGGTTTAAAAAGCATGAAATGTTTTTTTTTTAATTTTGCTTATTACCAAATTTGTATATTATGGTTTGTAATTTTTAATAATAAATTGCAAAATTTAGCGTAGCACTCAAATGCTTAAAGTCTATGATAAATATAAACATTGAATTCACCGGAAAAAAATCAATCTCTCAACTGAATTTTTAGTTAAAACTAGTTTCAACTAAACAAAATGCGTTTTGATTAAATGGCTCAATTAAAACTGTTTTGTTAAAATCGATCGGGATCGATCGCGGCGCAATCCGTAACAATGGTCCCGACCCACGAGGCGGCTGCGATGAACGACGAAACACTTTTATGATTTCATTCGGTCGGTGATAGAAGTCGATATGAGGTTGCAAAATCCCGGCGTTTGATTTGGCAGTTATTTGTTTTGACAATCAAGCTTAATTACTCGCTTTGATCACTGCCGTTTTTTTGAAAATCTGCCGTTTTTTTGAAAATCTGCCGCCCTTTTGATAATCTGCCGCTTTTTCTTTAATGCTGTTTTGATAATTCGCCGCTGATGTGATGACACCTCATGGGAGGTCGAGAATAGCGTCATAATTCGAATATCACTACTCCTTTGCAGAAATTTCTTTTTGAAAATAGAAAATCCGAAACTGCTAGGCTTGGAATTTTCCCAGGATTTCCTTCCGCGTTACAGGGCCTTATTTAATTCATTCACAAATTAAAAATCAGGGTTTGACTGTAACATATACACTTGAAGCTTAATTATTGAAATGATCATAATCCATAAAAATAGTATGAGGTTAGAGCAATCGTTTTTTCATTCGCTTTTTACATGAAACACAAAGGGTTGTGATTTAAGTACGATGGGTTTTTGTCGCTTTTATCTTTGACCTTTGCTACTAAATAGCAATCTTATTTTTCTTTGTATTTGGAGTGGAATAATTCATTGCTAAAGCAGGAAAATTCCAAGAAATTTTATTTTGCTCGGCTGATGGACCACTCAAAATCTCTGAGATTCCCACAGATAAAGGAGCACTTCTTTAAAATACCCTCGGAATAATTACGAAAACACTTTTTCAGAAGAATTAAAATTATTTAAATTGAAGATTCAACCACTCAACGTAAAGATAATTTTTTGAGTAAAATAATAATGGATTCTTGGAATCACGTCAAAATTAATAGAAGAGAAATATTATTGTTGGAAAGGTTGTCGAGTGTCAAAGATTGATCGTCTTTAGATTCGTGAAAAATATTTGAACATCATGCCTTTTCTTTGGATTAGCGCAATTCAATTATTTCCAAATGGATTCTAAGACAACCTTTGAAGTTTTGGATCAAATTTGCGAAATTCCTATTGTCGACTTTCGATTTCGACGATTTTGTAAGTGATTATGTCCGCATCGTACCGGTGTAACGTTATTGAATCTGTTCCGCATACTTAACTGTCAATTTTACAGATGGAAATACACTGTAATTTTTTATTGTCCGTATTTTAGAAACTCTTCAACTGAAATGCTTTCATAATCCGACTATCCGTTCGTGCTTAAAAATTGCAGCGAAATGTTTATTGTATTCAATGCATTAAATATGAGATGCAATTCCAGTTGAGAGCTTAATTAAAATGCATCCCTTGATTATTAATGCAGCTTTTAAGTGCTTCTTATTAAGCATTTTCTCATTTTTTTTAAATCTCAAAGCTGAAGGCTTAAATGGCGTTTTTACGTATTATATTATAGAATCTGGATGATTTAATTTCCGATCTAACCGAGTGTTATGTTTGTGTTAAACTCTTCGATAAGACATCTTAATCGATTGACGCTTCTTGCAACCGCCAAGAAACACGATACCGAAACTTAATAGAATATAATCAAACTTGGCTAAAACTGAAGCTGTTACCCAAACTTGCTATAAACTGGTATCAAATTCAGCAAACGTCTGGTTGAACAACTGGTGGTTACGTGTAATATGAGATGAGAATATCGATGGTGGTTATTTTTGTTGTGGAATATAACCGCATCGTAATAAACCAATAAAACCGATAGCATTATCAAAATATCTCCATCCAATTAAACTTTAAAATATTAATCCAGTAAAAGATTTATGTCGCGGGAATGCTAAAGAAAATTTGTTCGCAGGATATCAAGAAAATAAATTCAGTCGAATAACTTTGGCTAACTCGATTGATAGTTAAGGTCCAATTCGGATAAAATGACATTGCTTGGATGTTGAATTTAAGATGAATTCTGTTGAATCGAATTTATATTCATATTAGATATTTATTATAGTGATTGTATATAAAATATTTGACAACCCAAGATTTAAAAAGTATGAAATATTTATATATTGAATTGCGAATACATAAATGATTAAGATTTTAAAGTTTTTATATTCCCAAAAGAGTCCGATTTAACAAAGAAAACACATTTGGAAAAGTTTGTATTATACTTGCAGTTGACTGTTTTTCCTTTTTAAAGATAGTCAATGAAAATTAACGAATGCGTATCCCAAAAAACTGACGCCACAATGCACTCATTCGTCGTGTTAGCGGTCCGATAGGCGGACCAATTGGGCACACAGACCTAATAGTCTCTTCTTTTAGCGCTTTTTGCGGAATTTTCGGTGATATATTGTTATATTTGAATCACCCTCGTCTACATATATAAAATATTCGAATACTCGAATATTTGAATATTTTACCAATTTCACATTCGATATTCGAATAATTGATTTTACGAATATTTGGGACCCCTAGCTCTATGAGCCGCTGCAACCTAGCAATTCCATTACGGGCAATCGGCCGGAATTGTTTCGTTTAAGCTGTCTTTTACAATAAATATGGCTGAAATATGAACAATGACATTACAAAGTTATTCATCTGCATGATAACGCTCGATCTTATGTCGCGAAATTCGTAAAAAATATTTGGAAACGCTCAAGGGATACTTTGTTCTCCATATATTGCTCTTTCTGATTACTGGTGGTTTTTGAAAGATGCAGCATAGTTTGGCAGGTCACTGGTTCATGGTACTCCTAATAATTAAAAACAACTAAATCGTAACTCTTTAACCGGGTACATAGGGAAGCCCCGAAGGCCTGGAGTGTATTACTTTTTAAAAAAGGAGACAATTCATTGCTTAAGAACTATCGTCCAATTTCGCTTCTCTCCCATATATATATAAAGTATTCTCTAGAGTTAAAACTAATAGGCTTGCAGATCGATTTGACAAATTTCAACCTCGAGAACAGGCTGGATTTAGAAAAGGCTTTAGTATCATCGAGCATATCCACATACTAAGACAAATCATCCAGAAAACCGAAAAATATAATCAGCCACTATCTTTCTTGGGCAGTTTTAGACTCACTACAACGCTGTAATATAAACTATCTCCCAAGCTTATCATAAACGCTTTGGAAGATGTGTTTAAACTGCTATCTTGGAAAAAGTGCCGACACAGTATTGACAACACACAAGTGGAGAAATTGTGACATAGTATTAATAGTCGAATCGTCTGAAAAGCTTGCGTCTGAAAGACATGCTCCAAGACCTAAACGAAGTGTCAAGTAAAATTTGTCTGAAAATGAACATGGATAAAATCGAAGCCATGATAAATAGTCACAATTCTCAGACCTTCGGGGCGATATCCATTGGGGGAACACAAATTGAGGTTCAAAATGAATACACTTATCTGGGACAAGTAATACAACTAGGACGACAGAATTTTTCAACAGAAATTGACAGACGAATATCACTGGGATGGCAGCATTTAACCAACGCATCATCCCAGTGTTAACCCACGAAGACGTGGAATCTAATATCAGGCATTTTACACAGAATAAAGTTTTCCCAGCGTGCCATAGAGAGATCTATGCTCGGAGTGTCTTTATAATATAGAATCAGAAACGAGGATATCCGAAGAAGAACTCGAGTAGTAGACGCTACTGAAAGAATTGACACACTTAATTGGCAATGGGGGAGACAAATGTGTCGAAGAAATGACGGTCGATGGGGAAGAAAAGTGTTGGAGTGGAGACCCCTGTAAGACTGACGACATCGAAAGAATAGCAGGATGAAGCTGGATGCGGAAAGCGGAGGATCGAGAGGGATGAAGACTCATGCGTTCAACGGTGGACGAACACAGACTGATGATGATGATGATGATTATGAATCTTTCCTCAGCGGTCAGACTGCATGACGATTTGAAGATTCCGCCACGACCAGGCGCACAGCTCATCAGATACCCATTGAAACCATCCTACTGTATTCAACCATCGACATCTTATTCCGCACTCTATGTAATAGTCTATTGTGACAATAAAATCAAAAGTTTATCGTGGCTTTAAAAAAAACATAATTTATCGGCTTTAAATCCTACATCTTAAAATAGACATCGAGGACCTCCAATTTACTATAAGTCGCAGTACAAAACACTTAAAAAACTAAGAACACTTGCCTGAGTATCGACGCTGCATGACGTTCAGGATAGATCCTGGAGCACGGGATGCATTCTGGAACAACACTGCACTTTATTTATTAAGATATATCCCTCTGACGATTAAGCCAAATCGTATAACCTAAGAACCGAACACGCACTGATTGTCGCCTAGCTTAATTCGACGGCTCAACTGAGCGTACAAATATAAATGTATTAATACTAAATGTAAATTATTATGAAAAACTATTGAAAGAATGCATGAGATTCTCTCTGAGATGAGCTCTTTTGATATATTCCCAAAAATATTTTTATCAAATTTGAAATTCATTAAAAAATAATATATTTATGCAACGAAAAGGATGGTGATTTTTTTTGAAAAATAATATTTTTGGGAATATATCGCAGCAGCTTATTTAATCCCATGATTTTAAAAAAATAGTTTTTCTTATAAATATGAATAATTTGTCATAAATGCATTTCAATTTGTCCGTCCAGTTTAGGCGTCGAGTTTATGCTATGCAACAATATTCGGTGCAGAGCTATATTTTATTTTGACAGGTTAGGATGTGCATGTGCGTATGTTAAGTGATATTTTTTAATACACAGAGTGTTGTGCCGTTCCCGAATGTGATCCGTGTTCCAGACTGTATCCTGATCGTCATGCAGCTAAAATATTGAGGCAAGTAGTCATAGTTTTTAAGTATATTGTAATACGATTATTAGGCTTATTATCGAAATGTTTAATGTTGAACAATTGCATTGAGATTTCAAGAACACAGATCGGAAATAATACTCATAGTGGATTGGAAAATCAAGATGTCTATTTTAAGATGTAGGATTTAGGTCCGATTTTTGTATCATTTTTTTAAAGTCTAACTAAACGACTAACATTCAAATGTCTATTCATTTAGCATTTCATAGCTAAAAGATTCATTAAGCATCAATTTTTCCTTAGATGAAAGAAAATACATCATATATCATTTTAAAAATATATCATCAGCTAAATAATTGGACTAAAATGTGTCAAATATTTAATTTCAGGTATGAAATCGTATTTAATATAAAAGCAATCCGCAATTGTTTGATTACGAAATCGACCAGTCTTGATCAATCAATAGTCTTAAGTTTAGATGGACGTTGTGAAAAATTGTACAGTGTGGTTCAAAAGAACTGCTGGTGAGCCAAATTCCAAAGGTGTCCAGGACTTCAAAATTTATGCAGTAAGAGCTCTCAGGTAAGGATAATAAGATTTACAAGATAAATTTGAGCTATCATTTAATTTGTCATCTAAAATATACACACAAAAAATTTGGTCTAATGGATGTTTAAATTCTTTGTTTTAGGTAAGTCTTTCGAATAGCGCAATATCAATCCGAAATACCGAAGTTTTCAAATATACTCATACTTTGAGTTAAATACATAATGCGTAAAAATACGTAAAACCGAAACATAAATATTCTTCAGAATATTGTCGATTATTTTTTCTGATTTTACTGAATACATTTTTTTTTGTATGAGACGTATGATGTCTAGTAATATCGTCACTACTTCTTTCACTTGTACTCCCTGTGTCATTAATATTTTGGTCTGATTCACGATTTCGTTTGGTAATAAATTTATCCATTGTAACGTAGGCGAGAGCTCTCAGCTGAAAGTCCAGTTATCTTCGTCTTGCTTCTGTCGATCAGTCCCAGTTACCTCCGTTCTTTTTAGGCATAATCATGGCGATAATATAGAATTAAACCACCTCTATCGAGCCGGTTCAAATATTAATTGGATGTATTCGAATATAAGTCATCTCATCCTTTCATCCATCTTTCATATGAACCGCGTCCGCAGCCTAAACTTCATCCAGACCAATATGCGCTAACATGGTACATCTATATAATATTTTTACTATGCCTATGTTTTTTCCGCAAGTGTAAACAGTAAGTTTACAAAGTTTTATGGCAATCGGATGAACGGTATGGAAGCGCATTAAATACGGACGAACAAACATTGGTTTTTATATATTAAACTATGCCTATGTTATTCGCGCAATTTTTAGCAATAAATGAACGCAGTTTTATCCCAATTTGATCAATGGTATTGCAGCGCATTACATACGAACAGAGATTCATTTTTTATTTATAAGATGATGGTTTATGGGCGGAGTCGACGAGCATGGTTTCTTGCGCATGGTTGTCACTTCACTGCAGTAATCGGCATGCTGATAAACCATGCACAAGAAACCAATGAAAATCTGAAGGAGGGAGATCAGGTGGATGCAATAGTAACTTCCATTCAATGTCCCTATTTCTTTTTAATGGTAATTTTCGCTGAATGGAGTCTCACGTTGTCGTGGTGTAAGATGGCATTGTGTCTGATGAGTTCTGGATGAATTTCATCGAGTTTCTTCATCAGTCTCTCTAATTGTTGATAATAGATGTCTGAAGCAATCAGTTTTTTAGGCAACGATTCCAAATGAACAATCCCTTTAAAATCCCACAAAACACACATCACTTTTCTTGGATGCACCCACTTCGAGCCCGACTTTGTGCTCGTTATTCTTTGGTCACATTCATTGCCTTTTGCGTTTATTGTTTGAAAAAGTTGGATTTGTCGCCACCAAATCTGTATTAGAATTGGCAAAAATTGTACAAGTCTAGATGGTAAGACTGATCAGAATAAACTGAACAATGACTTAATACAAATTTATATGTGTCTCTTCAATTATTGTAACAATGGAACACATTTCATCAAAAACAGGATCACTTTTGGTACTTATTGTATAATAAATAGAAACACGGCATTGAAAATAAAGTACTGTAGAGCAACATGTGAGTGAATACTCATCAAAGGGTTAAGATATCAAACTGAATATCTATTCCAGCGTCTGTACGACGATTTACATTTTTATTAAGATGACATAATTCATCTTGTATTTTTGTTTCCATCCGAGTATTTTCCATTGTCAATCATACTATCCATTATGTAATACCGTAAATACATATTTTCGATATTCTCGTTTATAAAGAGGAGAAAAAATGTATAAAAATGCGAAAGGCTTTTGTCACAAATTGAAATATTGTATGGCAGACGAACTTTGTGAATGGCTCGTAACGCGTGTCATACGGTAACTGACATTCGATATTACATGACAGATGACAGACCGCAGATAATGGAGTATTCGTTACACGAAAAAATACGTCGTTATGTGTGTGGATTCGATCGAAAATCAAACCTTTTAATTTTGTGATTGAAATGGCCTTTTGTAACATGATAATTGGCCGGGAGGTAAACAGAATGACAATGAAGCTTTGGCATGATGGACATGGCGAATGAAGAAATGATGTTTCTTGGTATTTATTTTGACACGATAATGACGACTTTTCAAAGGGCTTAACACGAACGAGTTGCACCTTAATATTAATACGTAAACTAGCTTTCGATGCCTGGAATGCATAGGAAATTCATAGAATTTTTATGTTAAATTAAATCTTAAAAATAATTTATACTCGAATCAAATCCAAATTGAGCTCTGGATTGTTTCACAAGTTTAGTTCGACCATAAACACTGCTTAATATTTTCAAAGCCGCCTACCATCGTCGTTCGATCGAGTATTAACAGTTATCGAAGAGATCGAAAAGTGACTTTCTCGAAGTTAAAATTAAGCTCAATAAACAAAGTTGAAATGCTGTATCTTATAATAAATCCAATTAAAACAAATAAGGAGAGGGCGGGTGGATTTATTTACTAGAGCTCAGCTTAACGTCTTTTCAAAGAAAGCGATCAATATGGGCAAATATGATAGTACAAGTAATGGCACGTAGCATGCAACAATGGGTTTTTACTTTGATGTCACCGCTCAAATCGATCCTCGATATCCTTATATTAATATTTAAAATGTTTATTTTAATGTTAAAATCTGTACATATAAAAAAATACAGGAAAACCTATGTATGTGACCTAATTATAACCAAATTACATCGAAGAATTCCTCAATCAATGTTCTATTTATCCGTCCCATATACAGCGAATGAACGAGTATTTAGATAAGCGCATACACGTCCGTAGAGAATGAAAGGGTGTTATTTCCGCGTCTGAACAACGTGACCCCTGGTTACAGAGTATAATACGTTTACTAACGAATCATTGTTAATTAAAATGGCTAAATTCGACAATATTATTAATGTAGAATTATTGTTTAGAAAATATTATAAACTATGCTAGAAAATATGTTTTTAATACAAATTTAAAAAAAACTCTTGGAACAAAATTGAAAACTGGTAAAATTGTTATTTTTCGGTTTTACCCGGAACGAAAACCGACATGTTTAGAAATCCCCAGCGTATTATTAATTTGTATGAAAATATAATAAATAACCGTTACAAATATTTTCAATGCTGAAACCCTTTTAAAATTGAAACTTCTATAGGCGCGATAGGGAAAATTTGTTTTAACATCACGAAAAGCGAAATTCCAACCGGCAGGCGATGGGAAAGAGAAGGATAATCGTTTGACATATTGTGCGCATGCGCCGTGCCGCCTTTACGAAAAAAGTGTCGTTGAGTTTCATGCATTTTTATCTGAAAGATTTTCTTTATATGAAGTTAGAACAGCCCGAGGGCGCCGCCGATTCTGCGAGCCCCCGTGCTGCTATCTTCGCCGCTGTCACGGTTGCCAACCGTGACGTGATTCCGGTCTGAAGACCGCACCGTGGGTCGTGCGCAGCGCCGGAGTGCTACGGCGCCGATTTTGGAGACCGATCGACGGCAGACGCGCCCCCACAACAACGGGAAGAGGCGGGTTCTTTAATCTTCTATGACGACGGTCAGGATATGTCGGGCAACGACAAAAGGAGAGCTCCAGAAAGGAGTCGGGATACCAAATTATAGCCTCCTATGTCGCAAACTAGCGACGATCACAAGACACGTGGCCTCCATCCAGGGTGGCGATCTGTCGCGGGACCAAAATGTACGTCGTCCTCGTCCCAAGGCTATTTCTTCACTTCTTTTTATTTCTTAGCCCGCCTTCCGGTTAATCCGGTCCACGCAACAATACCTTTATGTTATTGACATTTTTCGTCTCTCCAGCCTCAATGTGTCAATTTAACAATGATATCGTCTGTGTTGCTGCTGACTCATTGCCTCTGAAGAAACGACACCGATAGCTTTTTACGCATGCACCGTTGTCGGTCCGGTTTTGATGCGCAGGAAGAAAGGGTCGTTAGATAACCTTGGTTGCGAGAAGATGTCCTTCCCGAGGCCAAATATCTCGTCGTTATAAAGAAAACAGTTAAATCTGATCAGTCTGATTTTTATCATAATTATATATGTCATTTACACCAAATTTATTTCATCAGCCTCTTCTTCATATGATTAAAGCTTTTCCTGAATAATTAAAATTTGAACTGATTCTGGCCATAACTTAAAAACGTTTCTGAATATTTATTCAAACTTATAAATTCGGAAATAGATACAAACATTAATAGGAACATAATTTAAAGCAGATTACATTGATCAAAAATCTATTGCTATTGTGCACCCCTTCGGACGCAGCGCCCTTGGCATTTGGATATTTGCCAACCCTTCATTCCTATATAACATTCTGCAAGGGTGCCAAGCTACAATACAATGTGATTGTAATTGTAAAATACGCTCATTTACAAGATCTTCAATATATTCTATTTAAAGATCTGATTTTTATTGGTAATTCGTGCAATATTCACAGTTTCTTTGTCCAAATTTGATTGAAAAGTCCTTGTAAAAATACAATGCTAATAGAATGTACATAGCTACTGGCGACTTAATTTAGTGGTATTGAACTCTAAATTATCTCAGAAAGCAAGTTCGAACTTTAATATTGAAGGTAACTATTAGTACGTGACGTTAAAATAAACAAGAGCACTGAAGTGTACTTGTTTCGAGTTTAAATAAATACGTTAGGTATTTTCTTTCTTGTGCACGAGATGCTCTCGAAGCATATTGGAAATTTCTAATTCAAAACTAATTGGAAAAAGTCGAAGAACTCCATATTATCTACATTGGAAGTGCTGACGATTACAATTGCCATTGGTTTATTGTATTGATTATAATTTTTTTTTCTTAATATTATTGGCGTACATCGATTGGATGATTAATTTTCTGGTTCAAATTCTTATAAACTATTATACGAATGATGCCAATGCTGCAATATCCAGCATATTTTAGTAAAATGCTGCCATCTTTTATGCCTGGTATACAAAATAACAGTTTTCAAGCTAATATGAACAGAGTTAGCTTCATTTTTAAGATATTTTTTAGCTTAAAAATCGCAAAAGCAAAAAGGTCTTGCCAGACCTTCTTATAGACAGAAAGGAATAAATATGTTACGTTGTATAACTGTTGAGCTTTCAAAGCTTCTCGTTTGCATGCTCAAATTACGTTGATAATCACAGCGATAATTTTACCTGTTGAAATATAATATAATGATTTACTCATCTCGTTGTTGTCGGCTAATGACTCAAAACTACAACAATAGTTACCGACGACAACATAATAAGAACCGCTCCGCGAAAATTATAACCATTAAATTCCGTCGAAAAATCGCGTGCTCTGCTAAATATCTCAATTCGTTCCCGCTCATAATTGCATATTTTCCAACTAGCAAATTGCTTATATTCCAAACGATGGAAAACAAACACTTGCAGGGTCAATTATGGATTTGCAATAAATCATATGGGTTGGTCGTGTGTCCGCTGCACGATCTTTGCCATTAGCAATCATTACACCGGGCTCTAATGCAATATAATGCCCCACCGTTACAGCGGTAATTCCCGTTACGTCTCCTCTTTAGCCCGATTGTCTCAGATAACTGGGATTTAGCTGCCTATAATATCTTAATATTATATTTAGGAATCTTTAATGCCGTGATGGATGAATAGCCGAGGCATTCGAGGGCCGTGCGAGCTTTTTTAGCCGTGCGCTGAGCTTTTAAGCGCTGCAGTGAAAGTCATTCATGTCATGTAAATACGAATTGATTTTTTTTTGCTTGGAAATACAAAGAGCCTAATGATGCATTCATTAATATTAAAGCGTAAATTTGTTGAAATAATCTTGATATGGTAATATTCAAGCAACGACTGCAAGATCATTTGATGCCTTGCAAATGCTTAAAACCCTAAGGGATGAAATATTTAATTTTTAATCATAAAATTAATGCTAAGTACCTTCTTGTGATGTTAACTGAATGATATGAATACTGTAGACATGTAGTTTCAATAGAACGGCTAATACTTGCTACACAGCGCATGCCACGATAGACATTCTGCACGAGTGATTTGAGGGCATGGTTAAATTTCACTTAAACCCTTAAGCAAAAAAATAAACCTACATTTCTTCCATTGGGACTATCTAAAATCGCCTATGCGTATAAACCGCAAATAATTGATGCCCTCATAATCAACAAAACGCCATCCAGAAAATTCAGCCAAATTTATGCGAAAAATGAAGCGAATGCAGTGGGCGTACAGTTTGCATCCAGCTGATCAAGAAAATTCTGTTGTAGAGCAAGCAGTCGCCTTTGATACTCATATCTAAAGCTCTCCGCACGGTACCCATTGATGATCTTTCGGTGCTGGCGGGTATTCTATCTCTTGATATGGAGATTCAATGTCGCGATCCGATCGCGAGACGCTCATTCGAAGTGTTAGCGATCGGAAAGGCGGACCGGTTGGATATTGGAACCTTGTGGCCACTCCCTCTTCTATTAGTATCTACCCACTAAACCTCCCCCTTGTCCTTATCTGTCCCCCTGGTATTGTTTTCCACATTGCTTCAGGAGGACAGGTGGTATGGCCTTAGGTGATTGGCCCTATTCTATTGTTGGAGAGGCTGTTGCGCTCTGCGTCTCTCTCTTTCATTGAACTCTTTGGAGCTCAGAATCTCTTCTACGTATTCGCGCCAAAGGTCCCAGTTCTTCTTACTCTCCATCATGCTGTGAACCATGTTGTCGACGTTGAGCTCGGCTATCCCGAGTGCTTGTTTCAGCAGTTTCCTCTGGGGTGCCCAAGCCTTACAGCCAATGATGGTGTGCTCTGCGTCATCGACCTCCGCCTGGCAGTGGTGGCACGTTGCGGATGGTTCTTTGCCAATCCGCTTCAGGTACGTACCGAATCATCCGTGCCCAGTGAGCACCTGAGTCAAGCGGTAGGTTGTTTCACCGTGTTCCCGGACTCTCCACCGACTTATGACCGGGATAAGTCGATGGGTCCATCTTCCCTTGCTGGACTGATCCCATCTCCATTGCCAGGCTTCCCTCAGTTTCTGGTCATGTTCGTTGCGATGATTCATTCTTAGTATCTAGCCACGGAGATGAGTTGCCATTTTCTTCTCGAGTATCGGCTGTTCCACATACCCCTTTATGGGTACGCAGCACTGGGTGACCTGCGCACCCAACTCATGTTAGCTGGGTTACCCCAGCAGCGTTTGATCAGCACCTCTACTCCACATCTTTACCATAGGGTACGATTTACGATTTTTTTCAGCGAATTAAGTAGTTGGAAAAATATTACTGGCAAGGGCATACCAGTGAACCATGCAGTTTGCTTGGGGAACTAGTTCTTTTACTTTTTTCTGAAAGTCCGATTTTGACCCAAGCATAGTTTTTCCACTTAAATCCTCTAGTTTCGACAAATGTATTTATCTTCTCCATAATATATTTTTTAATATCACATTTTGTTATAGTTTCAAGTCCACTACAAAATAAGAACTCTTTTTTTAATATCATCATGGATATATTTCACGTAGACCAGCAATTGAGCACACGAGCTTACGTCTGTTGATTCATCAACTTCTGTTCTGATTTACGCCCTGAATAGTATTGTCAGACAGAGATATTCGTTGCATCTTTATTTCACAGGAATCCCCAAGAATTAATTTCACCATCTTCAGCGTGCAGAATTTGATGAGCTTTTCTCCAATTTTGTTTTTATTTGGCAATATTTGCAAATAGTTTCATGCCGATGAATGAAATTCAAATCCTTTTTAGTGTGTTTTGAATGTTTTGTACTTGCGTACTTGATAACATTGTACAATACGCATTGGGGCTTTTTTATTCCATTACTAGTCAAGTTGGTAAAGTCGAATTTCAGACATTGTTCTGAATATTTACATTTTTTTTTCTTATTAAAATAAAAATAGCATTGTACTGAATATCTATTTTAGTTGACTGTATAAGTTGGTGACCCCACAGAAGGCCCATCGCGACTCTCTTTGGGGTCGCGCCCCATAGGTTGAGAACTTAAGAGAACCGAAGTCTAATAAATACGCGCGGCGTATGGCTTTTGCGACTCACTGTATATATTACATCATTTAAAAATAATATTACTGTATCCATAATTCCGACTTAAATAACGGGACACACAAGTTTATTACATATAATTAATTGCAGCTGTGGATAAATATTTATGCACTGTTTAGAGCAACATAAATCAATAGCGTCGAGATGGACGAGGAAAAAACCTGATCTTGCAGCAAAAAATGTCATGACGCTAACAGGTGAATTTGCGTCCATTTTTTGCGCAAGTTATGAAAATCAATTTGATGGATTTCTCAAGTCGAATGATTTATGGCGTTTGTATGAGACAGGTGATTTTTTTCACGCGTTCTGAAAAACTTTCGAATCAGTTTTTTCAACAGCTAATTAATTTGAAAGTTGCAATGCTTAGCCATGCACCTATGATCGTTCGGTCCTTTAGCTGCTGGATAAATTGCCTTATCCAAGAGTACTCTTTGTGGGTCAAGATTTTACATCATTCTCCACATGAAGATGAGCCGACCGTTACAGGTCGTATGTGTAAATTTACCGCATGCACAAAGGGCAATTTATCGCCGTAAAAACCGGAATCAATCTCTTTGGAGGTTGTTATCAACGACAACTGCCTTGGGCAAAACCTCAAGTTCTAAGCCAGCCTGGGTCATTAATCCATTAAAGCTCTGTGTTCTTGCAGAAAGGCGATATTGGCTCCCCGCCTATGGGCTGATGGACATGTTGACCTTTGTTTGTGCATATTTTGCATGGTCAATTTCGATCATAGATTTTTCATCCGACAGAAATGTAATAGTTTAATCTTAACCCTTTGAGTAGTGAACTTATTTTAAATCATCATAAACTTAGATGCTATATTTGTAAGTCCGCACCTTATCATCCGTACAAATCCACTTATCTATCAGCGCCGTCGCAGTGTGTATGAAGCTTGTACATAAATAAATAAACACTGTCGATAGCACACAATATTCGGTAATTTCTTCGTGTAAACATAAACAATACACTTGAAATCGATTCATTATATCATCTACACATCATTATTAGTCGATAAATTTGGGTTAACGATCTTTATAATCGTACGATGCACGCAAGATACTCTCTCCGTCTCTGTTTCTCTCCAAACTCAATATGCAAGACTCTCTCCGTCTCTGCCTGCCTCGTGTAAGAATGCTCTTTCTGAATCACTGGAATTCATACGCAACTCTGTTTTACCTTAAGGGGTTAAAAACGACAAATATTATTTTTAAAGCAGATGGACGTTTATTGATTTCACTTACAAGTTTTTATAGCACATAATGGCACTTATAATTCATAAAGAAATATTCAACCAAAAGTTGTTATGGATTTGAAAACCTAAGGTACGGGGCCTTTTTAGAATTATTATACAATAGAAAGTCACATAAATCAATTATATACTTAACTCTTATCGGTCGCTAGCTTTATGTATATGTTTTTGTTTGAGTTATAATTTAGAGTTTGTTCATCTGATATATAAAAAATAATCTCTGTTTGTTCGTATGTAATGCGCTGCCATACCGTGCATCAGATTGCAATAAAACTTCATCCACTTATTGCTAAGGATTGCGCGAGTGACATAAGTACAGTTTAATATATAAAAATCAATGTTTGTTTGTCCGCATTTAATGCGCTTCCATACCGTCCATCCGATTGCGATAAAACTTTGTCAATTTACTGTTTACACTTGCGGGAATAACAGCATAGTAAAAATATTGTATGCATGCATCATGTTTTTGAAATAATTTATGGGATCCAGAAGATTTAAAAAATATTGGCGATTTGTATTTGTAAAATGAATCCTACTTGGGAGAATGAATAATTATCATTTTCGATTTTAATCCAATCATCGTCTTGGTTTTCATCATTTTTTATTTCTACAAAACTTTTTTCTTCACTTGAAGATACAACGTTCATACCATACAACTTTAATTGGTAAGGAGTGGCATAATTATTCAAGATTCAGCGTTCCTATGCAAAATCTACCCCTTAATAAAATCGGAAAACTGACAGACTTTCACGGCAACTCTGATTAAGTTGATATGGGATAATGAAGATGTATCGTCAATCATTAAATCTTATTGTCATTCAATAAAAGCCTATTAACATTTTGATCAAATAATTACATACCGACATAAAATTGATATCTTTTTTAACGGCATTGTTTATCGCATACTTAAAACTCGCATAATTATCATACGGCACTAAAGTTAATGCGTCCATAAATCATTTTAAAATAATGGTACTCGCCCATCTTACATTTGTCCTCAAATACTAATGTTCGAAATATTATAATAAATTACGCTATAAAAATAGTAAAAAGGTCAGCATACTGTTTCTAATCGACAGCCAGCAATTAAAGTGTTGATTAACAGCCTCTGTGACATTTAAAGATGGGCGATCTTGTTTGAATAAACATCTCTGCATTACAACCGAAGCTTTGATAAATATCGATATTGTCAAATTTTATCGGCAATCTACAACAAATAATGAATAGAGATTAATAAAGTGATAAATTATCACTTTTCCAAAGCGCATGCTTCATAATTACATATGAATAATATCGGATGATATGTTGTAATTTACGATCGATGTAATCTTCGAGATACGATCATAAAATGCACATCTGAATTGGTCAATTTTTTAATGTCATTCATAGCGGATATTTAATTCATAAATTATAGAATGGCAATCTTACATATTATGAATCCGCCGTGACATTTTACGGATTCAAAGTTCAATACAACATTGTGGCATTTTGTGGCACCAGAAGCCATGGACGCAGAAGTAAATCGCTCTAAATTGTTACTTTTCGATCGTCGCAAGAAATATCATAAAATATAATTCGGGGCGGAAGTAAAAGCGGTTATCTCTGATACTGTTGTCGGTAAAATTTTCGTCGGATCAACCCATCCATAAAACTTGATCCGGAAAAATTGATTATAGAAAGACGAAGAAATGGGACTTCGTGCATGACGTTATGGAGTCGAAAGTCCAAACTGAACATATCTCAAATCTAATAAAATCTTTATTGTTCGCTTTCGTACTTTTTTGCGCCCGATTCCGATAAAAACCGGTCGGAAAAAACGCCAAGCCAAATTTGAATCGGAGATCTACGCTCCGATGAAGATAATTTTATTGATACAAATGAAAGTGAAATGGCATCAATTGCACTTTCGAGCACTGTTAAGTAACTTCAATTCAATATACAATTGCAAAAATATTAAATTTTGCACAAAGGCACGAGGATGGTCCCAGAAGTATCCGACCGAGTGAATTTGTAAACATGGAAAAAATGGTCATCGTTTTGTGATACAATGGCAGAGCCGTAACGAGGGTATGAAGCACCCGTGACAAGTATCTGTCTTATGTATTAGGTTGTCCTATAAGTTTATTTCCATGGTTGAAGAAAACCCGCGATACACTGTTCGCAAAATAGCTAACAAGTTTGGGACAAAATTGGGCTACATCAATCGTTCAGATGTGTGGCTTCCTCATGAACTGACTGACTCAAATAAACTTCAGCGTATCTCAACATGCGATCTTCTTATCCAACGACATAATAGCCAACCTTTTTTGAAGAGACTTATCACTGGAGATGAAAGTTGGATACTCTATAATATCCAACGTGAACGATCTTGGGCCAAGGATACAGAAGCTTTAACTGTAGCTAAACCTGGCCTACATCCAAAATAAGTTTTCCTATGCATTTGGTGGGACTGGAAGGGGGTAGTTTATTATGTACTACTTCAGCAAAGCGAAACGATCAATTCAACAAAATATTGTTTCCAACTAAACAATCTAAAGGAAGCAATTGCCAGAAAACGGCCAGAATTAGCAAACAGACGAGGCGTTGTTTTTCATCGCGATAACGCCAGACCTCATGTGTCTTTGCTCGTCAGAAATTACCCCTTCAGATTATTATTTATTTGTTTCATTGAAAAATTCTTTATGTGGTAAAAAATTTAATTCAAAAATGATATAAAAATGTACCTTGATCAATATTTTGCCAACAAACCTGGGAAATTTTGGCAATAAGGCATTATGAGGCTTCCGGAGAGATGGAGAAAGGTAATAGAACAGAATGGAATAAATTTTGATGTAATACAAATTATAGTTTATTTTTTTCTTGATGTGAAAACGAAAGAAACTTATGGGACACCCTAATATCTAACATAGTCCCGTATTTGGTACACCATATGAAAATTTGAAAAATTCTGAACCCCATATTTATTATATTTCATATCGATATTCGTATTATTAGAGTCGAGTTGTAGTAAATACACCATGGATAAGAAAAGGTTAGACGAAGCCATACAAGTTGCCAAGACGAATACCGCAGTGGTCGACTAAATGAGGTAACCACTCTAGACGTGGTGAAGAGAATCCACAAAATGGTATTCGATATCTGTCGACTGTGCGTGGAAATTTAGACATGAGAAAGCTGTGCGCAAGATGGGTGCCGCGTTTGCTCGCAATGGAACAAGAACAGCGTCGTGATGATGTTTCAATTGAGTGTGTGGAAATATTAGAGTGGAGGACATGTAGGCCCTCCGCTAACCCGAGGTGTTAAAAACTAGAAAACTAGCTAAGATAACAGCATAAATTAGTAAGATAAATGTATAGTTTTTATGAGTAGTGGGAAGTCTAGATTCGTTCGCGACCTTATTTATCATGATTTACCTATGTACGTTAGTTTCTAAGGGGGCTTCCGTGATCGTACAGATTATAGAAAGCCCCGGGTACGCATTTATTCCCGAAAATGCCACAAAAGCCTTAAAAGACTACAAGTGGTTTGTGTGTCCAACTGGTCCACTTTTCGGACCGCTGATATGACGAATGATCTGATATGACGGTTACTATGCCAGTAATGGTGAAAAAAAACTACAAAATTATAAATATTTCAAAAAGTGCTATATATCACATATTTTTTGGATATGAGAAAGCTGTGCGCATGATGGGTGCCGTATTTGCTCATATTTAAAAAAAACAGCGTCGCGAGGATGTTTCAATCGGGTGGTCATCAAGTGGTTATTCAAATGCAACGCTTAGATGTCGGTACTTTATAATGTGACGACTTATAAAATGGTATAAGCCATTTTGTTTTAGTAAAAGGTACTAAAATTTATTTTTATTATAAAGACGTTCCCACAGAAATACAAACGCTTAAATAGGCCTCATAAACATAACTTATTGAATATATTTCATATTGCTGAAATTTGTATTCGAAATTAAGAATGCCATCGCACTTTTTAAAAACTATAGAAGATATCAATATGTATATGTAAACTTTTATTACTGCTTATATTAAATTTACTGTATTATTAAGATGATTACAACAAATGGTTATGTTCTGCATTGAATTGGTTTGAAGCGATTGTAAAAGTAGAAAAGGCCAATTGAAAAGAGCGAGTGAAGGAATAAAATTGACAATAAAAATAAATTGCAATAAAAAAATCAAATCAATATCGTGATTTCCTCTGTGATATTGGGGTATTATTATTGAACGAAATTATATGGGGTCTTTCAATAAGGACGCTCAATTTTTAAATACAAATAAAACATGTTGTGAATAGGATAACCACTATTATTTGAAAGAATATTTTATGGCATTAAATATGAAATATAATTCATATAATATAGTTCATTTGCGAAAGAAACTTATGGGACAACCTAATACATGCAGATACATTATTACATCGATTTTCCAAATATTATAATAATGAGATATTTATGAAAAAAGGCTATTTTATCTGTCTTTACAAACTTAAATCCCATAACTTTTGTGACTCACCATACATATGATACAAAAAATTGCTTGAAAAGCTAAATAATCGATTACTTCGATGGAAATGTTTTAATCTGTATGAAAGTTTTGTTATTGAGATTAGATTAATCTTCACTTCTAGCACACATAATAAATTATTTAAGATAGCTAATAAATCATATTTTGCTTTAATGCTTATTTGATTCGGTCTGTGGGGATGAAACTGTAATAAATGTGCTTATGAAAACGGGAGCTTAATTCCCACAGTGGCTCATAGCAAAATGAATATTGGAATATTATATTTTATTTCGTAATATTCCACCCGTGATTTTTAAGCATTTAATCTAATGACGTTTGTAAATCAAATTGAAAGCCTGATCGGATCAAAGCCCATTCCGACTATTGCAGGATATGTAATTAGCCTTTACATCCGATAGAATGCTAATAACACGCCGCACGTAACTATAGGTCACTCAATCACTGAAATCATACGGTTTAGAAATTGTAGCGTTTAATATCTGAACGTGTGCTTCGACAGACTGGATTCCATGGTGGTGCTAAATGCGATCAAGCTGATAAGTTATTGAAGCTAGTATTTTTTAAAATTTAATTCGCTCTACCTTCGATTTATGCCGAATACAGTCAACCCTTCTATAGCGTCGAAATAGAGACCACGCTATATAAAGCTAGGCACCCATAAAAAATGTTTACATGTTTAATTTGCCATTTTTTATGTAAAAGACGCCGCAAATTAAAGTGAACGCTTTAGGAGGGTTGTCTGTATATATTTGTTCCTTTCTTGAAAGTTTATAGTATATAGTTGTTTGAAGTTTTTTTTTATTCAATTAAGATTTGAATAATTTAATCAAAATTATGTCTTTAAAGCTTGTTTGGTCAGTCCTTCAATTAGATTATTGGTATTCAATCTCATTATCTTCTTTTACTAATATTTAAAAATGAATTGGGTTTTGTTCGTTCGAAATGCGCTGTCATACCGTTCATCAGATTGTGATAAAACTTCGTCCACTTATTGCCAAGAATTTCGCAAAAAACATAGCTATGGTCTTATATATAAAAATCAATGTTTGTTTGTCCGTATTTAATGCACTGTCATACCGCTCATTCGATTGCGATAAAACATTGCCAGCTTATTGGTTGCACTTTCTTAAATAATATGAGTACAAAAAATATTGTAATAAAAAAAAATATTTGTTAATTTTTTTTAAAATTATATATTATTTGAAAGATATTTGCAAAATGCTATAGAAATTGTTCAACGTTTAATTTACCAATAGACTTGAAAAATTGATATGTTAAATAACTAAATATTATCCATTTGCGTGGTCTTCGTCGCTGCGGCTTCTCGTTGTCGCGTTATTCAGCAACAAAAATCACACCGGGAGGTCATTAGGAGCACGAGGCCCTCCATACTATGCCGATGAATGACGGACACCCCATTTAAAAGGGCGGGTGATTCTATTACTTAAGCTTGTATTATTTTGCCATTATTGTACACGGCAGGGTTTGCATGTTTGAGTTGAGGTGAAAAATGTGTGATTCCTGTTGTTCCCCAAGGGCTTGATGCTAAATTTTAAGCATCGCCAAGGTTCTCACAGTGCGCTGCGTAATCATGGCTGTTTGTATGATAAAATAGTAAGTCTTAGACAATCGAACCGTCCATTTGTATTCATCCATCATCTTCTAGCCGGTGATTGATTCGCAAATTGAATGCCAAGCCCGACACTCGGTTTTATAGGAATTATGTAACGGGCCGAAGCCTCCGCGTATAATTTAGCCGAGATCATAGGAATCACGTAGCCACCGGCCCGACGACATGGCGAATGCAAATTAGTGACCACTCCATTCATATCGAATGAATGATATAATATATTTTGAGGCACGCTTCCTAAGCCAACATAACGGAACCCACTTCTTAAACCCACGTGACTGCTCTGATCAATCTCTGAGTGGAAATACCTCATGTGTCGTACTCTGAGAGATTCCATCGAGACCAAGAGAGGTCAACCTGTGTCGTGTTGGTAGCTCCTTCTGGATGTGCTCGACAGGATAGACATTTGCTTGAATATTTGCCACCAACAAGTATAATATTATGCATTTTCAATCTCTGTAAGACCAGATATTCACATTGCGTTAAACACATACTTAATCAGGTAGAACAACGTGATTGGCTTATATTATGATGGTTGTCATGGCATTAGTCTTGTGGGTGGCTGCTGTGGATTTACTGTATTCATTAAGTTTATTGGTATAACCATGGTACCAACCAATTTGGAAGATCGAAAGTATTAATATATCTTAATTAAATTCATATATTATCTCAGTCAGATATCAACCCTAATCATTCTTATTTTATTTTATTTTTACAGGGTCTTTCAATAAGAAAGTTCAATTTTTAAATGTAAATAAAACAAGTTGTATATGAGATAACCACTCATTTTTTTCTTTATTTGAAAGAATATTTAATGGCATTAAGTCTGGAATATAATATTGTTCTAATGTCCGCTGCAGCTTTGCTTGGTGGCACGTATTCGGGCGGTTCAATTTTCAATGACTTTGTCACACATTAGCCAGTTAACGTTACCCAGTCCTCAAATCGTTCATGCAGAATGTCCATCGTAGCATGCGCTGTATGACACGTAGCGCCATCTTTTTGAAATCACCAAAATATAAAAATTAGTACACGTTGTTTAACGCCACATCATTTCATGCTGATTTGCTATACACTACTGAATAATTCACAAAACAATGTATGAATGAAGTTTTAACCCTTTGATGAGTGAGTTAATTTTAAATGAATTTAAACTTAGATTTTATATTCGTATGTCTACCACTTATAGTCCAAACAAATCCACTTTTCTCTCAGAGCCACGCAGCGTGAATTAAATTTGTATATCAATAAATGAACCCCAACACTGTTGATAGCACACTATATTCGCTTATTTCTTCGCTTAAACATAAACAATACACATGTGTGTCTTCAGTTTTAATATTAAAATAATGCATTTGTTGAAGCTTAAAATCGATATACACTTAAACTTTTTTTTTGTGCGGTAGATGCGTTTCGCGGAAAATCGCACAAAAAAGATATGACTTACACAAAATAGTGAAGATGCGTTCCATGGATTCTAAAAACCGCATAACTTTGAAACAGTTATATAAAATATATCCAAAATCTATTAAAAAAAGTTAATAAAAACCATGAAAATATTAAGGCAATTGAAAAATAGCATTTCTGGTAACAATTTAAGGATGTCTGTCATCTGACATTTCTAATGCCTAAAATAGCTATAACTCCGTAAGTAGTAAGAATTTTGGAAATTTCTTTGGGGAATGTATTTTTAAAAGTCAAAGCATTGGAAAAATGCAAAAAAAACGAAATAAAAATGCTTTAAAAACAACCGCATAACTTCAAAATCGCACAAAAAGAAATTTGAGTGTATATGGAAATTAACTAGAAAAAAATAATTGTTATATATTTTATCTTTGAAATAACATTTTCCATTAAGATTATATTGAAATCGCTGCAAAAAATGAAATCAATTTTTTCAAAAATCTCAACCAGAATAAAGAGCGTGATGCAATATGATTTACAAAGTCCCAAATTATATATTTTTTCCGAATTTTGGTTAGTTTTGATGATTTATTTCCTATTTTATCCAAAATATCCATACGTATTCTTTATAAAAGTAAAAAAAAAACCGCATAACTTCGAAATCGTACAAAAAAAATTTTTTTTTTTTTGTCGTCATCTGTTGATAATCGATGTATACCAATTTATGATGAGACGCAAGACATTATTTCCGTCTCTGTCTCCGATTCACTTCTTCTGTATGATAATGCTCTTTCTGTATTACTTGAGTTTGAGTGCATATATGATTACTCTATTATATTTATAAGTTTGAAAATGTATAGATGGATTTTGAGGTTATTTTAAATATTGAATGTATTTTCCTATAAAATCATACTTCGTTTTCTTATTGTGCTATAAGCGTAGATCGAATTTTCATGGGGGATGAAGAACATTTTATATGGTAATCTCCTCAACAAAATTTGATGAATATTGGCTTCAAAAATACACTATATATTATATTAATATTTTAAAGAATTTAAAAATTTAAGTAATCGATGATAATTTACGAGTAAGAATTGCGTTATGAATTTATGGACTTAACCCTTGATTTAATGATATCAATCGATTGATATCAAAAGTAAGCTTCAGTTGATACGTTCGACCTGGAAACATTGCCTCGTAAAAATCCATCCATTACCAATCATATAAAACCCTTGCGCATTAATGCTGTATTTACACTCTATATTCAATTTCGATTCAATAAAATTTTCATGGGCGCTGAAAGTATAAGAAGGAGATAAAATTTCCAAGGAATTGCTAAAAGTCCACAGTTCATATAAAGTCGAATTTATTCAATTATTCTTTGAATTATTGGCGGTTTTGTAATATCGTTATTTTTAAGGGATGCGGTTGTGTTTATTTTCGAAATCCCCAAGAAATAACTGCGGTGGCGTACAAAGAAATGTCGTCGGTGTTATTTCGAAAGCTCTTTTCTGGGTCGATCCAATTTGTTTGTCACTGCTGAGGGAACGAAGTCAAAAGCTCCATTGTTTTTCTTTGGCGAAATCGCATTCAATGGAAATTCGATAATAACCTGAATTCTGCATGTTTTGCTTTGATTTACCCATTCACTATCAATTGAATGTTCTATTGGTTTTCCACTCCGGGAATTATCCCGAAGGAGTTCATCCTTTGTTCCGTTTGAAAACTTTACGCCTTGAATAAACAATCGCGCTATATGTACACGGGGAAAATGGAGATTATTAACCCTGGTGATTTAGCTTAGTAACTTTTGATTTATGTCTGGCTTTCAAGGTTTACTCGATAAAACCACAGTGCTCCAAAATAGAAATATTCGCTCCGTTGTCAGATTATGAAACGGATTCTTTGTGTTAAACTTCCTTGAAAGACTTAACATATATTAGCCATCTTATCTATTGCATAGGCTTCTAAATTAATAGTCTTAACTTAAATATTTGATAATTAAAAGGAACTAGTATTATATCGACTGAATACGGAAGATGTGGTGTTTTTACAGCATCAACACTCTTTCGTCATTGATCAAACTTGAACATTTTAATTTGAGTTTCGGACTAAGCATTTTGTTCAGTTTACTTGGTAAATGTCGGTATAATAGAGTATTTCACTATATCAAAAAAATGGGAGATTGGAAGTATTAATCAGGGCTTCAAACCGATAAAAACCGTTATTTTTGTTGAACCGGTCGGAAAATTATTTTATACGAAATATATTTTTTCAGGTGTAATGTGTTATTTTAACAGCGCCATCTCTTGTGGCCTTACGGAGACATTGCACCTGCATACCGACGTTGCCGGTTGGGCAGTGACGCGCAGGAGGCGGGAGGCAGAAGAGTCGTCGGTTAGCCTTGGCTGCGGGAGGTCGTCCTTCCTGCAGCCAGATCTCTCTATCTATCTCTCGTGTGGAATAAATAGTTATTTAGAGTCGAGAGTCTTTCTATTCGACGCCTGTCTATTCCCATCCATTCGACCAGCAACATTACAGTCCGATAGAAGAACGGACCCGTGCGCTAGCGCGGCCATCCCGATGAGTACGCGGGGGGGAAGTCACCCGGGGACTTTGCCCCCGAGAGCGCCCCCGCCTCAACATTATGTAGAATTTGATTTATTGTATTCATCTGATATTGTTATGATCGTTACTGTTTATGGTCCTGTTAAATCAATTTTTCAGATAATATTATTATTTAACCAAATTTCAGATTGTAATCTTAAATCATTATTATGTATTTAATTTAGTCTATCTTTTCATATATAATATATTTGATATATACACAGACTGGGATTTCCAGATTTCATTTTATTTCCTAGTGTGGAATCCAAGATCCATGATGGGACTCCCAAGCTTCCAGCCAATAAGCGTCAAGTCAATATCCTTTCGATTAATAAATTACATTATTATTTATGTTTTTAATTATTTTACCGAACCGATATAAATGTTTAGAACTGCATCAAAATAATCAACAAAAAAAAGACGGAGAGAGTATCTTGTAGGTCGGAGACTGTGAACGGGAGACAGAGACGGAAAGAGTATCCTGTGTACATCGTATGATTGTATAGATCGTTAACCCAAATTTATCGACTTATAATGATCGGTCATCTTAATAAGCACATATGATAAACTTTATCCACTAAACCAGTAGCTTGCCAATTTTATTATATAATACACAACATATGACTTAGCTCACTTCTGCCGCGCGAGAGTCTCACGCATAGGACTTTTTATTATATATTACACAACAAACCACTTCATATTTTAGATTTCAACAATAAATCCAGACAACTTTTCCTAGGAGTTTTTTTTGTTTGATTTGAATTTTCTCTTCTAGTCTTTAACATAATTTGGATGTTATTTTTTCTCCATAAAATCACCAATAATTTTGAATGCTTTTTTAGTGTGAGTTAATTAGATTAAGCCCATAATACTGACGGCAGGCAAGAAGATGTCCTTCTCGCGGATGCTTACTTTCTTGACAATATCAAAAAAAGAGAACATATCATATCTATTGTAATAAGTGAACAATCGAGGAATTTTATTCATAAAATCGATATTTTTATTTATCAGGACTTGAATGTTTTGGATCAAGTGCAATTCGAGAGATTGGAAGAATTAATATTTCCCATAGATCATCTCGATCCAGGTATTTTCTCATTTCATGGATCTGAAAAAAGTAAATATAGAGGCGATTAAGGGTTAATTCTTTCTATTTGTAAGTCGACATTATGTCGCCAAATGGGTGTCGACTTCCACTGGTGTGTTAACAATATTATTTTTTTGATTTCACTTTAAATTTCGAGTTATGCGAACCTGAAAAACGCGCGAAATTAACTATGAGCTGGCATTATCTCTAGATTAAAAAATGCTAGTGGGAAGGGTTAACTCTTAATCGTCCTTTATGAGTGACTGTCTAAAATTTCTATCTTAATAATCATACATGGAAAATAATGAGAAGCCACTGAATGATTTTTTTTCTTCTTTAAGATACAGAATTTATCAGGAAAATCAAAATGGCATGCAATTATTATTAGTGGAAGACAAGCAATATTTTTACCCAAATAATTAATTATAGGAATATTTAATTCAGGACAGGTTTTATATCCTTTCTTTATGGCCAAAAGCGTGCACTGATTATTAAAAGCCACATTAAAATACGGCGGTGAAAATTCGAATGCTGTAAACAGTTTTTTCTCGCACGTTTTCGATGGCCTTTTTCTTTCATTTCGCCCTTTTTATCGACTCGCCTTCTATAGACTCCTGCCTTTGATTTTTACGGTCTCATAAGCATTACGATGGAAGCTGTAATGGCCATCGGCGTCGTGTTAAATAAGTTGTTTTTACAAGAAGTTCACGCGCGTGTTTACATTAGTGTCACGAAACTGCTCGAACGATCGAGCCTTGGGCCATTGCAAAAGCCGAAAATAATTTACTGTTAGAGCTATAAATCATTCATTCCGACGCTAAAATATTCGGTAGATGCTTTTTATTATAAAGCCCACACACGTGTATGGCCGTCGAAGAGGCCTTCGACTGCTCCGGATGACCAAAAATGCATTTTTTGAATTACAAACGTGTAATTTGTCAATCGTAAATTTGCCATGGCGGATCATGACTAATTAGTGGCAATCTTTTAGTTATAGAGTGTGCTTTTAATGGAGCCTTTGATATGTCGATTAGCGCTGGAAAAAGGCACTCCATAAAGGCTTAATAATAAATTAAGTTGCTGTCATCGTCGTAAATTAATATTTATAACATGAAGCCTGTAGTTTTTGTATTTTTTTCATGAAACGTGTATACAATTTGAGGGGATCACTATCCTCTTAATGCCCAAATGAATACTAAGCAATGAATACTGTGCAAATTTGACTTTCAATGACTTAAAAATACATTTATACACCAATGAATCATATTTTCCTTTCGGGTTCAAATCCAGATTCCTAAATAAATATTTTAGACATTTTTAAGATAAAACTTTTTTTTTCATTTTTTAATTACCATTTTATAAAACACTATTATTTTTTACCAAAGTTGTATATTTTACTAATATATTATACAGAGGCACTATATTTTATAGTTTATAATTTGATAATGTATGGTATCTCTCAAAACATTGGCCTAAATGGAGACCAGGTTTTTTAAAAAATTATTTTATATATCCATTAGTTTCGGACAAAAATATTATGAATATTATATGATTATGTAAAAATATTGTAAGTTGGATCGGAGATGTTCACGAAAGCGCGCGTCAAGAGTCACTGCCTGTGTTTTAGAATTTTATCCGGACAACAGTTCCTTTCCTTTATATCTCTAGCAGCTTGGCGAAACACTATGAAAGATCATAAAAACCAATATTCCTTTCCAAATACTATCCTAAACACGACACGCAAAATAAAATCACATGATTTTAAATCTGAGTGGGAAAAAAATGTAGAAACAAAATGTCGAGCCAGACTCGACATAGGTCTCAACGGAATAAAATCGATGTCGAGTCAGACTCGACATAGAACCGCAAAGAGTTAACGCATTAAAATCGTAGGAATAGTAAGAGTAAAACTAGTACTAACTGCAAATGATTCCATTCCTTTTTTCTAGTTTACATTAGAAAGATTGTGAACACGAGTTTCTGCGGCAAAATCTTAATTATGGAATGAAATTAAAATGATTTTTTTTTTTGGGCAAATTTTGATCTTTTAGATGTACTAGTCGATATTTTTTATTTGAATAATATTTTAGTTGAAAATAAATACGCTTCAGATAAAAAAAAGGTTTAACCCATTTTTTGCGTGTATAAAGTTGTAGCGATGAGACGCACAAATCTGTGCGCACGGTTTTTGTAGGGTTAACACTCAATTAAGGAAATTAAAAGACATCAAATTCTAATCTAAATGACGTGCTTATTTCTGGGTAATATATGATACAAATTGCTCATCAGAAATATCTATTACCAAGATAAACTGTTTTGAAAACTTTTATTTAATATTTTAATTCTGTTTGAGAATTTGTATAATTACAAAATTACAGCAAGGGTTAACACCAAAACACTTTAAAGGCCAACTTTCACGCTATTTTCTTTGATTTATCTGCTCGAGACCCAAGCGTGTCTCATTCGAATTTGACTATATCCACAAGTATACAATAAAATATCACACAATGGATAAACTTTTTATGTTAATGTTGATATTTATCAAAAAAAAAAAAGAAGCTTTGTATTAATATTTACTGTCACGAATTCAAAAGAAAATCTTCTATCTCAAATATTATCTTTGAGAGTCGATCAATCTATTGCTATTGCTTCTTTGGCGGCAGCGCGCGACGACCTCTCAATCGGAAGAATTTACTGTGACTGCACAAAATGGCCGACAAATACGCCCGACCAATTCAAAATTATGAAAAAATATCCAAATTTTCACCTTTAAATCATCATAACATTTAAATCTGTGGTTGTAATAGCACGAAATATTTTTGATCTAAATAAATCATTATTTTATACAATTGGTTTAAGGTAAATTACTTCTGAGCCTCCAAAGTCACATAAAATCCACAAACGAATGAGAAATGTCAAATTCTAAATTCTTTAAACAAAAAACTAACAACTTTTTTGAACTTAGTTTGGTTTTCAAAAGTTCTCTAGGTTATACCCTTTCTAACGGTATGCTATATGTCATATACATCATTCAACAAGTTGTTAAACTTGAAGAGTTACCAGTTTGCCACGTTCAGCGTTAAGAAAGAAAATACTTTTAAATTTATGCTTATGATATGATGAGATGTTGTTAAGCCACGAAATTAGCCACTTGTTAACAAACTAAACACGTATAATTTTTTTATGAGTGCCTAATTTTGTATAGCGTTTTGTTTCTATAGCGTGGTCCCTATCTCGACGTTATAAAAGGGTTGAATATATTTGTAAATTGGTGAATTTTTCCTTAGCGTTTGTTTATAGCACAAAAACAATTTCTGTATAATGTTTTTGTCTTATTCAAGAATATCGGCGATAAGTCATTTATAAATCCGTAATAAATATCCATGAAAACGGATTAAATCAATGAAAACGACGTCCATGAGACAACATAGCATTGGTCCAATTTAGACACAGTTTTTATGTTCAAAGCGTATTTTTACCACGATGAAAATTGAAATGGGTTTTAATTTTTCGATTTTGTATTTTGCAAGTAATTAACGTGCTAAAAATGGATTTAATCACGTTCAAATTAAATGGACTGAGACGCTTCCTTGCGCTGAAGGCTTTAAAGCAGCCGATGCTTGCGACCAGGAGATTAAAATTCAATCTTATGCCTTAATGAGAGCGCCGTTGTTGTAAAATTGTTTTTAGTTGGTAGTTGGGTGCTCGAAATTTACACGAAGGGCTAAAAATTGATTTTGCATCCACACAGGCTGAATAATGCGGAAGCGTCCGAAAGCTGAATTGTCTATCACGAGTAGGAGCGCAAAAATAAATGGCAAGTTTCTACCTTTGTCTTTTCGCTGTATTATACCAAAGTCTACCCTTGGATAATATCCGATCTACTGATTTTGTCCGACAATGTGGTGACCTGTCACGTTTTGGGGTCATTAGCACAACTCAACTGCTGGTTCCGGGTTCAAATCTCAGGGTGCGGGTTTTATTGTCAATCTTTGTGGGTGTACCTGACTCTGTGAGCTTAAACAAACCGAGGCTTCTGCGTTTTATTGAATCGTCATTCTGAAGAGATTTTCGTGTTTAAAGCATTTCAGATATATTTATTATCAATGAATATTTTTGATAATATAATCACATGAATTTTGTTAAAAATCTGCCAATATTTTTGGTTGGGAGTGATGATGGATCTGTCATATAAAATCGAGGAGTGTTGTTTTTTTAAGACAGCAAGTGGCTTTTTTAATGGAAGAGATACTTCCAAATCACGTACTATAGAAAAAACTTGCATTTATTGTGTGAAAAAAATATTTGTTTATAGAGTTGGGGCGTTGACTCTTGATTGATTCTCTTACAGGCGCGTATGTTCTGCGAGATAAATGCTCTGAGAGGAAACTTGTTTCAAATCAACTTCCACATCAAATCACATAATATTATCACAATATATACCGTAAAATATGTAGGGTTTCACACTACCTTCCATATACGGTTAAAAACTATTATTTGAATATACAGGATATTTTGCACATGGACCGAAAAAGTTTTTTTTTGAAATCAAGGGGATAATTTGCTACGTTTCACACATAAACCCTATGTCGTAAGTGTTGGGGTTATCGAATTTTTTTTTTAATATTTTAAAAAAATACTCAAATTTTCACCTTTAAATCGTCATAACTTTTTAATCTGTAATCGCAGTATCATAAATAACTGTTTTTTTTAATTTGCAATATATTTTTTATCTAAATAAATCATTAAAGAAAATTACTTTAAAGCTTCTAAATTCACAAAAAATGTACAAACGAAATAGAAATGTCAACTTTTAAATGTTTCAAACAAAAAACTAGCGACTATTTTGAACATAATTTAGTTCTAAAAGGTTTACTAGATTATACCCTTTCCAGTGATATGCTACATGTCATATAAATCATTCAATAAATCGTTAAACTTGAAGAGGTACCAATTTGCCAGGGTCAGGGTTACGAAAATACTTTTTATGCTTGAGATGTTTTTATTAAATTTATTTACAAAATTTGTCTCTAGTTGCTTCTAGATCTGACACCACTGTATTTTTTTTAAATCTAGAGACGTACCCTGTTCCGTGGTTCGCACGGTTTCCAGACCTGACACCACTGTTTTTCGTTGTCTAGGGACATGCGTTGGACTGTGTTGTTTAGTATTTGTTTGGCAGCCATCAATAGTATTCCTTCGTTCACAACAGTCAAATATTGGATGACTGGTTTTAATCGAACTTTACACCTGAGGCAAAGAAACGTGTGGTTTTTCCAGTGGACCCGAGCTGTTTATTATGTGGGAGCATTTCAGTCTACTCAAAAAAAGTGCACAGCAAGATGCAAAACTTGAATTTAATATCCATATCTGCGAGAACAAGCTCATTTAACGCGAGCCACTTATAGCTTTGGGGGTGCATCTATGATTTAACAGATTATGGAAAGTCCCGGGTGCGCATTTATCATCGAAAATACCGTAGCAAGCCCTATGAGAGGAAGGAGTGATCACAAGCTTTGTGTTCTCAACCGGTCCGTCTTTCGAAGCGATGACGCGACGAATGAGCGCCTCACGTTTGGATTCTATGCCCTAATATGTCAGTCAGAGAATCGGCTCCAAAGAAAAATGAAGTTCTATCTGCAGGCAAAGTCATGGCATCAGTTTTTTGGGATGCGCGTGGGATAATTTTCATTGATTGTTAGCAGGATTAGGCTTTATTCAATGTAAAACCTAATTGATTTATCCACATTGATTAACTTTAAGTAATTTCTGCAATGATCATTGTCGATTTTTCATACCCAAATTATGATTTGAGTAGGCCCTCGCTTTTTCATGGACACTCTCTGTTTCAAATTATACTATGAAACTTGCCCTTAAAATCATATTTATTTTATGTATTGATACATTTTTTTAGCATTACTTCGTATAGTTTAAGCTGTGAATATATTAGCAGTTTATCAACGGAACCTGATGAATTTAATAAAAGCAAAATATTAAAACTGATTATGAAGCGTCGATTCGCACGAGCTTCCCCCTCATTTATTCACAGTCTGTACAATCATTGTCTGCGGCTCAGATTTGCTTTGTTGTGAGATTCGGTCAACTTAATAGTACTATTTTTTCTTCTGGCATTACGTAACCGTTGTTACATTTGAATAGTCTACATTGGAGTTAATCTGAAGAGTTCAAGGTGTTAACCACCTGAGTACACCGACGGCAACGCCTATTATGTTCAACAGTCGTTATAGCCGAAGACGAATCAACTTTATATTGCCATCGTACAGGATGGAAGTCTTCCGAATTCGAACAGCACTCGTAAAAATATAAAATACTAGCGAATACCCGGCATGCGTTGCAATGCCACACTTAAAGATATAAAGTGTATGTATTTTAATTCAGTTTATTGGAATGAATTTAGATATTTTTAATTACACTGAAAAACGGGTATACGATGGCGCTTAGTAATTATTTAAAAGGTACATTAAGATTTCAAATATATATCATTCCGATACTTCGAGTCTCCTGACGGACTCGTGGATGCGGAATAGTTGCCGGCGCCTTGATGATGCTCCTTGTGAGTATCCTCCGGCCAGTGCTATATTGGGCTATGCATTGCCGTCGCTTTGTGGTAGATTGTTTGCACTTTCAGATGTTTTTGCTTGGTGTTTGATGCCTTAATTTTCGATAAAACTGGTAGCCAAGTTCTGGGTATGCTAGTGTCGTCGTCTCGTCCATTGAATGTGGAGTTTTTTCGTTTTTCGATTTCCATCACTCTCTCGCAATTCATTGCTATGGTTTTGTTACCATCAAAATTGATCGTTCTTCATACCATATTTGTGTACTGCGGATTTGTAATTCAATTCAAAGACTGTGTTCTGATGCACTGTCATCCCGTGGGTGATGTATCTATGGGTTTGTTCAATGTACAATATGATGCAGGCTGAGCATTCGATCTCGTAAGCTCCATGAATTTCGTTTTTCACTTTGTTCTTTTTATTGAACAGAAGACTTCCTATATTTTCTCCCGTCCCGAAGATTCAGAAAAATCCAGACAGAGGCGGATGCCTCAAACGCCCTCTGTGATCTTCGTCGTCGTGTCTAGAAAGCGGCTTTATTTAGATGGCAGGAGAGGTGGTCTGCGTCGGTCGTCGGCCGCCACCTCTTACTTTCTTCCTCTCGGTTAGGCAACGCCTGAGATGTCACTGGGTCGTCCCAGATCACTGGACGTCTCAGTTCCTCACAGGACACGGGTAATTTAGGGTCTCTTTGGTTAGGTTTGGGCTTTCAACAACTTCGGAGTGTCCATGCGGAGATCCGTTCATGAACGCCGACTATGTTCTGTGGAAATTTTCGGACATGGCATCCGATCGCGAGGCGTTCCTTCGTTGTGTCAGTGGTCCGAAATTCAGTCCGGTTGGACACCCAAAATTTGTGGTCTTTCCCTCTAATTTTAGGAAATTTAGGGATTTTGTAAAAGTTTTGAGGGGAAACGCATCCCTGGGGCTTTTTACGATTTCCATCGAGCCCTTCCTTGCGACCAGTAGCGATTAGTGGGTTCGCACCCTTTTTTTTCGGGGCCGCAAGTGAGACTCAAAACTCTTCCCTACCCTATACAACATATATCGTTTCTTCTTTAAAAATATATACGTTTCTTCTTTTTTAATCAGAAGTCAGTAGTTTTTATATTTACGTTATTTTTTAATCGAATACTAAATTATTATCAACATTTTGTCCGAAAAATCAATGCAACATAGGGTTAAATTATGCGTTAAATATTATACGCCACTGGGATAGATTGTTAAGTAAATATCGGACCGCATTTATTAAAACTTATTTTAAGAATTTTATCTTTCTAAAAAAAATATTTTGTAAAAAAGGTTGGCAATCACTGTCTAGAAAAAACCTCTATTCCCAGATTTACAATTATACACAATATAGAGACGATGGTGATATTTTGAGAATTTTATCTCCGTCTTAAAGTTGGTTATGTGAAAAAAAGGTTTGCAAATTCTGTCCAGAAAAATTCCATATTTCGAGGTTTACAACCGTACATAGCCCAAAGGCTATGGGAATATTTTGAGAATTTAATAATTCTCTAAAAGTTAGATTTTCTTAACTTTTCCTTTTTCAAATGTAAAAAATGTGACAACTCCTGTCCAAAAACAGCGAATGAATTATTTAAGGTTCTAAAAATCAATAGGAACCTAAATTCTAATTTTTATTCAAGTCGGTTAAAAGGTTCAAATGTTATGCTAAATTTACGAAATTTATTGTTTCAATCAAATCTTTCAAAAAACATGCGGTTTCATGCGAAATCGTGCGGTCGGTAAAGTGTTAATATATTTTTGAGGCAATGATCGCACCTCATATCGTGTTGAATCCTGGAGTTTATTTCGCAATTGAGTTTATGCCGGGCATTACTTTGCTTCGCTTTTAAAAAACATGAACGATTGAAATGTTTAATGATTGATTTGGAGAGGCATATTTTGTATGTGGTTGCTTAGCCACACGCGCTTAGAACAGTGACACACGGCCGCGCTTCACTTCACCAGAACAAACTTGACTAAATGCTCCATATCGGGCATGCTATTTCTGCCTGTCGGCATAGTTTAACTAAAGACTAAAGGCTTATTTTACCTTACCTAATCGGGCATGTCTTAACCGCCTTGCGGCCGCGCCTCACTTCACCAGAACAAACTTGACTAAATGCTCCATATCAGGCACGCTATTACTGTCTGTCGGCATAGTTGACTAAAGGCTTATTTTACCTTACCAAACCGGGCATGCCATTACCGCCTCTCGGCATTGTTTACGCAAGCGGATTGGACGCGAGACATTCGAACGCCGCTGGACGCCGGACGCGAGACATTGATTTTTATATATATAGATTACAGTTGAAAGTTCATCAAGAAAGCTGCGATCGATTTCATATATCATTCATAAAGTTTTATGATACCATTTCAACTTTGAAGCACTGATATTATTTTTCGTTTGACGACCTTTTCACGGTACTTTGGAACTGTTGCCATCGGCATGGATGCTCCAGGCATTTTTATCGCACAATGATGGGGCATAATTTTAATAATTTTAATTAATTAATGTTGCATGCTTTTGAGGTTGGACGCTAGATTATTATCAATTCCTGGACGCTTTTTCAATTAGAAAAATTAAATTTTAATACAATATAATGGATGCTTGGTACACAATATAAGTTTTAACCCTATGAATACTGTCCGCATAAACAATAATTTAAACTTTGTACACAGAAAAAAACATTTTACATTGTGAGCAAACGCGGCACTGATCTTGCGCACGGCTTTTTCATGTCCAAAATTTCGATCAATATGCGATGAAAGTACTTTTTTAAATGCCTACTATATCTGCTAGCTCGCGCGCTGTCAATTTACGGGCATCCAATACCATTTTGTGGATTTTATTCGCCATTTCTTGGGGCACACAAAGTGGTATTGAATGATTGTCGATTGTAAGTGCGCGAGTATAGAAAATGCCGTAAAAAGCCCTAAAAGAGGACGGAGTGGCCACAAGGTCTGTGTGTCCAACCGGTCCGCTTTTCGGACCGCTAATAACACGAATAAGCGCCACGCGATTGGACGCCTCGAACATGTCTACAGAACGATTACAAGTTTCATCACAAAACGAACTTGTTCGAAGAAGTCTGATCGGGTGGGTAGTTTAAATTTTACAATCGGTCGAAAATATTGTTGTCTTTATTTTATTGTGGGCTTATGCCGGCTGGGTCACAAAAACGGACAGAGTCAATCAGTGTTGATTCATGTAAAGTAGAATGGTGAAATAATATATTAATAAAAGCCTTTTGCGGTCCAAGCCTGGTTACGGCCCTGTTAACTTTATTGCTGACCGCTACGATGTTCGTCTTGGCAACTCGTACGGCCTCGTTTAAATTCTACCACACAATATTTTACTCTTGTAAACGAAAGAACGGACTGCCAAACAAATAAAAAACAACTTATATTCTTCAATTTTGAAACTTTAGCCTTATAAGATAAGTACTTTCTATCATAGTATTTTTGTTTTAAACAACAATCGCTATCTATACGTCAGGTTGGGTACTTCTGGGACTACCTTCGTATTGTAATCAATCTACTTTTGCGTGAATATTCATCGTTTTTCAAGTTTTTTTGAGGTTCTGCTTGTTGGCATTTACAATCTGTCTAAAGTTAGCAAGCAAAAAAGTGGCATAATTTACAGTTAGTATCTCGAATCATAAAATATACATGCATTTGCTGTTGTAACAATTTATTTTTTGTTATTGAAAATGAGTGTTCAATATCGTTTATATTTTTTATATGTAATAAATATGTCCTTTCGGTCAAAACATATTTCTATTGAAGCGAATCTTTTATAAGCGCAGCAGGGCAAATTGGGCTGAACGAGACGAAAAGTGAAACACCAAGCGACCGTTGGTCAAAAAGAGAGAAAATCGTTTCTACTCTTTACATCGCACACACATGTGCATAGACATAGCGTGGACAAATGAGCTTCCGTCTCTTTTTAGACGCAAAGTGTCAATTTATAAATACATTTATCGTTTCTTGCGCGTGCATCGTTGTCGGTTCGGTAGTGATAGCCTTGGCTGTGGGAAGACGTCCTTCCCGCGACATGAAATATTTTTATTATCATCGACGCCGTTCAAATCCATCCTAATGCTTGGATACATATTAGCCTAAGAGCAGAACGAACCCGCGTGCGAGTAGAGTGCGGCCCGGGGATTCTGCTCTGAGAGCACCCCCGCTCCACTACGCAACATTGGTGTCAGAAACGGCGTGTTATTATGCTAAGCCGTTATTGATGATCTGGAAACGGAATAAATACGGATTTTTATTCTAAATTGGGTTTTAATATGTTCACTTGTTAAAGATTTATGATATTGTAGAAAATACAAGTTTATTGTCACTTTATTTTTAAGTTCTTTGCGGTATTTATTGGGTTAATAGAAAAAAGGCTTTAACACCACATTGATTAAATTAAAAATATACGGACTCGTTTTTATAAATAAAGTCATACAATCTGCCCTTGAATGTTCTTGCGTGTTGTGATGTAATTAAAAACCACATTAAAGTGCTATAAATTTGTTTCTTAAAAAATATAACAATCAGAACCGTTGCTTTTTGTTAATTTATAGTTCAACCACGTCGTTGTAGATTTTTCAAAAAAAAAACATACTTGAATTAATCCATCGTTGAAGTCGACTGCTTTAGTTCTTCGTATGATTGGGCATCGATGTGTTAAATCAACATCGACGTATTGTTCACTCATCTGCCAATGCAGATGTCATAATCCTACGATCTCTCGATTCTCAATCAGCGTTTCTTGTTGAAATTCACATGTCAAATATATGTGAAGAAAATGAGTTTCGTAATTATTATAGAGCATGTATACAGCATCAATCATTGACGCAGAAGACGATGAAGAAGTTGATTGAAGATTTTGAGGCATTTAGTGTACGTGCTTGTTCGCATTGGCCGTGAACTTGGAAGACTGGTCTGATGATGATCTGTTAAAATTTGCTTTACAAAAAGAGGCCATAAATGACGATGTGATGATGATGAAATTGCATAGATCTTCGTGAGATGATAGTGCATTGCTTGAGCTTAAAATGCAACAAGAGCTTGATAGTTGCAAAAGTAAAACATCTTCTTCGTACGTGTGTTACATAAAAAAAAAACGACAATAGGATGAAAAATTCGGCTGCCATTGAACACATGTCCATTTCTATTCAAGTTCTTATATTTTTGAAATGATTTCAAATCTATTACATATTAATGCAGGGATCCAAAATAAACGCCATTCACAAATCAAAATTATTACAGGCTGTCGTTAGTTGTATTAATATAATTGTTACAGCATATTCGTTCATATTCAACATGTTCGTATTGCAACATGCATAAAAAAGTATACTTATTAATACTCCGACTTAGACTAATGGTGCATCCAATCAAGTGCCATAATGGTTAATGACGAACGGAAAAACCTTCAGAGTTTAATAGCTGCCTTCTGCGCATGCGCTGACATGTGATAATGTACATTAATTTGCAGAAAATATTTTATCTCAAAGAGAAATCTCAAAACTCAATCATGTTTGATTAAATAGATGGATTGGATTTCGTATGTGCTTCCGTCAGAATACTCAGAAAGTAATAATACGAGGGTCATCTAGAAAGTAAGGTTACAAAGCTTCCTGAGTCCAGGGAATTTTTTTAGTATCGAAGCTGGCACATCTGGCATGTAGGATGGATCCTAATGGTCAATTTGTTTAGTTCCAAATATCTGTCGGCCATTTTGTTTAGTCACAATAAATTCTTCCGATGGAGAGATCGTCGCGCGCTCCCACCACCTTCCATCTATGCGTGATCCGTTTTTTGACTATGATTTCTGACGGACTTGTGCAAAAAAATTGAAGAACAAGTGCGAAATAACTACCGTGTGATGCTTGACGACCTTTACGAAGAATTTCCTGACATATCTCGAAGTTTTCTTGGTAATATTGTGTCGGGAAATCTTAGTTACAAGAAGTTGTGTATGAGATAGATGTCCAGAATGCAAAGGGGGGAGCTTTTTCCGTCTTTGTCTCCATCGTTTCAGTCAATCCAAAAAGAGCTGCCGGCGAAGGTCTACGACACAGGCATACAAAAGCTGAAGCCCTGATTACAGATTTTTTTTCGATCGCACATATTGTAACCTCACTTTCTGCATGAGACTGGTATGTGCTGAATTATAGTTATAAATTTATATCAAATATGAGAAAAGTCGTCGAAAAGTGGATGAAGATGATTAACAAAGCGAAGTAAAGTAGTATAAAGCAACCACTACACTAGTAGCAAACTTATTTTATTATATACCATCGAGTACCCGGTTTTAATTCTGTTTATTGAAGTGCTTTTGTGTTCGCGATCAGTAATTATTTGAGAGGTATATTAAAATTCAAATCTAACTATTTTCGATATTTCGAATCTCCTGTCGGGCTCATGGACGCGGAATAACTGCTTTCACCTCGATGATGCTTTTTGTTAGCATCAAGTGCTGCCAGTGCGCGTTGTTGATTGCGCAATTAAACTTCGTGCACTTATTGCTAAAGATTTCGCGAGTAACATAAGCATAGTCTAATATATAAAAATCAATGTTTGTTTGTTCGTATTTAATGCGCTGCCATACCGTTCATTCGATTGCGATAAAACTTTGCCAACTTATTGTTTGTACTTTCATAAATAATATAGGTATAGTACAATTAACTTACAGTAGATCATATATAAAAAAATATATGATATTTTTAGAATTATTACTTCGGTGGCAGAAACGCGCCGGCTACCAGCTAGTGTTCGATAAAATTAGTAGAAAAACTCTGAATACGGTTGTGTCGTCTTTTTTTCTGTTGATTGCGTAGTTTCTTATTTTTTCGATTCCTATTCTTTCCGATAGCCTCATCAGCTTACCCGGGATTCCCATCTCCTACATGATCTTCCTCGGACCACGTCCTTCTAGCTATGCATTTAAAGTCTAATATGCTTGTACAACTACAGCAAACAATAATTGCACAAATTCTATAATCTTTACCAGTATGCAAACAGCAACTTGCTAAAGTTTGATCGCAATTAGTTGAATGGTATAGGAACGCATATGAGACAAACAAACAAACATACATTAATTTTTTATATATTTTATATATAATATATATAGATCATTAGCATTATGATTCAATTATGCTTTACGCAACAATTAAAAATATTTAATATTAAATTGATTGGTATTGGAATTCAGTCGTTATTTGCAAAATGTTATTGCACCATAAAAGTAGATCTATTAAGAATTGCATAGCAAAAGTTAACAGCAACCTCTCATCAGAGGCTTTATAAAAGATATATTCCAGTGTTGAAGAGATACAATCAACCAGCAATAGTAAACTGGTTAGTAAGATAGGCCGCAACTGTGATGAATTAATAATAGTAGGATTAATAAAGGTATTCATAAAATAAATATTTATATAAAAAAATCATATCAAATACGAGTCTGTGGGAGCCGATTTTATAGGTTGCATCCCAATTTATGGCGCCATTATTACGGCCCATCCAAATATCATATGCAGTTACTCCAAATGCGCCATTTGAATGGCACAATACAACAAGGGTGAAAGCACAGGGAGCTTTATATATAGATGAGCTTTTTACCGAGGTAATATCATCCCCGATGCATTGTAGACATTTTATGAAAAAATATAAAATCTTGCATACGTTTGTATTGTTCCAATACGTACTTTATGAGCACGCAATAAAATATATCGGAGCTCTGTCGAGCTTTTATGGCGTACTGTGGATATGATTAGTTTTCATCAGAAACGCAATCATAAATTAATGGCATGTTGATGAAGCTGTGCAATAATCTCAGATATAAATTCCTATCAGTCATCTCCGATCGCTTCCTGATATAAATAAAATTCTCCGGCGAGAAACTGCAGTGGCGAGCGCAGGGAAATGACGGTGATCAAGTGCAAGGTGTGGTGCAAGATTTAATTGCATACTAATAGGTGCATGTTTACAGTTACTGCATCCGAGCCGAGAGCACGCAAGCCTTTTTAATAACAAGGATGATCCCAACTCACCTACATTGTTAGTTGCATATCTGCAAATGCATTCCGCTCGTCCGGCGCGATTATCATCTGCGGAATTGCGCAACTCTGGAGGAAGCCACATCTCAAAACGCTGATGAAATCAGCATTGTTTACGTCGTCCGTCAAAAGGGTCTGTTTGAGGTCTCAAGATGCTACCGATGATGAGCACGAGTCACGTAAAGAGAAATGAGCTACGTGCTCGAGGTCGGATTCCTATTATTCAGTGCATACGCTTCTTGTATTCTTGCATGCATGGATAATCCACTTTCAACTCCTTTTCACGCTTTAATTGCCTTTTATTTCATTTTTTTTGGACGCCGACAAATCGTGCTTTGACCTGGCGTGTATATTTGCGGCTTTGTTCGGAATAGTGCATTTAAATAACTCAATTCGACATGGTGAATACGAAAAAAAAGGGATAGTATTAGATTTGAAGCATTTCAACACGTTTTTGATGATATATACTGAAATGAAAAACTCATTGTAATAAGAGCGACATTTGATACAAATTTGGATGCGCGCGCATTTATGTATCTTAAGAAAATGCTTCAATTCTACCCATGGATCATACTATGTAACGGAGCACATTGGGTATCGAGCTCCTTGCATTGCATTCGTCGCTGCAACGATATCCGATTGTCGCGTTGTTCGGCTGCGGAGACCGCACCAGGAGGTCACTCGGAATTTGGAGACTTAAAAAATTTATTCAAAGACAATTAAAAGATAATATATGACGATCACAAGACATAAGAACTCCATATAAAGCAGAGATGAATTCATGGACCAAAAATAATGCTTATTAATATATAATTTAGGGATATCCTGGAATTTTCTGTTTTGGTTTTTGTTTTATCGAGATGTACTTTGAACATAGGACTCAAACTTGTATGTATTATATATAAGTTTGTGATACAACTACCAACTATTAATCAGTGATATATTTTTTTTCTAAACGTAGATAAGAATAACACTATTAAAATTGAAAAATTGTTTTTAATTCAACCACGAGTATAATTCATTTTTATTATACGCCTTTGTAGTTTATATATATTGTCACGTGTATTATGCGATATTGTAGGTTAAGCGGTCAAATATTTAATATAATAAAATTAAATTAGAAATATACCGGTATTTATTACATACACGGTTGTATACACGTATTGTGTACACGGTTGCAAGCTGGCTTGAGTTTTAAAAGATAAAGATATACGTTTGGCTTTGGATGGATTAGCCGGGACGTCCAATCTTAAGTCAGGGGGAGTGTAACGTGGAAGGAAATACTAAGAAAATTGCAAGCCCGTCAGCTTCGGATTTAGCGGCGAATTATCAAAACAGTGGCAGATTGTCAAAGGGGCTTCTTTTTAATGTGCCATATTCGATATCGGACGTAGTCGATCTCCACAGGAGATCTTACTAGGGAAAGGATTTGATATGGTGGTTTTACATTTGCCTTCAACACGTGGTAAAATAAAGATAGAATTATTTGGAAAGGCAGAAGAGAAAATAGTTTATGAATGAGTAGCGAAATTATTATTAAATATAAGTGATAATTATTGTTGCAAATTCAAACACTCACTCGTAAGCGTCCTTGCGCGATTTTATTAATCGCATTAACTTTTACTTTTTCAAATCCAGATAAATCAGGATAAGTCTTTTTGTTTTGGTTTCAAAGGAGGGGAAGCTTCATAAGACACCGCCATTCTGGGGTAGTGTGAGATTTGACTCATTAAATCCCTCCTCCGGTTCCGCCACCGTAGCCGTAAAGTGTTGCTCTAGGGCAGCGGAATGTATCCCTCTTGGGCCTCATGTTAACATTTAGCGTGTTGTCCTATCCTGTTCTCGGTCTTGAGAGTAGAATATTCTCGGGACCTCTTATGTGCCCCGCTGGGTTTTCTTGCTCATAGGTTGAGGAGGAAGAGGATGCTTCAATGGGTGCCCGACGTCTCAGTCGTTCAGCATCCTCCTTCTGCAGCATAACGCTCGCCACGTATCCACTCAGCGCGTTCCAATCCCTGGCATTGGTTAGCATCATGGGGACCATGTTGCTGTGTGGGAGTGAATTAACTTCAAGCTCCTCCCGCAGTAAATCCCTCTCTTTGCTCCAGGCCGGGCAGTCGAATAGCTGGATGATGCGCGGAATCATCCAGTTCCGCTCCGCTGTGGTGGTATTTCGGACCGGCCTCCTTTTGAATTTTAAACAGGTAGCTACCATAACAGCCGTGTCCAGTAAGTGCCTGGGTGAGGGATGAGCCGGGGAATGAGCCGATGTGTCCATCGGCCTTTGGCGGAGCTGTCCCATTGGGCCTGCCATTTCACCATGATATGCTGCCTGGCGCTCTGTCTGGTTTCTCCAGTGATATTAGCTTTTCTTTCGACTCTGATCGCACTTCTCTGCACTCAAGTCAGATTGAGCCTGGCCTTTTCGAAGTATAGTGCCTCGGCCCATATCGGAGCTCCGTATATAATAGTACCGAGTGCACCACCATCCCCTCAACAGAAGAGGATCTTCTTGGGGTGATGGAGGGCCTCTCTTCGCTTTTGAACTCGTGGAGTCCTAAACGTGTTCCGTCGTTCATCGCAGCCAATTCGTTGCTCGGGACCATTGCCTACGGATCGTACCGCGATCGATCACGCATTACGCCGTGGTGCTCTCAACCACGAGTTTGCATGCGATCAATGCAACCCTCAAACCGCAACGATGAAGATTCAGGTGGGTTCCGTCGAACACTACAATTTAATAGTTATGAATCGTTTTTCTCATGATTTATTATTACTGTTTTAGATCATTTGGATACATTTCAATGTTCCAAAGATAGTTTTGGTTCATTGAAGCATGATTTTTGGATTGCCAAATTTTATCGAACGATTACTGAATTATCCATGATATTTCACGACGATGAATATTTTGATATTTTTTTACGATCAGCGATAAATATCTTTCGTAGTCCATATTTTGGTCTTACCACATAAAAGTCCAAGAGCGCGCAACTTCAATTTTATCGATGCGAGAGCCTTCAAATTTAAAGCCATTTATGTTCATGAGGCACCGCTGCTCAATATTTCATATCCAACCTTCGTTCTTTATCCATCAAAAACGAATATACAGCCTGACAATAAATTATTTCATCATATTTCGACATAAACACCGACATTATACACAAAACAAATTGGAGCGCATAATAACTCAATCTGCTTCTGCTACGTTTTTCAAAGCCCCGTTTTGTTCATAATTCAATGATAGAAGCAAATTGTACCTAATGGAAGATTAGGCTTTCAGTTAAGCTTATACATGGCCGACGATCATTCATGCTCTTACGAAATCGAATGTGTTCAATCAAAATAAATTAATACCGACCACAATGATGCCGGGTCAATAAAGAAAAAGGGCTATATGTTGCGTACGTCCTGCCACATTGTCGACGATGACAAAACCACCAATGTCTCTTGTAATGATGGCGAGGAGTGTTCACATCTTGGGAGGCAACCACAGTGGTCGGTAGATGGCGACGGCCCCGGCGTCGAAACGACAATTTGGATTTCACGTGTAATTTGTGTTATTACAATATTAGATGCGGCTTACTCCGTGAAAGAGTCGCAACGTGCATAATGCAGCGAATATAAACATTTTGCTCCTCCTGTGACCTCTTTCAAGTTATAATGAAAACCCTAATGACTATTCTATAAAATTCGCATTAATACACTGGCACGATCTCACTGCGAAGCGAATGTAATGGCCATTTGACGGCTTAACGTACCTATTACGGTGCTCTGTTTTACCGATGCGAAACGTGATTTTTCAGTGTCACTGAATTACTTTTCCATTTCAAAATATCATTATAATTACGGTGAATTTGCAGACTCACATTTGCATGCCATTTTTTCATTCGAATGACAAAACAACTGTTAAAATACGTTACGCTTTTTAAGTCAAAGTATTTTGTCATATCGTATGAAAACACCACATGAAGTTTTCCTACAGACTTAATGTAGTACTTCCCATTATCTTCCATATACGACCCAACTTAAGATAATGGAATACTGTATGTCGTCATACATTTGTAATGAGTAGAGTAGAAATTCAATTTAAATAGTGAAGGTGCAATTTCGAGATGCACTTTTTAAACATCAGCGAGGAATGGAAGGATTTGACTGAATAAAATGAATACAATTGTCTCGAAAAGAATATCATTATCTTTAAAGAAAAATAGCCAAATAAAAAAATTGAAACCTGAATAATTGTACATACCGGCATCAAATTAAATTCTACAAAACTGCTATTTTGTTTATAAGTAGTTTAAATTGATTACTTTTAAATAAGCGTCGTCTGTTTTCGATAGAAAGTGGCAAGAGATTCGATAGACGTGGTTAAAGTTGTAGCGCGGGAACTTGATTGAAGTATTGAAACTTTCAATGCATTGCAATATTAAGAACATGTATTATTTATTATAAGCAGCTACAACATAGTTTCAATATTGTAGCTATAAGACATTTATATAATATCAAAACAAAATCAAAATAAAAAAATAGTATTATTAGTATGAAAATGCTTAACAACAGCACCATGAGGATTACGTGCGCCTGAAGGTGTAATGGAGAAGAAGGTAATAAGGTGTAGCGTGAGCGATTATCATCCCCACGTAGTAGTACTGTTAACAGCGACATCTTCCATCTCTCTTCAGATGCAATGTGTTATTTTAACAGCGCCATCTCTTGTGGCCCTGTGGAGACATTGCACTCACACATTGGGTTCAACCGTTACCCACGGACGTAGGGTTGCCCTCCCTCGCTCCTGTACAAGATATGGAGCAACTGATAGCGTCTTATGGTGTAGAGTCTTTAATGATAGATTCTATTACCGGCACCGCTGTGCGGTCTGCTTCGGGTTTCCTCGGACTAGCTACACATATAGTATCGACCACTCATATTTTAACCCCATGAGAGACGCTACGCGCAAAGCATCCAGTTGCTCAACCCTTTTGTTCCGCGTCTTCCAAAGGAGGCGAGAGACCACGTGCACCCGAAAGTGTGTCGGAGGAAGAAATATAGAGGTTATGCTACGTTCAAAGAACCCTATGTAGTGGAGTCCAACCCCAGTTTGAAGGTGGCTGTAGCAGCTGATAAGCTGCAGGGGTTACCCCTATCTCATGGTACTCGTATCGGTAATTTGCAGTATCTAGCTACAGAGACAAGTCGTCGTTCGAGTAGCCTAAAGTTAGTCTCCCCTGTATGCAATAGGCTGTTGATAATTGTGGTGACGCATTTTGCACAGATTCCACCAACTTCTATAATCAGCAGTTCCACATTCCACTTTATGGGTACGCAGCACAGAGTAAGCTCCCCAAACCCTCGTTGCCTATGGGAGTAGGGTTACCCATCCTCTGGGATTTTTGGGCGGGCATCGTGAAGTCAAACACCTATCCGGTCCCTTTCTGTACAGCAAAAATTGCCGTGGTGACCAAACTAAGCATGAAGGACTCCACAGGCGAAATAGGAAAAGCAACAAGTTCCCTGCAACTTCCATGCTCTACCCACTTCCTTCTCTTGCGTATAATTTTCAGCGGGTGCAGAGCTCGAATATTATTTAAATTGACGATAAGAATTAGTCGATTAATTAACATAGCACCATGAATATTCGTCGAGATAGCCGCAATAGCAAGTGGATACGTTCTTTTTATGGGTCACTATGTAGTCGAGGGAAGGGATGGAGGTGATCGGGTGCCAAATAAAGTCATGGCTGATTTATTTATTCGTGGCGAGAGGCTGGCCGCGGGAAGAACGTCTTCCTGCAGTCAAGGCTATCCAACGACTCCCACTTTCTGCGCTTCCACACCGGACCGACAACAATGAACGTGCAAGAAGCGATAAGACGGAATGTGTCCGCAACACTACACAAGATGGCACTGTTAAATTGACACATTGCGCCTAAAGAGAGACAGAAGATGTCGCTATTAGTCTAGAGAATTAAATCTGCACAGATTAACAGCGTCATTGCGTGGGAATGACGTTTCGTCCAAGCTACATTTATATTTTTTATTTATAAAATATTTATTTTTGCATATTAGTTTATATATTTACAATTTATAAAGTAAATGAACGGAATTAATTTTGAGTAAATTCAGAAACATTTTGCATTGCGTTGCAAATTTCCATTGGAGTCTGTGTCCCATCTAACAAAGGAATTTTAAATTTTAACTTATGCAATATATTTAAAATTGTGAATTTAAAAAATCTAGAATTTAATTCCATTTTAGAGTAATTCTTAGAACCGTGCCTTTATCTGACGTGAGTAATCTCCATAGGAGACTTTTCTAAGGATAAAGGCTTTTAATGTGGTGATTTCTCAATGCCTTCCAAATGAGGTTCAGCAAAGATAACTTTGTTTTAAAAGAAATTTTGATCAATAGAGAATTTATGAGCGAATAAACTGAACCATCTGGAGAATCGTGAATTCCAAATTTTTGCATACTTATATTATTTGACCATAATTTGGAATTTTCATATCACTCTTTGAATAACAAGCTACAGATTATCCGGAATTTTATTTAATTTTGTCTGGATGCAGATTTTTTAATCCATATTAATTTTCTGCAATAATTAAGAAGTTGCATTACCTCACAATCAAAACGTCAATCAATAGCCGCAATACAATTTAGCATTCCGCCACAAATATATTATATAATACATCATATTATTCGGATGAGTCTTTTGCATTAATAATGCAAGGATTTCGCAAGGACATAACTAATGGATAAAGCCTATCACACTTATTAATATCTATCCAGAGATGAACGCACATATTAATGCGACCGGGTTGCCTCGGTGCATACTTGTCTAAGGATGCCGACGTCTGCGCAGATAAATCGTTGCGATTTATTTCAAGGATCTGTACCTCGAACTGTTAGATAAAGATTTTATTTATATGTATCGAGACTGCGCATTAATTAAATTCATCTTGGTACATTGTAAAATATCGAGATAAACATTCATAAAGCATGCAGAGTTGCGATGCGATACTCGCTGCCATTTCGATCCTGCGCAGCTTCTGAGATATTGTGCGTGTTAAAATTATGCAACATCCAATCCCACTAATACGTATAACTCTCCCCGTGGTCTATGCAAATTGGTTATTGGATGTGCATCCAATATGCCCGATGCTAGTGGAAATGTCGAGTACATAATTTAAAAGGCAGGGAAATAGGATTTCTGCTGGTGACATTTGGGATCAATCATATGCAAGCCATCAATCATCACCAACGATCTACTCTGAAACTTGCAAATTTGTGTGTGCTTCGATATGTGAGGAGATTCAAATATAACCATTGGTAGTAGAAAAAAATCCATTGGATAGGAAGCTTCTTCATCTTATCCTAGATTCGCCCAGTCATCCGTTTTTAGATTTTACAGAAAAATCATTCAGAGTTCTATCAATACAGAATTCTATCAGTGAAACCCTGTAAGTGGCTTTATTACTATTTATAATCTATGGCTAATTATATATAAAGCTGTTGGTTTTCAAAAAAAAAAAAAAATACCATCGCGAATATCCAACGAAAACTCGTACAAGTTTATGGTAGTGATGTGATGAATCGAAAACATGTCACAAAGTGGGTTAGGTTTTTCAGAGAAGGCCCTACTATGCTCACAACGAGGCAAGGACTAGGGGACTATTGGATCCCATTTCCTAAGCTGCTGCATGGTCTGTTCTTGATTGCCCCGAACTAGCCACACAAAGAGTGTCATTCAGGTTCAGATGCCTACCCCTTTTGCTCCACACCCTCTAAATGAGGCGAGATTTCCACGGGAGACATCAGCTTCAGACCATGTGCACCCGAAGGTGCGATGGAGGAGGAAGGACAAAGGTTAAGCTAAACTTCAAGGGAATACTACCGCGGGTTCACTGCCACCACGAGTCAAATTTTGAAGGGGGCTGCAGTAGATGACGAACTCCCGTGTTTGCATAGGCTGTTGAGGATAGTGGTGAGCCTTTGACACGGTCTCCTCCAACTACTGTCATCGACTGTGCCACACATCCCTTTATGGGTGCGCAGCATAGGATGACCTGCGCACCCAACTCATGTTAGCTGGGCTATGGGCGTAGGTTTAGCTCCCCCCTGGGGTTTTATGGGTGGGCATGGTGGTGTCTAACACCCACCCGAATGGGAGACCATCGGTGACTTGTGAAAAAAATTGAAAAACAAGTACAAGAAGACCGCTGTGTGAGGTTTGACGACACACATCGGAGCACGTTTAAAATTGCATGACCACCACGCGTGAATTTTTGGACCGATTTTCACAGGAGGGAGAAGTTTTTCTAGACTCTATCGTGACGAAGGATGAGACATGGTCTGGGACGCCACTACACCACAAAATCCAAAAGAGCTGGCAGTGGAGGTCTATGACACTGGCGTACAAAAGCTGGTGGTGCCTCGACAGCAGAAGGCGGCAATCACGTTCAAAAATAGTCTAATATATTTAATAATTATTCTGTGAATTTCAATGAAATCCAATCATTTTTCGATTTTACAAAAATGTTGTTAGTGTAGTGGGGGCAAAATGTCATCCCCGCGCAATGATTCTGTTAATCAATTTTGATTCGCCAAATTAACAAAGACTTTTTCCGTCTCTCTTTTGTCGCAGTGCGTCAATTTAACAGCTATATCTTCTGGCCACACATATGACGCTGCGGGACATCTCACTTCTGACACCAATGTAGCAGAACGTTTACCCGCAGCCAAGGCTATCTGACGACTCCTTACGATTCCCGCTTCCTGTGTTTATGTTGTTTTAGTTTGGCGAATTGAATCTGCACAGATTATTTCTGGATGACTCTCGTATATGTCACTTAGGAATTTTTATTATCGTAAACGGTACATTCTTCAAGCTCTTCTCATCCATTTTAATCAACACGCTGACAGATTGTTAGATAAAAAATATGAAAGTATTTACTTTTTTGCATATCTACTCCGTCGATCGGCGAGGAAGTCGAACACTTCCACTTTCAATTTCGACATTCGATCGATCGTCAGCTATTTCGTTCGAGCGGATACATCAGCACTAATAGAAATGTCAATTTTTTTCGTTGACATCATCAATTTTTAATGGCCCCGATGAAAAAAGCATAACATCCAGAGCGGCTTGAAGTCGAGCCAGTTTCTTTGGGCAGATATGAAGTGATTTGGGTAATGTCTTATTAAAGCATTGAAGCGTGCTCCACGTCTAGTAAGTGGCACATGAAGAATCAAAGTGTTATCTAATATGCCGTGAAATAGTCTATAATAATGCACGATTTCGTAGAAGTGCCTCTAACGATTTGCTTATGAGTTACAATATCAAATTGCCCCTAAAGATCCATGTTTGAGCTTTCCTTCGAAACGCATTGTGGTCGTGGATGTGCTGGGAAGTTATATTCGTAGCTACAAATTACTATACATAAAGCTTATTCGTGAGTGGGTAATGTATGTAAAATGTAGCATGAAGCTCCAAGAACCACAATTTCTTTCGTCCACATTCGAGATGCGTGTGCTAAAATTTTCGCCAAAGAATTTATCGTAGTGAGAAAACAGCTGTCGAAAGCAGTTCATGAGATGTTATCGAGTCCACAACAAGTCCAATGTTTCGGGTCGACTGCATTTTACTGCAATAAAAGTGCAAACTTACATCCATAAAAGTCGCCGAGGAACATAACTCTTTTTACACGTCGTGAGAACTATACGACCTCCATCTATCGTTTGATAAGAAATGTATTAAGCCGTGTGACACGTTCGCACGGCTCGAGTCTATCATCACGCTTTATTCCGTTATCTTCAATGTAAAAGCAGAAGCTCAAGAGGTAGCGGATTCTATAAAAGGACACCTTAGTCCTACTTGTCGTCCTTAAACGATGCCATTTTGAATGGCGCTGCAAAATTGAATTGGCGGTGGATTAAGGCCCTGGGGGTGGATCAACAACACCGCGACGCATTAATTCATTTAATTCCAAGCGTATCAACCTTTTTTTTAAATAAGCAGCTTATTAATATGAAAATATATTTCCTCGTTGGTTGTATACACGCGTGTGTATTTCATATAATGAATTTCCTCCCTTCTGATATTTGAGTCTACTTCGGTGATTTCCCGCGAGGAATAATCTCTGGAAAAATAACAATCCACATTGACCAACATTGTGACTGGGCCCTAAATTACATGTAGCTTTTGTGCTATAATTCTTTTGCTGAAAAATGTGTATTGTGGGTCAGAATATATTGTTGCGCCATCGCTTTATTAGATTACAGCATTCCTATATTTTAAAATCGCATTAAGAATTTCAATATTTGAAAGCTCGCCATGAATGCTAAAATGTAAAAAATAGCCACATGACCTAAAATATCGTATGTTGCACGTTTAATTCTATAAATACCGAAGGTCTCCATTATTTTGATGTAAAGGTACCCCTATACGTCTAAATATTCACAAATATTACGACCGTTTAGCTCAAATTTATTGATTTCAAGCTTCAACAAATATATTATTTTGATGCTAAAACTGAGACACACATATGAATTTTTTATGTTTATGCGAAGACATGAACGAATATGATGTGCTATCAACAGTGTTAGGGTTCATTTATTGATATACAAGCTTGACTCACGCTGCGCAGTTCTGAGAGAAATTGGATTTATGTAAACGATAAGTTGTGGTCCTCGCTATTCGATTGTATAATATGAATTTCAAAATATGATAGCTCAGTTGTTTAAATTTTATTCTGTAAAGGATTAAGACTGAGATTATTTATGTTAAGTCTGATTATTTTTGCCAATTTTAATTTAATCGTATGTAATTCTACTACGAACATGAATGGGTTTGCGTAATTGCTTTTCAGAGTTGCTCCCTGATGTGCAATGGACTCGTTAGTGTGTTAATCTGAGTTTAAATTTTTAATGGAATTAATTATTTTTTTAGATCCATGAAAGTAGGACAAAATTTTGTTGAAGACCTGTGTTAAAAAATAAATTTTAAAAACTCCCATTTTTTATTATTGCATTTAATTCATGCGGAAAACTCGTTTTTCTTTTTGACTTTCCACCTGTTTTATGTTCAAACGCTTTTTTTATGAAATTTTCTTCGTTATCCCTACCATTTTTTATCTAATTATCTAAATATTCTTCAAAAACAAACAGGGACAAAACACTGATATAAATTTGAAGAAACTTGAGGAAGGAGGTAGTAAATTGTTTTTGATGTATAGTATATGTATGATAATTTGTTGAATATTATGCGATTTAGAAGCAGACTCTTCATTTTGGGATATTCTTATTTCGTCGGAGCAAAATGAGACCACAATCGACGGAAGCGGCGGTCATTAAAAGCAACTTGTGCAGATCAAAAATGCATGAGTCGATTTTGAATGGGAGTTGGATGGTCTTTCCGGTGCATTAGCCGTTGTGCGAAAGCGTGCAACGCACATCAAGGCAAATTAACATATTAAGTTCTGGCTTTTCCGCAATAATAAATAACTTTATCTCAAGCAGCTAGAGGCGGCTGCTGCCTTAGCGTTATCTGGCTGCTCTGCGCCAACATCTAGCAGCGAATCTGCATACAAAAGCTGCTTCGTTTTGTCGGCGGCTAGGGGATTAGTCCTTATGCTAATTAGTTTCAATCCTGTCTTTGACTAGTAGTTAGAACTGCCAGAGGAATGCCGTTTGCGAGTCTTCTTCCTTCGGGAAAAACATGGTAAGACCACTTGTCGCTTCGCCCAGAATCCGTCGGCTTACTTTGCTTCGGCAAGATAGCCAAGAACAGGTGCCGCGAGACGGCCTCAATGAAGTGTTACACGTCTTTTAGCTTGACATTTTAATTTGTACGTCGTTAATTGAGTACGGTACTCTTTCATGTCGTCGGCTATAAAGAAACAATTTCCAATATTGTACCATTTTTGGAAAAATCGTAAATGTTGCTACATAGCTATGTAAACATCGACAGCACGAGCGAAAGTCGAGCTAGATTCTACTTTGGGGAAGTCTGATTCTTCTTTTACAATAGTAAAATATTAGATCGCAGAGTTTAAACGAAACCATACGAGATGCCATAATGAACATCGCAGTGGTCGAACAAACGAGGCGACTACTCTAGGAATTGATGTGAAAAAATCCACATAATGATATTGGATGATCGTCAACTGAAAATGCTAGCAGACATGATAGGTATTTTAAAAAGTGCTGTACATTGCATATTGATTGAGAATTTGCACATGAGAAAGCTGTGCGCAAGATGGGTGCCGCGGTTGCACAAAGTGGAACAAAAAACAGCGTCACGAGTATTTGACATTGTTTCATAGCAATACAATCGAGTTTTTGCGTCGATTCATAACCATGGATGAAACATGGGTGCATCACTTCACATATGAGACAAAGAAACATTGTTTCTTTCCATTCATTCGAGCTGTTTATTGGTCTCGGGACCATTACATTCCGCTCAAAAAAAGTGCAAAACCTAAATTAATATTCATGTTCGCGAGGATACACTCATTGTCAACTTTGAGTGACCACTTGCGTTTTGAGTGCAGGAGAGAAACTAACTAACTTAAAACTAAAAACTATCTAAGATATATACATATATATAGTAAATTAAAATGAGATAAAACATTTGATTTGACTCGGAACCCAATCATCTTGGGTTCGAATCCCACAAGAGATGTGGCTGGCAACCACATTTTTAAAAACGTATATATGCCATGAAAAACCATGCCAAAATGGTTGGTAATGATACAGTAAAAAAGGGATCGCCAAGAGCCACCTCAAAAAAAAAAAACAAAATAGATAAATATATAGATTTTATGGGCGAAGGGAAGTCTAGTCTCACTCACGTCCTTGTTTGGCGTAAGCCACCTATATGAATTAGCCTCTGGGGATACTTTCATGATTGTATGGATTTAAGAAGGCCCCGCGTACGCATTTATTATCGAAAATATCGCAAAAGCCCTAAAAGAGAGTGGTCACAAAGTCTATGTGCTCAACCGGTCCACATTTCGAACCGCTGACACAACTAATTAGCGCCTTGCGATCGAACGTTGAATACTCAGAATATATTTTCCCAGTCAAAACAATAGAATAAAAGTAATCAACAGCGAGTATTGTGCGAACTTATTGCATCGTTTAAGTGATGAATTTGTGGAAAAAATGACCGCATTTAGCTATAAAGAGAGTATTGTTTCATCAAGACAATGAATTCGTACAAAAAATTGAAGAAAATGTGTAACCCCCGTGGATGAATTTTTGGATCGTTTTGCACAGGAAAAAGTAACTTTTCTGGACTCTATTGTGACGGGGGATTTAACGTGGATAGGGAATCCAAACCCGGGATCCCGGACAGTTTTAGGTGCTCATGTATTCCGGGATTAGTAAACGTAGTCCTGAAAAAATCGGGATAGAAATTTTTATCTAACAAAAATCGTACACCTCACCAGGACGATGAATGCTACTAAATCGAGACATTCCCGCCGAAATTTGGACGCTTAGCGACAGTGGCGTAACTACTAATTGGCGAGCTTAGGCGACACATAGGGGCAGTAACTGTCTAATCTATGTATAAATATATGTTTTCAAATTGTTATATTAACATTTCCATACCGGTGATGTATTTACTACACCTCGACTCTAATAATGGGAATATCGATATGAAATATAATAGATACGGGATTCAGAATTTTTGTATTCTTCCGTAATATAATTACGAATCACATCAAAGTATTATAGTATATAAGTATTCATCTGCAGCGACGGAAATAAATAATTTGTCGGGAAATCGGGAATTATCTGATGACGATACCCCCAACGAGTGTGGAGGCTGAGCGTGCATTTTCAGCAGCAAGTTGCCTGGCTCAGGATTGGAATCCCTAGACGTGGGTATATCCTGTGAATTTCAGTTAAATACAAGCATTTTTAAATCCTACATAAATGTTTTAACCCTACATTCTGGATAATCCTCGTATATTGTCATATCAACGTTTTAGATCAAGCCCTGGATAAGGTCTAAAAATATAATTTAATATGTTTGATAGCAAAAAAATTAATAGTCATGTTACATAGCTGCAAGCGACAAAATTAAGCTTAACTGTATTTTCTTAAAATGAACTTTAATTGTATTAATGTTGTTGAACCCAACTGTGTGTCATTAGCTTTCTTACACAATGGGGGATTTTACTTAGACACAATATGTCGTTTGTGACATCTTCTCGTGAGTCATTACATCAATGGATCGTCGTCGTTGTGAATTCTGATGATTTTCGAAGCAATTAAAATTAAATTTGAGCCTTTTCTGAAAAGGCTGATATTGATCGAAGGCTGAAATTGCAGTGCGGAAATAGGCTCATCGAATAATGGTTTCGCTCCGAGAACAGCTCCAATGATCGGTTGGTATAGATGATTTGCTGAGGTCGTTCAACATAGCTATCATGCGTGTATAGTCTTAATTACCTCCGAACAATTAGTTCCGGATCATAACTCATCTTTTCCTCCGTAACTTTTGCCGTAGCCGCGGTTCAATACACATATAATACATAACCTATGGCCCTGTGCAAAACATTTAGTAATTGCTTCAGTACTTGCCGGCTTTATAGTTTATAGTTTCGGCTCAATCGGATATCTTACTACATCGGAAAATGTATATTGCCATTGTATAATGCTCGCTTTTACGGCGTATAAAATAAATAAGTTATTTACAAGCACAATAGATAGAGCTGAACGTGCTGGTACGAAAATATAAAATTATATCAAATCCGTTGGCAAAAATAAAAAAAACGATATTAATCCATGGTTAATAAGCGTAATATATCAATTTTTAATTCAAGAAATTAAATATTTTTTAGCTAAAAAATGTATTGCGTTAACTGATTATTAGGCTGTAACATATCAAGTTGCCGAATTTTAATTTTTTCAAAATAAAATACTGGGAGTCATAAAATTGCCGAAAAATCATTCTTAGTGTTGAAGTCCCTTTTTTTGATGAATGGATGTGTGAATAAGGAAAATTGTCAGTTTTCAAACGATATCAATTCATCAAGTTGTCTGATTGTCTTTTTGCTTCTCCTTGGCCTTTTCAGCGACTCGATAGAAAACGAACCCGCACGGGGTTCTAACTTCACGCAACAGTCCAAATTGAATCGCAAGGAATATTTTGAATGATTTGCAATGATAAAACGCCATTTTTAAAACTCATGGTAAAAAGTGTATTATGTATTGTGATTACCCGGCATGTGTTGGAATGTCACGTCTCGCATAACAAACTGTGTACACAAACAATATTTTTACTATATCTATGTTATTTCAGCAAGTGTAAACAATAAGTTTATAAAGTTTTATCGCAATCGGATGAACGGTATGGCAGCGCATTAAATACAGACAAACAAATATTATTTTTTTATATATTAGACTATGCCTATGTTATTAGCGCAATCATTATCAATAAGTGTACGAATTTTTATTGCAATCTTATGAACGGTATGGCAGCGCATTACATACGAACAAAGATTATTTTTTATATATTAGATAACCGAAAAATATCTGGACAATAATTAAATGAAACTGGAAGCTCTTGGAGGAAAGAATTCGAAAGCTTTTTAAACTCAATTTTTATAAAAATGGGATATACAGTCAACCCTTTTATAACGTCGAGCTAGGCAAAATGGTATAGAAATTTAGATACCCAACAAAACAATAACCCATACCCATATAAATTTAGATAATCCTTCTATAATGGAATTGATCTTACGTATTTCACTTATTGTTTACATAAAAGACGCCTTAAACGAAATGGACTCTATAAGAGGGTTGTACAATTTAATTTCTCATTGACAGCCAACTAAAGCTGACAGAATTTATTTTGACTATATTTATTTTGGTTCGTTAAAGATATTAAAATTATATTTAAAATATGCTCCATTAATGAATGAACACCATTGATGAAAAATTTAGATGTATGATAAAATGTATAAAGATGCGTAACGGCATCCAAGGATGCGGAACGAGCTCTCATCAGCGCGTCTAATGAAGGCACACGTTTGACGATCAAAATCTGGCTTATATAAATATTAAATTTGCAATAAACTGAGCTCCTTCCGAATGAATAATTACGCGTTGCGCAACAGTGGATGCTGCTTCTCGCCATCTTTCTTCAGTGATGGCATCAAGAAGCTTTCCATCCAATGAAGGGTACTATGTAGAACATTAAGATACGTCATTTGTATTTTTATATATCACCGATAAATTTGTACAGCAAAATTCCGGGTTATATTTGAATCACCCCCGTATATACACATCGAGTTAATTAAGTACTTTATCATTTGAAAATAGAAGTCCAAATTAGAGATAGTTGAAGTTTCACATCTTTTAGTATCGTTTGGAGAGAAACTTAAAATAAATACAGACAGAGTCTTGGTATTCAACGGCCTCAGTTCTCGATGTTTGTTTTAAGCTCTTTCCCTGAAAACTTTTAATACGATATCCATGATGATAAATCTCGTTTATTTTTCTCAAAAGAGGCTGCATTATTATTTTGACTGCATGTGATCTATGCAAATTGGGATATATCTTGACATTTTACATGCACATCTTTATGTTAATGTGTTTGTAACTATTTAAATGAAGTATATGAAGATTCTTGGCGTTAACTCATTTAGAATAAAGATCGGTTATATAATTTCTTACTGAAGGAGATGAGTTTACATAGGGAAAGGAGTCAATTGAAGATGAACCTCATACTGAGCGTCTTGTGAAAGTTATCTCATGTTAGCTGTATTATTCATGAGAAATTAGACATGTCTTGGATTTGCGCAAAATGGCATCGTCTCTGAAAAAATATACAGGAAGATCTGAAACTGATATTCAAAAATAGAATATAACCAGTTAACAAGCAACGATATTAATAATATACTTATTCGTTTTCCCAATTTTTGACAAAAGGAGACAAAATTTGGATCCTTCGCAGAGGTATTGAGTTCAAAATTTAATCAATGAAACGTATACATGAAAATTATTCCGCTTAAAAAGTGTTAATATTGAGCAACTCTATTGATTGGGCGATACTGGACTTTTACGAAAAAAGCTCTCAAAAGGCAAAAGCTTTTAAAATGTCTGACAAATCACCTGTGCACTTGTCAGCCAATGCTCTGGTTTTTATACATCAACGTTAGTTCTAAAAAACTAAAGCATCCAATGTGTACAATGCAGACTTATTGAATAAATCTACCAGTAAATGGAAAGCTTGATTTTAGCAAGTGCAGATATGTGTTAATATTAAATTTTGCGATGGCTATGAATATTTATTTAAAACTGTTGATATTTGAGTTTATCACGGAGATCTTGAGCTTAGAATGGAATATTTATATAGAAATACAAGATTTTCTCCGCTCCTTCATCTTAAATATCTGCTGAAAATGTTATTGCTTATGCCATATTCTGAGGGTTATAAATTACTTTTAAAGTCATAGAAAATTGCTCCCAAAAAAGAGTTTCACCCATTTGATTAAACATTTATTCATAAAATAAAATATATGTACCAGCGCAACAAGTACATAATTTCTGATTAAAATCAACCCTTCTATAGCGTTCAATTCTATATAGTTTTTTCCTATAGCATTTGTGGCGGTATTTTCGTATTGCAGTCCCTTTTATAGCGTATTCTGTGACGTTAAAAGTTTTTCTTTAAACAAACTAATTGTGATCCAGTAAAACGATGCACACGATTTTAATGCGTTATATTTGCACTTTTTAGTAGTTTTAAACCATTATAAATTTTTATGATAAACTTATTTTAAATTTTATTGAGTTTTTTATATCCTTTATAGATTTATTTTTATTTATTAACCATTTTGTATAAGGAATCCAAGAAAAAACCCAAGAAAACCTATCCCCAAATATTGTATGGATGCCTAACTTTCTATAGCGTAGTCCCTATCTCGACACTATAGAAGAGTTGACTGTAATCCAACGTCTATATATCTCCACACTGCATTTTTGGCATAAATATAAAACTGCTTTGCACAAACACTGATATAAATGAGATTGAAAGTAATATTAGACGACAATGATTATATGTATGAACTAGATCAGACCTGTCAAATGTGCGGCCCGCGGGCCGTACACACAGCGAATATTTTTGCGGTCCAGCTAATAAAATGAAACAATACTAATAAAAAATGTGGTGATATTCGGATAATGACGCTACTTCTGAACATAAGGTGTTATATAAACACAGGCCAATTTTTGTGTCTGTCTCTTTCCGAACTAAACGTACAAGGATGCTCTTTTGAATCACTGGAATTCGCTCGCAAATAGGCGATCATCCTACCAAATAGGTTTAAAAATAATTAAAACTTCAACCTCAAATAGGATTTTTTTTAGAAAAAAGCATGAATAAGTACAGTGCCGTAACTAGAGTATGAAGCGCCCGTGGTAAGTATCTAATTTAACGCCCCCAACCCCCCCGGAATCCAATTTATTTTTTAAAGCTAACTAATACTATTATAAATGCAATATATTAAATTATATTGTTTGATTTAAAATAATATACAAAGATAGTCCTAAAAGTATCCAGCCTAATGTATCGATGGCGTTGTTATAAAAAAATACTATGATAGAAAGTGTCTAGACTCTAGAGAGTACGTTGCTTCCGTGATCATACAGATCATAGAAAATGCTGCAAAAAGCCCTAAAAGAGGACGGAGTGGGCATGAGGTTTGTATGCTCAATTGGTCCGCTTTTTCGGACCGCTGATATAACGAATGAGTGGCTCGATTAGACAACTTAGCATACATTATAAAATGGACAGAGTCTATCAGTGTAAGTTCATATAAAGTAGAATGGTTGAGTAAAATAAAAAAACATGCGTAACTCTCGATAGGGTCGATATTATTCGTTTTGCGCCCCAAGCCCAGTTGCACCCGTGGCGGGCGCCTGCTTTGCCACGCCCTAGTTAAGGCCCTGACTAAGCAAACCATTACTAACCTAATGATTATTTTAGAAATAATTTTTAAATGGAAGATAATTTTAAATATTTAGTAAAATTTTAAAAAGGGATCTAAGAAATTTTTGAAAAAAATATGTGCCGCATAATAGGAAAATCGTAATGGGAAACCGCGTTTATTGAGGACCGAATGGGTCCAGGTCCAATAATAGTTACAAAATATGAAATAATTTTTCTTAGAAATGTTGTAGAATATTTGATATTATTGTTGTGTAAAATTGTTTCATTCTTATTTAGTATGAATATTCCATTTGTTGAAGAAAAGTTAATGCAGCCATAATAAATAAGACGATCATTTTTAGCTCAGCACTAACATAGGTTTTTATTTCAATTACATACTGCTTTTTTATCCTTGTGTAATCCTATTCTATTTTGCTCGGCTCGTATCCTGCGCTTTTATATTCAGTCTGTAGTTTTTATCCAACATCCGCCGCCTGCAGGAAAATAGCATCCTGCTGCCGCACCGAGTGCGATTTTGTCTTCTTGTAGCAGCTTCCTTTTTTATTTTCCATCTGCCTCGTATTATATATCTTTGTGGACGATTTTAACAGCTCTTTTCGCCCGGTCGCTGTTTTTGAAAAGAAAAGCCGAGACGCGGTCGGCGAGCGTATTGATTATCGTCCAGAAGTGGAAGTGATATGTGGTATTCTCGTTATGTCTCGGGTCCACCTCCTGCTGGCCACTTGGCCACCTGCTGAGGAATGAATAACTCAGCTCCATCGCATTAACATCTGCTTACGATATTCAAATGCAACATTAGGTATACTTAGGCTATGCCGTCTTAGATCGGCGCTCATCATTCAATGCTTCCATCTTCGGCGGCGGAACGAAAAATGTCAACTGGCTGGGGCGCAGACATGCAATCAAATTCTTCCCAAAGAATCTGGATAATATTTTCTGAATTTATTTAATGCTACGAGGTTGTAAGTCTCATTAGCGCAGGTGTTTAATGAGTTTTCTATAAATTCTCAAGAAATAATTAAATTCTATAATAATTACAAGACTTAACATCAGGAATTTTTATTGAGTGGTTTACTTTGCTGTTATACATGCCAACTATTTTGTCCTGTCGTAACATTTTAATTAATGTTTTTGCACACATTTTGCAGGTATTATTAAAAAATATTGCAAATTGACACAGCAACGGCCAATTTTTGAATTTAATCCATGCGAAAAATATTAAAATGTGCATAATAACCAAATGTTATTGCTAGAAAATCAGATAATTGGCCTCAGGAGTCTTTGCAATCTTACTTTTTAGATGACCGTCGCACTAGGTAATCCCAAAAAAAATCCATTATTTTTTATTAACCCCTTAAGTGGATATGACGTATATATCCGTCAAGACCAAAGTCCTTGCAAAGAGGGTATGATGGATATATCCGCATTGTGAAAGTTAAGCAAACCTCGATAGAAAATGATGGATATGTCCGATTGCAGTGTTGTATGCTTTAGACGTAAGAATGATTCATCTCGGAAACTGATTTGTTCGAATTTGATGATATACTATTTTCGTATACTAGACATGACGTACGTATCTGCTAGCGTTGAAAAGATCGTGTCACTACGGATGACACTTTTAACAGTGATATGTAGCGTTGAAGGGGTTAATATTGAAGTTTATTTTTTTTAATTATTTTTTAATTAGTTTTTATTAAAACAAGTTTTCTACTAATAAATCCTTTATATAAAAAAAACTCCTCTTCTATTGAAAAAAACTTATTATTTTTAGGTAATAGCTAGGTTTGTAGCGTGGGCAATTTACCATCCTCGCGTAGTAGCGCTGTTAGTCTGAGCAGATTAAATTCTCCAGATTAACAGCGACATCTTCTGTCTCTCTTCAGGTGCAATGTGTTATTTTAACAGCGCCATCTCTTGTGACCCTACGGAGACATTGCACCTGCATACCGATGGATCGTTTGCGCGTGCATCGTTACCGATTGGGTAATAACGCGCAGGAAACGGGAGTCGTCGGTTGGCCTTGGCTGCGGGAGGTCATCCTTCCTGCAGCCAGATCTCTTTTACCTCTCGTGTGGAATAAATAGCTATTTAGAGAAGAGAGTCTTTCTATTCGACGCTCGTCTATTATCGACCATCTGTCCAGCAACATCACGGCCCGATAGAAGAACGAACCCGTGGGATGCCCGGAGACTCTACCCCCGAATGTGTCGAATCTGTATAATAAAATAAGATTTATGATACAAAAAATAAATCTGATACAACATACAACAAGAAAAATAATACAAAGATACAAAGGTGCGAAAATAATGGATTTCTTTCGGGAGCACCTGATATATAAAATGTATTTTTTACATGGTTTCCAACTATTATTTTTTTAATTTTAGATTTTGTTTCGTTTACGTTCCTAACATATAAATCGATTCGGTTACAATTTTATTCCAGCAAAAATAACAGTTTCGGTTTTCGGCTTTTGAATGTATTTAAACTTACAAAATTCATGCAAATCTTTTTTGTCCAATTAAAATAAGCAATTTTTAATGAAGAAAATATTGCTAAATCATTCATCCAAGGGAACATCATTGATACATGTAAATATTCCTATAATACTAATATTTATTCTCATACGTTAAGATATTCAACAAATCAAAACTGCTAGGCCCTTAGGCATTAACTAAATACTCCAATTACTTTATCAACTTTGATGTGTTTATATTGTATAATCTTATAATGACTTGTATGTTTATAACTTTATAATATAGTTATATTTGTAATATGTCTTACATTATTCTCAAGAAGAAAGTTTTATATGTTTTCTGAAGAAACGCTCTGGTTAGGCGTAGGACGAGTAAAACAAATATTTATTAATAAAAATTATTAATAGAAATTTAAATGAGAAGATAATGTGGCAATGTGAATTGATAGCAATTCATTAAGATCGTCTTGAGATGATGCCAAATGGATGGAAGCTTTTAGAAGATAAAATTAGCGCAGAAAAGCGAATAATGGTATCAAGATCGCTGTCCTGCCACGAAGTCAGTCGAGCTGAATGACGACAATTAATCATTTTTTACTATAATAAATCTAAACGTAATATTTTGATAAATCACTCGACTTTGTACCCTCTTCCCTGTCATCATCATTAGCTGAATTCCGTTAAGCATTAGTACCGGTTCCATCGACACCCTATGCATTGCTATTAAGCATATCCTGTCACTTTGGCGAGGTACTTCATTACCGATACTCTGACGGGCATGAATAATGACCAGGATACTTCACATTATGGTCATGGAGATTTCAGTCGGAGATCGCGGCCAGGATGTTCTTGGGGGCGATTATTGCTGCTTTATTGCAAGAATATTGGAGCGCATTCGTGCAGAAGTGAGCTGCTTGATGCAGCGCAAGGGTTTATGAAGGGGCGATTTATGGACTTCATATCGGTCTCATCGGCAACTAATTGTCGGCGCCCCGGGACAAGAACCTGGACAAATGCAACTCTCGCCATTCTGCACACACCCACCGATCACCTCTTCAGCTCTCTGCAACAGTAGGATGAAGCCAGGGAATTAATTGGATGTTGATATTAGTATTCGCGAAAACCCAGCATGCATTACACCGACCGACTGTCTGATGTGATTGTACAGATAATATAAAATGCCGCAAAAAGCCCTAAAAGAGGACGGAGTGGTTTGTATGTTCAATCGGTCCGCTTTTAGGACCGCTGACATAATGAAAGAGCACTCGATAACTAAGCAATTTCAAAGCCTTTAAAGATTTTTAATAATTCTTTTTGCAAAATAAAATTTTGATTTATATTTTAGTATAGAAACGGCACGTTATTAAAAGCTTGCAAGACATTTTAACAAATAATTTCATACTGAATAACGATACTTTTATTTCATTATGAAGATCATGTTTATAAAAAAGACACACAAAATCCGTCATTTGAGATGCTGGTTAACTTTAGCAGCATCTCAACAAGCAGCTCTCGAAAGTGCAGTGAACCTACAAAATGGGGTCACTCCTGCATCGCAACCGGTGCATAAATTCATTACCACACGTGAGATCTGAACCATATATGTACAGATTTTACGACCCGAGCATTACTTTCGAGTCGTAGTACATTAAGTTTGAATGGGCGATGCTATCGGTGTTTATGCGAGCAGCTCAATCAATGTTTGTACCCGGTTTCAATTTTTGTGAAGATGATCCGACATGTCAGTCGTAAAGTCCAACACTTAAGATCAATATCATTAGCATATAAAAGGGAATCGGGTATTATAATAGACGAGGCATTGGGACGCGATATGCAAATGAGGATCATTTCATCCACGGTGTCTTTCATGCTAGAAAGTATCGTAATATTTTGATTCCTTCGGATATTGATTGATGGGTGCATCATTGCCCGGGGGATGGTTAGAAAATGTAATCGTGTTTTCTACAATGTGAATACATTATAAAGTAGAGCAACCGCATAAATCGATGATTGCCCAAGTCCATGGTACTGAATATCTTGATTAGCTCAGGAAAACCAATTAAAAAATTCCATTCGAGCGATATATCAATTTACATTGGGGGATTGTAAATTTAATATGTTACATATGTTTTCGTAATTATGAGGTTCATTTTAGAGATCCTTGAGATACATTTTATGTGTTCATAAATTCGATCGAATACAATTTGGTTCGCATCGGCTTTCGAACACAATTATGCGAGGGTCGTCCAGAAAGTAAGGTTACAACATTTATGTAGTCGTGTATGTCATTTTTGAACATAAGAGTATCATTTCGCGTTATCTGAAGGAGCGGGATTATTATTCGTAGACCTGCCCTAACGCACGTGGTCTGATTGGAGTTTTAGTAGAAAAATTATGCATATAAAAATTTTCAACGAGATTCAACATTATAAAATATTAGCAGCAATACTAGGCACTTTCACTGGTGTCAGATCTTCCGATGAAATGCGTTTAAATGAGTCAATGTGTAAATAAGTAGTTTTATATCTGCCTTGAGATTCAAAAATAAATTTTAAAAACTAGGGTCATCCAGAAAGTAAGGTAACATTTACATAGGATCGAAAAATGCTTGTATTTAATTTTACAAGATACTTATATATTGAATATTTTTGACATAATCGCCGTCAAGATAGAGCTATTTTTGTAGCGCCGTTAATTTGAGCAGATTTAATTAGATAAACAGCGATATCTTCCGTCTCTCTTCAGGTGCAACGTTTGCTATTTTAACAGCGCCATCTCTTGTGGCCCTACGAAGACATTGCACCTTCATACAGACGGATCGCTTCTTGCGCTTGCATGTTGCCGGTTGGGTTGTGACGCTCAGGAAGCAAAAGTTGGGGGAGTCGTCGGTTAGCCTTGACTGCGGGAAGTCGTCCCTCCTGCAGCCAGATCTACACGGCGGTAATTTTACGCTTTTTTTTTGCACAAGTCGTCAGAAATCACTGATGGTCTCCTACTCCTAGCCTCGTCATGAGTATCAATACGGCCTATTCTGAACAACCTGATCTACTTCATGAAATGTTGTCGACTTATCACATCACTTCCACAAACTTCCATGAGCTTCCGATGGATATTCGCGATGGTATTGTTTTGCAAAGTCAAAAACTTATGAACCCGCGGATATCGTACTGACGAGAGGTGATGGGAGCGCGTGACGACTTCTTCATCGGAAGAATTTACTGTTACTGATCGTTAAGATCCCCCATGCCAATGCGAGAAGAAATACAATAAAAATTGCCGCTATGACCGCAAGAACAATAAAATTACGCCAATGG